>CM050512.1:66210000-66712500 GCA_027563665.1 Antrozous pallidus
CCCCAAATGAAACTGACTGCACATGAAAGAAAACATAACTGCCTTCATTCAATATTTCTCAGAACTGTAGGAACACGGCACATGTGTATTGGGACACACAGATGTCACAACCTCCCCCACCCCCCTCATTCCAGGGCAGGGCCCCAGGGACAGAATTTCTAAAGTGGGGTACCTGTACAGACCATTGAGATCTCTTGTTCACTCCTTTGGCTCTTATTTGTGAATTATGAGTGGTCAGCAGGTTTGGTTAAGGTACAGGGAGAAGAGTGAAAGGCCCAGATTAATTTAGTTAGTTCTTTGTTGGCACAGATGATCACACTGAGGTAGTAAATCGTTGTCTCCATATCATAATCATAATGTCTCTGTGCTTCCTGTTTTTATTATTTTTCTTAGTACTTTCTTTTTGTTCACCTATTTGAATGGTCTGCTTTCCAGCTCACCTTTTCCTCCCATTGCATCTTTCTTCATCCCTATGCCTGAGTTAGTAAGTTGATCCCCAATATAGCGTGTCCCATGGCTGCATTGGTTTTCCTTTGTAAAATGCATAGAAATGTGATTATTGATATATTTGTATAGAAAAGAACATGAAGTTTAAATTTAAGTAAGGAAAAAGTAAAAGGGCAAAATCTCTTGCAATCTGAGTTTTATTTTTTTCCTTTCATTTTAATTCCCTTTCAAAACAGGACAGCAGGCAATACATTTTTTTTTCTCCTTTGGAAATTCAAATATTAAACCACAGGCTAATATAATGACATTGATGATAAGAATAATCAGTAACACTGAGCATTTTATATATAACACACAATATTCTAAGGGCTTGATATAAGTGCACTCACTGAAATGCTCACAGAACTTCCATAGGGAAAAGTACTATTATCACCCTCATTTTTCAGACAAGAAAACACAGACACCAAGATGTTAAGTATCTGCTCATGATGACACAACCAAGTGTTGAGCCCAGATCTCAACCTGAACTCTGGTTCCATAGTCCATACCTTACACTACAAACTGTTTTTCTCTGTTCCTCAAATTTTTCTTTGAGTCTTAAAAATTTGAAAGCAGGTAATGGATAGCGTGATACCAATTTTGAAAGCTGAATAGTTGGTTACTCTAGATTTCCATTCAACTAAATCAATCAGGTGTTTATATGCAGGTTTCACTTGCACGTTGTGTGTGGTTTGGAAACTTTTTCTCTCTTCATAGAACCTCTCATGTTTGCCTCTGAGCTGCCTTAAGCCTGAAGGCGCCGCGCAGCAAGACTGGGCCCCCGCACCCCCTGGCTGGCCACGGGCTATGGTCGGACACCTGGTGCTAGAGCCAGGGCCTCTCAGAGCAGCTCTCCAATTGGAGAAAGGATTCAGAGGCTGCCCCAGGAAATGGGCAAAACCCTCCGGGGTACCACCGAACAGAACAGTCACCCTATCTCACTTTGAACTAACTTGTATTTGGGTAGAAAAGGATCTGTTTTTTAAATTAAAAATTAGCAAAATGCTGGTCAGCAAATATAAAAAAAAAATCTCCTATACTAATCAGAACGTAAATTTCTTTTTTAAATATTTTTAAAATTGGTTTTCATTTTTACATTTTCAATGACAGTTTACATTCAACACCAGTTTGTATTAGTTTTAGGTGTACAGCATCGTGGTCAGACAATCCTATATTCCACAAAGTGTTCCCCCTGATATTTCCAGTACCCAATTGGCACCATATACACTAGTAGTTATTACAATTCTACTGACTATATTTCCTCTGCTGTTCTCCCCATCCCCGTGACTATTTTGTAGCTAGCAATCTATACTTCTCAATCCCTTCATCTTTTTCACTCAATCCCACAAGCCCCCTCCCCCTGGCAACCGTCAGTCTGTTTTCTGAATCTAGGAGTGGTCCTGTTTAGGACATAAATTTCTACAATTCATCACTGAAGGTGGACCTGATATCGACAAATCGACCCACTTTGAATGCACACGTTTGTGGTGACCTGGCTTAGGTAGTACTCATGTAGGAGCTCCTCTGGCTGAAATTAAGGACTTCTGCTGTCATTGCTCAACATTTCTAGAATACTCTGCTGACTGTGGGCCTTCCCTTTAACTTTTTTTTTAAAGAATGTTATTTTAAAGCGACAAGAGTTAGTAATAGTGCTAGCTTTAGTTGGTAGTGAAATTTGAGGGAGACTTGTAACCCTTGGGTCTTAGTGCTGTTGCTTAGTAACAAAGTCAGTCAGCTTTCTAAGCTAGGCTGAGACTATATAATAAATTCTCTCTAAACATTACCAATGGGCAAAGGCCTGGTATAAGTTGGGATTTTAAAGCATTTACAGAACAAACAGAATGCGGTCAATTAACAAATATGACAAAACACACAAAGGATTTAGGCTATTCTTCTATTTGCCCTTTGAGGGACATATAGTATTTAATTTCACTCTCGTTTGCTAAATATGTCCCTAACCACCATTTGCAAAAGTATTGCACGTGAATAAATTATTATAAGATGCTAGCGTTTTCTGAGCAAGTATCTGAGGTGGCTCTTTTCCAAGGAAACAGTCCCTATGCCTGGAGAAGCTCTGAGGATGTTCCACAAACCTGAACACAGACTCCCGAGACCTGGGGTAACATCTGGGATGAGTGGCCTTGCAGACATGTGTGGTCTTTCTGAGACTCTATATTCTTGCCTTCACAGTATGAATAACTATTCCTTAGATCTGTTATAGGGAAAACATCTTCAAAGAGCCCCATATTAAATATGGCCCAATTTCCCAAACTCATGTTCAGGTCTCTGGGCCAGCTCCATAGACCTGCAGTGGGACCTCTGGGACCGTTTCTCAGTGTGGAAAGATGCAAATATCCATGTGATGTCCCTATTCCGGCCCATTCTTGCCCCCCAGATAGTTAGAATACATAGATGTTGGGCACTGAAATTGCATACTTTGAATTGGGAAAAAACAATCTGGCACTTTCTTTCCACCTTACTGCTGCAGGAAACTTGGAACCCAGAGCAGAATTTTATTGTCAGACCCTGCACATTGCAACGTGCCACACAAACATTATACATTTTGTCCATGGGCTTTAAGGGTAGGAAGTCAAAATCAAGGTTGACTATTGACTATGAGTATGATTGCTTTTTCCTTCTGCATAAGCACAAAATTCATTTTAAACAAAGAAATGCAAATATAATGCCAGATTAGGTTAGGAAGCCAGGCATCCTAAAATGTATAGTTGTTAACAGTGCATGTATGTATGTACATGTATACACATATACCTACATATATACCTATATACATACATACTCACATACGTATATTGAGAGAGAGAGAGAGAGAGAGAGAGAGAGAGAGAGACAGAGACAGAGACAGAGACAGAGAGGAAGAGAGAATGATATCCAGCTATTAACTACACTGATATTTATAAAATTAACTTGAAAGGTAACTCTTACTTTATCGCATCTCATCAGCCCCAAATATCTCAGAGACTTGCTGCTCTGCGCAATCAGGGTGGCTCCTTGGTCTGTAATTTCTTTACACCATCCGACATCCACCGTCTCTATTGTCATGCTGTATCGCCCAATGGCTATCAGCGCTGAGGGAAGAGAAAGGGGAAAAGAAGGCAGAATAAACATTAGCAGTGGAAGGGATCTCTATCTCATTATGACCATTTCTCCCATTTCCTCACTAAACTTGTTCCTGAAATGGCGTGTGTAAATGCATGTTTTATAAACAAAATTAAATTTAAAATACTTTAGGAAAGCTTGTCCTATGACAAACCATTTCACAAAGTGAATGATCTTTCCATAATTTCCCTTTCATTGGAACACAACCTTTTACCAGTTTTACTCATTGCAAGGTTACCTGTACTTGCAAACATATATATCTGCAGAAGGAACAAATTAAAATGAATTATACATAAAATGCTAAAGAAAACCCCAAGTAGTAACTAAACTTTATCCAAGATAACGTTAATTAAAAAAAAAAAAAGATAAATCTATATAAACACCATTTTGAGGTGTGTAACACTGCATATGAATTTCTTTACTGATTGGCATAAATTTTTCCATCTGTTCATGATCTTAAAATGTAAGAATATATAATACTTTTCACATTAGTCATTCCTGGGACTGTTAGGAATTAAGAGTACATTATACATACAGTTGAATTTAATTGGTGCCATGCTATAGTGCAGTAAAGGGAATGCATTTGTTTTGGTGAATTTCTTCCTCATATCAGAAGTATTCTTCCCATTAACATATAAAATGAAACCTGTCATCTGAAAACTATGACAGCATCTCTAGTCTCCTTGACTGTTTAGCCTGGTACTAACATGCAGATGCTCATCCCATAATGTCTGAGGTGTCCTCCTTATCACTGCTCATAACCAGTTGCCCCATCAGAGTGACCAATCAGTGAATGTGGCTCTTTGCTGCGGACTTCTGATTGGACAGATATGCATGCCTCTACCTTTGTGAGCAGAAAAACAGATTTCAATAACTCCATTTATGGTGCATTGGTATGTAAATGAAAAACCCCAAAGCAATGCCACAAATACTAAAAAGAAAGAAGTTGTTTGCTAATTATTTCCTCATTCTATGATAGGATGAATTGATTCACTAGATTAATAAGAGCAGAGTAAATTATTCATGTGAATAAATGTTAACTCTTATAGCTCAGAGAAAAGTATACTTGGCAAAATCACTTTGCTAATTACCTCAGTAATTTTTCTTTTAACCATAAAACTCATGCCCATTCCTTCAAATATCAAAGACAGATATTTAAAACTTACAAAAACAATAATCATGGTCTCAGTGTTTTCCAATGAAAATGCTATGAAAGAAGAGAAAAAAAAATTTTCCTGGAAGTTCCTCATGCCACTAATTTGTAGATGCTCTCTTCTTTGTGTGTATTTCAGTATTTAGTTTTCCTAGGCGGTAAGGCAGGGCCAGGGGGCGATCTGCCAAAGGTTTGCTGAATGGACTGAATGATATTTTTGTGTAGTAGAAGCAATGTCCCAGGCTGATCCCACTGGTGTTCTTGACCTAAGAAAACTGTTGTTATCTCTGTTATGGTCATAACAGTGGTTATGATGGCCTGAGGATCTCCTATGATGAATGAAGTAGAAGATACATAAAAGAAACTCCCTTTCAATACAAAGTGCTCAAACTGAGATTTCAAAAGACCACAAAGCACAAGTTGCAAGATGGCCCTGGGGCCGTCGATTGTGCACTTATATTGAGGTTTGAGGCTAGAACACGAAAGCCCTGCAGTAGCTAGAAAAAGGTAAACCAAATCATCTGAGGTGTTTTCAGAGGCTGCTTCCTAAGCAAGTAGAGTCAGTAGCAATTTATTCTAGGTGCTAAAATCACTGGTGTTTGGTATTTTCTTTTTTATCCAAATTAAAATAAGCAGTAAATAAGACAAATGAAGATACAACAGGGCATTCAATTTTTGTTTTGTCATAGTTGTTGCTTAACTTGTTCATTTATTCAACAAACACTTCATGAGCTCTCACTCTACAGCCTTCTCTCCAACATTTATAGACTACCAATGTACTAGGCCCTGGGCTAAGAATTTTAGGTGCATTATCTCACTTAATCCTCACAGGAATGTTATGCAGTTGTATTGTTATTTCCATATTAAAAATCAGAAAATGAGCCACAGAAAGATTGAGTAACTTTCCCAGTATAACAAGATAGCAAATGGAGAAGTGGATAATAAGCTCAGAGCTGGCTCTCAGCCCTGGGTGCCCATCCAACCTACTAAGTTGGAATCAGTGATCAGGCACCGGGCCATTGTAATTCACTGCACTACTTGCATGTGGAACTGTGGTGGGATACAGGGATCCCGTGCTGTGTACAGGAGACAGAACGATTCCCAGAGCTCAGAGGCCAGCCGAGTGGGTGTGAGTGATGTGAGGTTTGGGTGGAAATGAGGAGCAACCAAGTAAACAGTCACTTGGGGAGCTGGGGGAGGGGAAGTAGGCTACATGTGTTCAGGATGTATTTCCCATTACCATGCTTCTGGAGTGAAACACAACAGCTTATAGGTAGCCAAGTATTTGCCTGTGACTGTAAGATTCTTTATTGGAATCTTCAAATTCTAAAATGCATACTGAGTAATTTACCTCTCCATGACTATATGCTATCATTGGATATTTTTTCACTGTTGCTCACGAGCTAGCTGTGAACCATGTAGTGGGATTTCAAATTCAGTTGTAGCCTCACAATGTAGTAGATGTCTGGCCTCTGGATGACATTTAACATTTCTGAGCCTCAGTTTCCTCACCTGCACAAATGGGGATGTTGACTCCATGACCTGCTTTCACAGTGTTGACTTCAGCTTCAAATGAGATAATACATGTAAGGGACTTTGCACTATATAAATGCCATTATTTATTTGCTATTTCCCCAAACCATTCTACAGTAGTGCAGTTGATTTAAAATGAAAAGACTTGAAATTTTTGAAAAATAAACAGCTCCAGGCAAATGAGAGCATTATATAAGTACTTGGTTAATATGTCACTGCTATAGTTCTTCAACTGTCTACTCTCCATTGATGTTCATTAAACCCATAGACTGCACCTGGGATGACAGGGCTGTAAATGTATGTATTATTACTACCTTCATTAGAAGCTGTTGACACATTACAATGATATTTATTGAGCCCTGAAAAAGGATAAATTATGCAAGAGTAATTCCAAATCCCCATGCAATTTTAATATACTTTCTTTATGTGCTAAGTGCAACAAATAAAGGTAAATTGTAAAAAGTTATACAAATTACAAGCTGTAATTCAGTAATTCATATGATGATCAAGTAAGGATATAGATCAACCCATTAACAGGCATTTCCATAGGCATACAGAGTGACTGAAAAACACAGGCACATACACACTTAATTTTGACTAATAAATTCCATTTCTAGGAATCTACCCTGAAAATATACTTCTAATTATACAAAATTGTGTGTGTGTGTGTGTGTGTGTGTGTGTGTGTGTGTGTGTGTGTGTGTTTCATGGGAGCATTGATTATACTTGCAAACTTATGAAAACAACCTTAATGCTCAAACACAAGAGCATGATTAAATAAACTATGCCACACCCTCATAATTGAACACAAGAAGCTGAAAAAAAAATGGGGTAGATCACTGGGAACTTCCACATCATTTAATGAAGAAATGAAAGTGCAGCCGAAACTGGTTTGGCTCAGTGGATAGAACGTCGAACTGCGAACTGAAGGGTGCCTGGTTCGATTCCAGTCAAGGGCATGTACCTTGCTTGCGGGCATCTCCCCAGTGGGGGGGTGTGCAAGAGGCAGCTGATCGATGTTTCTCTCTCATCGATGTTTCTAACTCTCTGTCCCTCTCCCTTCCTCTCTGTAAGGGATCAATAATATATATTTTTTAAAAAATGAAAATGCAAAAGAGCTTAGAGGGTGTGCTACCACCATACAAAAGGGAACATAAAAAATAGATGAATCTGCTCACTTGTGAGAAATGAGTACAGGAAAGATTACCCAGAAAACATAGAGTCTATTTAATTATAGAGGGATGATGGGACAAGAGAAGAAAGAAAGGGGGCACAAATGTGGTGGTGGAGTGTGAGGAGGGACAGACACTTCTTAAAATATCTCTTCGGCTATAGCTTTGAATCTCTGAACCATAGGAATGCTTTACTTACCTCCCGCATAAAAAAATTAAAGCCAACTAGAATGTGGGGGAACCCAAAGTAGAATACAAACAGCAACAAATCAATCCTAATTGTATTACCAAAGAGCAGCGTGAACCTGCCCAGTGATATAACCACACTGGAGGGGATGGAAGTTAAGTCACTTTGGAAAACATGATTTTGATTGAATAGTAAAAGGCACAAAACCAAAAAGAACTGCCCACAAATAGTGTTCTCTAGTTAGTAAATACGTTTCCCACAGAGGTGTGAGCAATTTAGGAACAACTTTATGTGTAATCCAGGATTGTAGATACCGAGTGCCAGTTTTTGAACTGTTAGAGAAATAGTTTACAAATAAGAAAAGAGGAGAAGATTATAATGAACCTGAGGTATTGAACTGAAATCAGAGATATTAGAATGAACTCACATTTATATATATACACACATAAATAGTAATAAATAACTAATAAATACCATGTATATGCATGCATGGTTTAGTACACATACATATATTTCCTATTTTTTTCTGCTGAGAGGGATCAGAGCAATGACACCCCAGAAACAATGATCTACTAGCACCACTCAGATCTTTTTTCCCCCCCAAAACATCATCCTATATAATAAAAGAGAAACATGAAAATTTGACCATACCTTCGCTCCTGATTGGCTATGCTACCAGCCAATCAGGAGTGGGGAGGGGCCAAGTGGCATGAGTGCAGGGCCCAGGGGTGAAGATGAAATGGCAGTGGCGGCGAGCACTCAGCCCCTGGGCATTGTGAGTGGAAGTGGCGGTGAGCACCCAGCCCACAGGGCCGGGTGGTCACAAGCAGCCAGGGCTGAGCTGAGCAGGGCAATGGCTGGGGGTGAGCCATTAGCTGGACATCCCTGAGGGCTCCCAGTATGTTTGAGGGGGCAGGTTGGATTAAGCGACCACCCACCCCCAGTGCACGAATTTCTTGTGTTCACAGACAGACACACACACACACACACACACACACACACCTAAAGTGAATGAGGGCATGCCAAAGGACACTGAATCCAATCAGAAAGAGCTGCCAATGGCCACATCTGGAACAATCTGAGCATCAAATATGATAGCATTGGATTATAATTCAAAAATTGGAAACACATCTGTAAGTCCTTACTGATATAAATGATCAAACAAATAAATATGCAAGCCGGGGCAGATCTTCCTTACAGAAGAATTAAAAAAAAGTGTAAGGAATGAGAGAAATACAAAAAATAAAAAATGAAAAATCAGGCGAAAACCACAGTATCACTGTTGCAGGCAAGCTCTACCAGTGGACGCTAAAATATGTTGGTGAAAATTTGAGGAAAAACTGAATATGGGCAGAGTGGCAAAATCATTTAACAATTTTCAAAAATCATAACTTCATCGTAGAGAGACCCAGCAGATACCACCTTCCACAAGTGATCCAGGTTAGCATTACCAGTAACAACACATATATGCCAAAATGAATAGTATCAACTTACTTATCAGAAAACATCACATAAAACCAAACTGAGAAACAGTCTACAAAATAATTCACCACTACTCATCAAAAGGGTCAAGATAATGGAATATAAAAAAGAGTAAGGAAGTGTCACAGACTGAAGGAGTCTAAGGAGACAAGAAAACTAAATACAGAGTAGGATGGCTCTGCTGGCACAACTTCCTGATTGAGTGTCGGCCTATGAACCAGGAGGTCACGGTTCAATTCCATGCCCAGGTTTCAGGCTCGGTCTCCAGTGTGTGGTGTGCAGGGGGCAGCCAATCAATGATTCTCTCTCATCATTGATATATATATATTTTTATCTCTCTCTCTCCATTTCCCTTGCTTTCTGAAATCAATAAAAGTATATATTTAAAAAAATACAAATTAGTAACCTGGATTGGATCCTGGAACAGACAAGGAAATTAAGGGGAAAACTGGTGAAATTCAAATAGGATTTGCAGCTTAGTTAATCTTAATGTTTCAATGTCAATTTCCTAGTTTGCTAATTGTACAATGGTTATAAAAATTGTAACTTTAGAGGTCGCTGACTATACCTCTACTATTTTTGCGACTTTGCTATAATTCTAAAATTATTTTACAACAAAGAGATTAAAACATGGTGAAGCTAATAATAGATAGTAAGTGAACTAAGTAGAGGACTTTCACTTCTGTAAGTGAAAGCAGGTATTATTTTCACACTGAAAGATCTGATACATAAATGCTGGGACTAAAAATACCTTTTTTTGCCCCTCATAGGAAGATTAGTCAAATGAGTGCATTAACGAGTGACCTGCCTGGGTCATCTTGTCCTTCCCAGTCCTACCTTCTGCTACGGATCTAGGTACCTGGAATAAAATCAGAAGAAATGCCCTCGTGCTTGAAAGAATTAGGGTTAAAATTTAGCAGTAGGATTAACGTCTTTCATGTAATACTTGGATAAAAGCCACTTGCAAAGAAATTTCTTGGCACGAATACAAAGAGACAAATATGAAAAGTACTCTTCTCTGTGGAAACCACAGAAACTCCAAAAACAAAGAACTGACACTTTCAGAGACACTGGTTGTTGTGTGATGGTCCCCATGAGGCCCCCTCTAGCCCGCAGGGATGGCAGCAGAGGCTCCTAGCCCTAGCAGGTCAGGAGGAGCACAGGCGCCTAGAAAAAGTCCAGATGCCCCAGTCCCACCTCTGGAGCAGCTGCAAAAGCTCCTGTGATCCCGATGTGCAGCCGGGCTGAGCACCACTGAACAGAATAACCTACAACGTGGGCAAAGTCAGTCAACTAAAAACAAAAGAACACATTTTAAGGTTATAAATAGCTCACGTGTTCTGACACTGTAAAGCAGTGCTGCCTCTCAAACAGTAGTGACTTCTTGTAGAGAAACCAACACCTTTTCATCCCTTTATTTCTCACTTATATCCCTCCCTTCCATTTTTATACAGTATATTTTTCCGATTAGTTATTATGTAGTAAACTCAACAATGATTGCACTCCATGACATTTTTCCAGGCTGTCCCTTTTTGTAAATATTTTTTCTTTATTTCATTCTAATGCAGACTTTGTATCAGAATTTGTTTCATATTAGAACTATTTATCAACGGGTCTGTCTTGCTACCAGATTGTCAAGTCTTCAAAGTGGCAAATACAAAGAATGATTTCCTAGGACCCCTGGATCTCTGAAAAATCAATGTCACTTTTCTTTTTATAGTTTTAATGCATTTTTTTGGACCTATAACATACATGCAAAAAATTGCATGAATCCCCAGGGTGTTACTTGATGAATTTTGACAAAGCTGACATAGCTGTGGAATAATCTCCAGATCAGACACAGAGTATAACCCGCTCTGGCAAAGCCCTGTCATCCCCAGCTCTGGTCACCACTATTCCCTCAACAGGATAATCACCATCTCGACACACAGATGGTTATTCTTGTTGTATAAATAGAGTCATACACCCAACACTCTTGTGTCTGATTTTTTTGCTGCCCATTATGTTCGTGAGATTCATCTACACTGGTATGTGTAATGGTAGTTCATTCTCAGTGCTGTGTAGTATTCCATCCTACCGCACATTGACGTCTGGCCTCTCCCCACTCTTTGGCCACTCTGTATAAAGCAGCTATGAACATTAGCATACATGTCTTTGTGTGGATATATGTTCAAATTTCACTTAGGTAAATACCTAGGAATGGGATTTCTGGGTTGCATAAATGAAAGTTTAACTTCAGCAGAAACTGCCAACATGTTTTTCAAAGCAGCTCTACATTCCCACCAGTTATATATATAGATTCCAGTGTCTGCAAATTCATGCCAATAATTGGTAATGTCTGTCTCTTTGATGACACCCATTCTAGTGGGTGTGCAGTGGCACCTCTCTGTGGGTTTTAATTTTCATTTCGTTAAAGACGAATGATGTTGTGCCTCTTTGCAAGGTGTCAAGAACTGTTTTTAAATCCTAGCTTACTGCCTGTAGATGAAGAGGAAAGGAACACAGATAATTTTTCTATTTTCAGACTATAGCAAAGAATAGTTTTTCAGATAGCAGATAATTTGTCTTGCCATTTGATGGAAAAGTATCAGTAAAATAAACTTAATCTATCCTTTAGAGATATAAAAAGTCTTAACGTTTCTTAAAATAAGAAAGTAAATTCAAGGAAAAAAAGGTTATAGAAAACTTTCCAAAATGCTCATTTATTTGTGGAAATTTCAAAGACGGTAGAGTATGCTTTATTTAGAAACTCTAAACTTCTGAAAATCAAGTGAATAATAAACATAGTACAGAAATTGTCCAGCAAAGGTGGATAACATTACAGTGAAAACTTTTGCCTTGTGCTAGAATTTTCAAGATGCCACATGTAAAAACATCCATTTCACACAACTCCGCTCACTGCATTCAGCATAGCAGCGGGCAGGAACTGCCTCGTGGGGGAGCAGGCCGGTGTGGCCCTGCACCTTTTGGGAGAGGCTCTCCTGCCCTCTATGTCCCGAAACGGAAATTAGGCATCAGCTGCATCTGCTCTCCTTCCTCTGAAATGAACAAGTTGTTGGAAAAATAAGAGTTCAAGGGAAGGATTTTTTTTTTAAAGGTCTTTGCATCAGGAGCAAGGATAGGTATTTTCCCTCCTTTATCCTTTCCTAGTTATTTTCATTTTAATAGCACAAAGACACAAATCTGATTGGCTAGGTAGAAACTATGTTTGAGTATGTGATGAACCAGGGGCGTGTTTAGAACAGACCATCACTCAGCAGGAACCTGGCTGGCGGCTCTGGTCTCAGGGGTGCTATGTGTGGTGGTGACCAAGCCTTGGAGCGGAACCTCAGGTTCCCCTGACAGTTCCCTTATTAGATTTTAGAATTCAAGATGAGGAAGAAAAAATAAGAGCATTACCACTCTAACATGAGCTGAGAACCCTAAGTCGCTGGTTCAATTATTCTTTTTCATTCCAGCCTGCATCACCCTGACACCAGATTTTTCTGACTTTATGAGAAGTGAATTACGGGCTTACCTATGTTGGTTTGTGGATATGGAAACATATATTAGTGTCATGCACCTGCCTTCTCCACCTTTCTAAACTGGACTTTTCAGACCACCATCCAGACAGTGCACACACCGAGCAGGTGTCAGACACACGCATGCACCGACGTAGCATGCACAGAACAGGATGCAATGTCAGCAACCGCCCCTTAAACAGACGCCAAGGTTGAGGACAACAGATGTGGTTGTCAGACTGCCCGATACACATTGTAAAAGTATCTCGATATCAAAAGGGGAAGAAACCACAGAAGATGTCAGTAGAGCGAATATTATCTCCACTTTCTTTCTACAGATACTAATGAATTCCTACAAACCAGGGAACTTTTAGGAGCTGGGAGTGAAAAGGTCTAATCCCTGACTTCATGGAGTTTGGGTTATGAGTACAAATAAATAACTAGAATATAATCTTTCAAATGGAGATAATGATTTGGAGAAAAATAAAGCAGGAACCAGGGGTGCATTGCTGTGATTTTCATGAGGATGGACAGGGAAGGCCTGACGGAGAAAGCGACACTGGGACAAAGACCTGCCAGGGGCTTGGGGAGCAAGTCATCCAGGAAGGGAAGGCATTCTGTGCGGTGAAAACCTCGTGCCAGGCGGCTCCTGGCTTGTTCTAGAATGAGTGAAGGAGCAAAGCGGTGATCAGTGAACGTGAGACTAGGTAACTGATAGAAAAGGGAATGGACAAAATCGTCTTACAGGCCAACGGAATGATGCTGGCTTTCATTCTAAATGAAATGGGGATCCACTGAAGATTTGGGGGTCCTAAGTGCGATGTAACTTAAATTGTCAAGGGACTTCTGGGTGGAGGACATAGTGGAAGGGAGCAAGAAGAAAAGCAGGGAGACAATATGCAGGCCACTGCAGCTCTGCAGAGGACACAGGCCAGCGGCTTGGTCCAGGGCTGCACAACAGAGATGGAGAGAAGGAACAGAACTGTGTGAATTGATTTTTAAAAATAGGAACAACAGTATTTGCTGATAGACTAGTGTAGCTTGAGAGAAAGAGGAGTCAAGGATGTCAAGAGAAAAGAAGTGGGTTTGTTTTTTTTTTAGCACTTAGCTTTGTAAGACATTTTCTACATGGGATTTTACATAGCTGCTCTTGTGCCCTTGTGTGTCTAAATGTCCTTGTACAGCTAGGAATATATTAGTTTCTGCTACTGGATGTGAATTCCACTGAGAGGGGCAAAGACCACCTTTATTCATCTTTGTAACATCGTTGTCTGGCATATAGCCTTTACTTGTTCGTGTTCAATATCTGCATCTTAGACATCACAATTATAAGCACTTAGGGAAAAATGCTCAGAAAGGGTCTTTTTGTATTCTCTGGAGTTCACACTCATTCTTTTATTCTAAAAAAAAAAATTGTTGCGTACCTACAGTATGTTGATCACTGTGATGACTACAGGTTATCTTTGGAAGATTATAGCTAGTATATATTTTTCCTTATATGTTTTTGCATTAAAAATTTCAACACTAGGCACATTTTACTTTTAAAAGGGATTAAAAACAAGTTTTTTAAAAGGTGCTAATGGACAGATCACTTAGTTTTACCAGGGTAAAGTGAAGAACTTGACATTTCCTACAGTGGGGATTCTCTCTAACCCCGTTTCCCCAAGGCTAACATACACATTTGCTGATGCCACAATGCAATAGCTAAAATCATATTAAATCATGTAAAAAAATGCATGAAGCTATTTGCCAACTAAAACTAGATGCAGAAAGTTGAGCTATCATTCCTCCCTCACTATAACCAGCGCACTTGTAACTCAGGAGCTGTTGTCCAGAGCCTTGACTAGGTAGATACTGGCAATCATTTTTGCTTATGTGCCTTTTTACCATAAAATGGGCAAGGGAAATAAAAACATGCAAATAAGAGTATTTCAACTTGAAATTTTAAAGTTATTGGAGGAGTAGGTTAAAATTTACAGAACACTACACTTTCTATATTCTTTTTGTTTCTGAGAGAGAAGGGAGGGTCCCAGTTTGAGTCCTCTCACCTGGGAGCTTGAACCATGCACACAGGTGTATGTGCTCAGTTGTGCACACAGGCACAACATATAAACACATCTATTCCTAGGCCCTAACACACAGGCAGACTCATTCTGAGGCTAATGAAGCTTCAGGATCCATCGTTTATATGGACCTTTACAAGGGTCTGGGTCCTACAAGTGTAATCACATGGTAACATATTTTCATAAAACATGTAAAATATACTGTTGTATTCTTTTTCTTAAAAAGAGACCCCAAATAATATAAACCCCAGGCCTTGAAAAATCCTGAATTTGTTTCCAACCCAACCCAGAATATTCCAATTCAAGTGTCTTTGGAGGTGAATGCCAGGAGGTTTTTTCTTATCTTTCTTGAAAAAAAAAAATGTCATCAAGTGATTTTGATACACAGCCAGGTTTGGAAATCACTGATGAAGGGTTGCACACTGATCAGTTTAATGAGCCCCTGACATCTAGGTACTATTTCTTTCTGGAGCTTTGCCACTATTGATTAGAACATAAACCATATAACACTATGTAGTTTGGAAGAAGCTGACAATTGGCAACAGTCGCTTCCACATTGCTGTGATGAATCACAGCACCCTCTGCGCCGTGTAATTAACCATCCATTTGTATGTACTGGATGTAGTGATCCAGTTCTTTTCAACAAGGAAAGGAAAGGAATTTGGACATAACATTAACAGTTGTTAACACCAAGCAAATAGAGTAAATTGGATTTATTAAAAAGAGTATGTGTGTGGATTTTTTCCCTGGGAGTTAATACAATTTGTCTAGCTTTCTAATTATAGCTGGGACAGAAAATGGCTGAACCCAAAGACCTCTCACGGTAGCTAATAAACTTTTACTTATAGGGAGAACAATTCTTGGTTTGGAGAATGACAAATAATTTACTAAGCTTTTTCGAAAAGATAGCTAAAGGTGTTTCACCTATATCTAGCTGATGAATTAGCTTTAGCTAATAATCAGTGTCAGGAGACAGGGAAGAAGCAGCCTGTAATTACTTTGAAAGGAATGAAGGAGCAGATCTGATAAAGAAACTAAATCAACTAATTCCCCCAGGGACATACTAAGTGGGAGAGAGGCTTACTTTACTGAGAGTTTAAAGGGAGGCAAAGGGAGGGGACATCAGTAGTTTCTACCTCCCCAGTCTCCACTCCCACTTTCTGGTAACAAACCCTCAGTTTTCCTTAGTGTGGGGGGCTGTCATCAAAGGTTCCCTCCCTTCTCCAGGTTGCAGGTGGGCATGTGTCCCAAACCTGACTCTCGAGGGCAGATATATGAATTCCGCCTGGAATAACTTCAGAAGAAAAATAGCTGGAGATGAACCGTCCTGGGGGAGGTTCACTAAAGAGACGCCCATTGATCCCAACTCCCTTTGATCCCATATTCTTGTCTTCACCAAGGTCTACCTTATTTAGTTTTTACTTTGATTCTGGGAATTATCCTATTTTCTTCCAATACTTTCTTGGCTTTTGTTCCTGATTTTGTTTTCACTTAAAGTAGGTTCTGTTGATTTCTGTTCCTTGCAAACCAAAGAATCTTAAAGGATAACAGAAAACTATGCACATGACAACTCGGTTGTTTTCTCTGATAACATAAAAACCCCCAAAAGATTCTCAAAAATGCCCAGCTGAGTCACATCAGCAAAAAATATGAATATTTTGGAAGATATTATTGAAATATACACTGAGTGGCCAGGTTATTATGATCTCTGAATGCATAGTAATATGGCCACTCAGTGTATATCCTATATAATAAAAGAGGCCCAGTGAATGAATTCATGCATGGGTGGGGTTCTGCCAGCCTGGCCAGGGGGAGGGGACATGGAAGGTTGGCCGGCCTACCTGCTAGTTGAACTCCTGGTCAAGGGGATAATTTGCATATTAGCCTTTTATTATATAGGATATACATTGAGTGGCCAGATTATTATGCATTCAGAGATCATATAACCTGGCCACTCAGTCTATGTGCTCATTACTTTAGTAGTCAAATTAAAATAACTTTATTTAGATCTTTTAAAATTTTTCAAACAAGGATTCTATTAATTGTATAAAGCTGGTGCAGTGTATTGTAGAAATTAAATCAATAAAGGGAAGTAAAAAAAAAAAGAGCTAAAATGGCCCAGCTGGTGTGGCCCAGTGGTTGAGCACTGACTTATGAAACCAGGTCACAGTTTGACTCCCCGTCACTCCCCAGTAGGGATCATGTAGGAGGCAGCTGATAGATGATTCTGAATACTGATGTATCTAACTCTCTCTTTCTCTTTCTGAAATCAATAAAAACATGTTAAAAAAGATTTAAAATGATCTGTTATTTTCTTTACCTTGACACTCTTGTCCTCTGAGATTTATATGTTCAAGATGCTATATGTTGCTATAAGAAAACTGTTTGGGTCACTTTCGTGTTGAATTCTGGCACTATCTGTTTCTCTCTCTCTTTCATTCCCGGCAGTCTTTCCCATCCTGAAGCAACGTGGCAGATGATGGAGATGGCTCATCAACATGGTTTCTCCATTAGTGACCTTTTCCCTAACATTTTTGGGATATTGAGAAATAAGAAATTATGTAGAGAATTCTTGAAATGTAGGCTAATTAATGTAGGATTACTGTATAAAAATAACAGAGTAAAAGAAAGTCCTTATCCTTGCTTTCAGTGTGGTTAGGGAGAATAAATAAAATAGAAGATATCTATATTGTTATAATAATGTAAATACTGTTCACTGCTGAGCCAAGTAGAGTACTACAGCCAATTTTCATTTCTCAGTTTTTATCTGGAGTTTATATTTGCCTCATATTTTGTTTACCTTTTTGGTCTATCATTATTTTTTTAAATGTTCCTACAAATAGTTCAAATCCCTATCAATATTTCCCCCAAAGCTCAAATACATTAACTTATTAGTTCCATTACCCAAACACACTCTCCTATCTCCATGTTCTTCTTCTGAAGTCCTCTAAACACCTGTTTCTGGCTGAACTGAAGATTATTAGAGATAGGTACACAGAAATCCTAAGATTTTCTTTTCCAGTTGTCCCACTGTTCCCAGGATTTCCCTCTACTGTGAGTTAATAACTTTTATTCATTTTCTTAAGGGCTAATGGGAGATAAAATTTGAGTGCTTAAATATCTAAAAACATCTTTATTTTATTTTCACAGTTAATGAATAGTTGGACAGTATATAAAATTTTAGGTTGGAAACCGTTTCTCCTTAGTTTTGAAGGCACTACTTCATTGTCTTCTAGCTTACTATGTTGTTTTATTTCCCCCAAAATAAAGCTCCCACACAGATTAAAGCTCCCCAGCTTTATTGAAATAGCTAACATATAACATTCTTTAAGTTTAAGGTATGCAATGTATTGACTTGATACACTTGTACATAGTGAAAATTATTACTTTAATGAGATTTCTTTTTCAGAGATGCTTTTAAAAGACTTGGAGCCACTCATTTCTAATCTGTAGCATGGATCCTGATTTCTTTCTTGGAATTTCCTTTCTATCTTTGGAAATCGAAAATTTCATCATGATATCCTTCATTTAGGTCAATTTCCATACAAGGTGCTAGGCATTTGGTGGATACATTCAAGCTGGAAACTCCTTTCTTTCACAGAAGCCTGTTCTTTTTCAAGGATGCAATTGCTTTTCTTCTCTCTGACAAGAGTACTTAGGGTTTTTGATGTTGTCTTTTGCTATCAGCATTGCCTCTGCTTCCTCTTAACCTCATTTTTCAGTTTGTTTTCATATCTCCCTTTTAAGTTTTATTTTATGAATTCCTCTGCTTTGTTAAGAAATACTTCAGATTTGTTTTCTGAAAATGTGTTGACATCTCTCATCCTCTTGTATCTGCTTTCTTTTTTCCTTCAATGTCATTTTATCAAGATATTCGAAGGGAGAAAAGATAAATGCATGTGGTCTATCAGCCACTTCAACTGATCAGAAAGAGCATGGGAAATCTGTGGTCTCTCCTAATTGTTCCAGATTTAGACATTCAGTAAAGATTGCTTCCTTTGGGCTTGACTAAAATATGTAATTAAAGGAAAGGTCAGCCTCTCTATATGTATGTATGTCATATACCTCGTCTATTAAGAGCAAAAAACTAAAGGCAGAATAAAAACAGGACAACTTATTGTTAAGGATGATCAGTATATTCTGAAAATGTAAACATAATAGTTAAATAATAAAAATATCATTTTAGTTATTCCTGGTCCCTGCACTTACTCTGCTCTATATTTTATATTATTCTGCTCTAAATTTAGGTTAATCTGTGTGGGTAAGAACAATATTTTAAAAACCATTGGGATGTACTTTAACTATTTTATCAATAAGAGTAAATAAAATAAGATTTGCAATTAAATCCCAAATGCTTAAAAATTATCCATATAGTCTCAAAAAACAGTTTCTACAATTTAAAATTTTCTGTTATAAAATATTTGAAACTCTTTTTTTATTTTGCCAATACCTTAATACACTAAATATTTTTATTTCAAGATATTTGAAAACAAACAAGTAAACATCTGCTATTTTTTGCAAAATATCTTCAGTAAAGACTCAAGTTTTTGCTAAAATAAATGTATTAACATGATTTGATTAGGTATGTCTTTTAGTAAGAGAATTTAACTCAGTTTAATTGTAGCAAATTTTGATAAACTACATTGTGATTCTATTTACTTAATTCCGTCATCTATCCACAATGTATGTAATAGTCATTAAATACAGTCAACTATTTTTCAGGTCCAAAGAGAAATGTCTCCAAGAAAATAGGCTATGATTGATGGTTCCCTCAAATCAGTAATATCATAAATATTTATATATACAGTTGTAAACAAACTATTATTAGTTTAAGCAAGGCAATTTATCCTCAGTGATAGTAGCTTAAAAGTTAAAATAGAATATTTAGTTATCTAGAATTTTATGCTTTCAACAAAAGATAACTGCTCCAACTAAAGAATATCAGATAATGTAGTTCTTTATTAATTATTACATTTCATTTCTTTTTAGACATGCATGCAGCATACAGTAAGCACTAAGTGCTTAAAAGTATTTGTGTACACTAAACATATTACTTGGGAGAATTGTTCAGACACCAAGAAATGAAAGATTTTAAATAAAATTGTATCCCCTCAAAGCTTCTATTTAAATCCTTTGTATTTTCTGAAGCATCATAAAAAAATATACTGAAGTTCAGGTGATGATCTCTTTTTTAGGTGAACTCTATAAAAGCAGAATGTTGCATCCATAGAAGGGAACTAACAAAGTGCAATGTAGTTAATTTCTAGGACATATTTATTAGATACTAAACAGGGTAAGTCTCTCCAGGGAGAGGATTACATCTCAGGGGGCTAAAAGACTTGTAAAGCTACCATCTTCTCGTAATGAAGGGCTTATGAACTGCAAACTTTTCAATCATTAGACTCAGAGTATATTAACATATCCATGAACATAAGCTATATTGCAGACTATAATGAAGAACAATAGTTTACATTTTAATTGCTTTTCTAAGATTCACATAATATCTGTAATTGTTTATCAATATGTTATGAATTTTATTAACCCAGATAAAGCACTAAATTACTTATTTGGTATTGTGGGAAAGAAGGAGCTCCATTTCAATGAAATAAACAGGCAGAAAAAACTTGCTCTTTTACAGTTAGTGAATTAATGTGAGGGTGCCATTTTTGTGGGACAACACTTATTAAATATTGGCAATTTAATATGGTTCAATGTATATACCAAAAGTTTCTTATATTAACTATTTTAGACAGAAATATTTCTGGAGAGTTTTACATACTTCTTTATCTTTTAAAACAGCATTTATTAGGCCTAGTCAAACATTTCCTTGATTATTATGATTTTATTCAACTGTAATAAGAAGCTGTGCTCAGAACTACAGAAGGTCTCTTTATTTACAGACTTAAAGGGCCATGTAAGTAAAATAAATGAGAGAGCTGCTTTATTTTGAAACAGACACACTTTTCTTTTGCATATCACATGCAGAAATATTCTCTTCCATAAAAAAATGCACTTGCTCTTTTTCTTTCTATACCATTCAGCCCACTAACCCTGCCTTCCTATTCGTCCCTTTTGATGGAGACTCAGATGCAACAAATATGTTGTTTAGTTTCTTTTAAGCCAGCATGTTAAGACAATGAACAAAGATAAATAGCAAACCAACACTGAGTGTTAGGGAGAATGGAGGTGAGTAGGGATTGGTTTAATTAAAATGCCTTCCCCAAAAATGGAGGTGGTGTCAAACTAGATATCAAATACATTGCAGTCAATCTAAACACCCAAGGATGGATGTCTTTTAGAAATATAGATTCAGTGCTGCCAGATCTTCAATTCTTCAGGAAAGACTTGAAGTCGTGAACCACCCATACGGAAGTGTTAGCAATGAAACAAATTAACAAACTAATACTGGGTAGATCACCAACATAATGAGATCTAAGCAAAACATGTTTATGAGAAGAATATGTTGGCCCACGAAACAATTGTTTGGCATCTCTGCTCTAATTGTTCCCACACTATGCTGCATGATTTTAAGTCTGTCTATGTATTTCTCTCTCTGTGTCTCCTGTTGTCACAGCTAGTTTCAGTGGCTTCTAAGGCTGTTGGACAGGTTGAGAAATCCGATCATCTCAATCATCACAACAGTACATAAAGTTGGAATGAATGGTTTCTGCAGGAGTAAAGGACAAGAAGTTTCTTGGAAAATATTTTCATTTACTTTATTGATTCCACCATGACAGCACAGGGCGGGTTTTAAAGAAATATTTATTATTGGTGCAGTACTAATGCAACCAGGGGTGTCAGGAGCAGGCAGGAGCCAAGGCGCCATGTGTTATGACCTTATCACAGAATCCCCTTTCAGGGTAGAAGGCGTGGCCAAAATTGTTGGCACTGTAAGATTTCCAAAAGCACAATTAGCATTATCCTTCAGTATCTAAGCAAAGCATGAGTATCTCCAAGGTTGTATTCCTCCTTCCACAAAGTAAAACAACTATCTGAAGTGATGTACTCTTAAAGAGCACTTAAAAAATCTTTTCCTAATTTCTTATCATCTGCCTTTATTTTTTAAGGTTCTTATTACGGAAATTTTAAAACAAAAGTACAAAGATTTTATGCATGCACTTGTGGTATCTATTTTAATTACACAAAGTATTCTTTTAAAATAAGCGGTGGGCTTTTAGTTTGTGTTCTATTTGAAGTTGGCTAATAATTGCTCTTCAGGCAATTGAAGTTTTACTGTAATTTGTATAATAAAAATCACCATGAATGGCAGTCACTAAGTAAAAAGTGAAGAAAACAGAAATTTTGTGTTTTATCTCAGTAATTTATGAGTCTGGAAATGTTCCTTGTGTATTTCATCAACTTCTGTGTAATAAAAATGACTTTTTTATTCTAAAAGTTACATCCCTGTAGATTGCTAAAAAACTCTCAATTCCAGGGGATGAAGAAGAGAAACAGAGGGAAGTGGAAAGAGAAATCCCAAATTAAGTTAGACTGCTGGTTTCCTGCTTCCAAGTCAAACAGGGCAGGCAGTTCAGCTCTCTTTCTCTTTTCCTAAATCTATTATGGTTCTTTTAAAAAATGCAGTTTTAACTAAATAAACATTAACACAAAACCAATCCCTCTTTCATAACTACAAACTGTCTATTCTATGTCTTCTTAAAGATTTTCTGTTTACAAAATACTTGATAAATCTAAAAAAAACCTTATCCCAAAATCATGATTGTATTCAACATCATTTTGATTGATTTCTTTTGCTTTTATTTCTTACAATCTAATTTTAATTATTGAGCAGGAGTGTCCTTAAAACAAGGTGTGTGAAATACCTCCTCAGACTTCTATGTTAGTTAATATGTATTTACTATTTGTGCAATAATGTATAGCTTAGAATTCAGTATATACTGCAAAAACGAGACCTTAAAAATACATCAAATACACAGTAACAGGTAAACCTGAGCATAAAAATCATCATGTATATGTGTGTGTGTGTGTGTAAGTATCCTCTCTGTATAGGTAGAAGAGGTCATAAAGATCATTTAAAGCCTTTGTCCATCTGGAATTATTTTCATAATGGAATTTCATATCATATTTTTGGGTGGAGACTTGCCTTTTAATATATTCTCTGTTTCATATTTTCTCGGGGCCTCACCTACCTCAGACAACTTCAGCCTCCTCTGGTAATTTGTGTCTCTCTACCTTTGTGCCTCTGGGCAACATTTCTTGAGAGTGAAATATAGGACTGCAGTCAAATTCAGCAGGAACATAAAGGCAGGACCCCACTGGGAACCAACCTGCTATTATGCCCAAATGAACTGCAAAGAAAGAGAGGCAGACTTCATGCCTAGTGTGCACCTTTTTTTCTCAGGGAGTCTAGCCAAACCTGGTTAAACTCCCTATATCCAAAGGTACATTTTAACCTTTTCGTGAGAACGAGATGACAGGCCAGTCAAATAATGAGAAATACTTTTTGAAAGCACAAACCTTAAACATCATAGGTATTCAAGCTATGTTATACTTAGCATGTACATGCTAAATGTAAATAAAATATATCTAGAATTTATTACTTTAAGCTTCATATACTAAAGCATAATGGGTAAAAACTATTTTAAATAAAATATAAAGGCAAAATATAAAGCAATAAAGAGACTATAAATAACATAATAACCAAAGGAGCGAGTTTATGAAGTTGTGCTATCTGGTAACATTGTTTTAAGTGCTTTTTAGTACATTCACTCAATTAATCCCGATCCTATTTTTTATTAGATGCTATTTGTATCAGATAAATGAGGAGGCCACATTTCAGATGAAGTTGAACAACTCATAGGACAACAGGTTGTTAAGACAGTGCCAGGTCTGGAGCCCGGGTCTGTTGACTGTCCCAGGTTCCAACTTCTCACCTCATACCACTGGATAACTTGTTTCAACTCAAAGGAATGAGGCAAAATGGCTTGGCTGGGAGAGCATGTCCAGGAGCGTGGCTAAAGCAACCAAAGAGATACAAAGGCAACTAGGGAGTAAAATAACCTTTCATTTAAACAGTATGAAGATGACAAAGAAGCTACCCATTGTACACACTAACAATATTTGGCTAACTTATAGTAAATACTACTATTACATTAATTAGATTTTCATTCAATTAGGCATAGCTCTAAAGTAGTTCCCATTCTGCATTGAAAATAATGTGATATAGGATGTAGATGTAAGGGCAGACATTTCCTAGTCAGACTTAGACATACAGTCAATTTTTGAATCACAATTAATATCTTAGTAAAACAGATAAAACTCCTGTGACATAACATTAATTCGCTGATGAATGGAGCAAAATATTAATAGCTAACTTGCACCCCTATTGTCCTCTACCTCTCCTTGACCACATTATCCATTACACTTCCTACATTTACCTTGTAAAGCTTCATGAAGTGTGACTACAATGTAATGAATAAGGAATAGTCTTAAAAGATAACTAATTTGATAACAGTGATCTAAATAGGGACATTTTAGTTTATTGGTTAAAGATCAGTCACATTGCTTTAAAGATGACCTTCGTTATTGAGCAATTCTATATGCATGGCTACAACACACACACACAGGCTCAGTACTACACACCTGTGTAATCTCAACACAGTGCCTGGCTCAAAGGAACTCCAAATGAATCTCCCTTCAAAGCAAAGCAACCCCCCGCCCACCAAAAAAAAAAAAAAAAAAAAAAGGAATCAATTAAGAAAAAAATAACCAAAGGATTCCATTTGGAGTCTCCTATATCCAGCAATATGATTTAGTTGCTAATTTCAATGATATTCAAATACCTCCTTCAGTAGGCAGATATATCCATTCATTTATTCAACAAATGACTATAAGTATGTACCAGAGTCCAGGGACAGTTCTTAGGGATTGGAATATAAAATAATAGATCAGGTAGGAGACAGATTAAAAAAATGCATTTTAAAGCCAAAATGAATATCTATTCAAATTTAAAAGAATATTGAGCCCACTCAAGAAAATAATACACACACACACACACACACACACACACATAAAAAAAAAAACAATAAAACTTAGATATGTGATGAAAAAATCTGTTTATAATTAATTCCTTATAAAGAGCCATGTGTTCAAAAATAGGGATGCTCCTATGTGTGCTGGAGGGGTAAGGAAAGAATTGAAGTGGGCTGTGAGCAGAGATGGGCGGAGAAGTGATGAGAGGGCATTCTAGTAAGGGGGTAGAGGAAGCAAAGGCTCCGAGTGGGTATGTTCATGGTGCACGGTGAATTTATGGAGAGAAACCATGGGCCTCAAAGTGGTAGATGTACACTGGGGTCTTCCCAAGAGAGTTTTAAATGCTGTTTGGGAAGTTGAACTATATTGAAAGCCCTTCAAAACCTTACACCTATGAATCTGGGACTAGCAGTCCCCTTTGGAAATGTTTTTCTGTGGTGCTGACACAAACTTTTGCTGGCTGCAGCCAAGCAACTGGCCACAGTGATGGGTTCTGCCTAACCAAACCTGTGATAATCTCAATTGTACATTTAAATTAATATAAGTAGATGTTTAGAGCAACCTGTGAGATTCTGGGGGAAAATGAACAAAATCTAAGAGAATCCTATACAGTGAGTCAATGCAGACCGAGTAAACCGCAGTGAAGGGAGTACTTCCAGTCCGGCCCTCTGAAGACTCATTATTAACGCTAAGTGGATCCTGAGGACTTCAGGAAGAACAATTGCACCAAGTTTGTATGGAAAGAACCACAATTTTGCAGCGAGTCTCCAGACTGTTAAATTAGTTTCAAATAATGTTAACCTACATATGTGAACAATGTTTATTGCTTGGTGGCTACACATAACTTGCATGTTCTTTAGACTAACAGAGCTTGCAGCCATAATTAGCTGCCTTGCCTAATGAGCACAAAGAACTTCTGGAAGGTGGTTGAATGAAATCTTCAAAATCCTCAAGCAACAATGTCAATGATGGCAAATACAAAGAATGGCTCTTAGTTCTGCAGCCTTTGAAACATTTTCTCCAGGACCTGAAACATTTCTCCAGCCTATGCTGCAGCATAAGCTTAAGTAGCACATTCTTACTTTTCTTACTAATTAAGGCCTTTCTGCCTCAGGGATCATTTAAGAAAACATAATACAAATGGCAGCGTCTCCTTCCCATCCTTGCCCACTGAATTCTGAGAGTCTGAATAAAACATAAAGCTGGAATGCAGAGACAGGAGAGGGGAGTGGAGGGTTGCCCACAGGGATGGGGAAGGCTGTGGATGCTAAGGGACAATAATGCAGCTTCCCTGTTCCGGATTCAGTAACCTCCCACTGGGACCCAGCTAGAGTTGCCCTCTACTTCCGGGATAAAAGCCACATATCCATAATGTATGAAACAGTCATTAAATTGAGTCAACCGCCCTCCTGCCCTTGTCTTAAGGAGCTCTCAGGTCTTCCTTTAAGACTCAACCTACCCTGCAATTCTTAGCTGTACTCAGGCGGGACTGAACCCAGCTTCAACTCAGGGGCCAAGGCTTTGAAGAGCTTAAGGACACCTGTGGATCCCATTGCATAGGTCACTCCCGCCAGAGCAAATCCCGGGCCTTTTGCTGTAAATGCTGTGACACAGATTCTTATTTCCTCAGGAGGGCACTTATGAGGTATTAAGTCTTGAACTACTACGGCCCTGTTGGCTAACACGAGGAGAGTCAGCCTGACGACAGTATCAATATACAGAAGGAGGCAAAATGGAAAGAGTTGTAGAAAACCAGAGCTGGAGCCTGAGGACCAAGAACTGCTGGTGTAAACCACACAGGCACTTTTTCCATTCCATGAGCCAATCAAAGCCACCCCTCCTCTTTTAATTGCTTAAATCAATTGAATTGGTGTTTTTACTAATTGCAACCAAAAGATACCCAATTGACAATATTCCACTTATTTGATCAAATATGTTAAAAACAACTATGGATAGAACACTGAACTACAGTCTTCATCTTTGATGGAGACACAAATTGATGATATTTTGTACAAAGAAACACTAATTTCTTACCACATTTGAAATTTTATAATATACTAGAGGCCCAGTACATGAAATGCATGCACTTGGTGGTGGTGGGGTGTCCTTCACCCTGGCCTGCACCCTCTCATAGTCCAGGAGTCCTCAGGAGATGTCCGACTGACGGCTTAGGTGCCAAGAGTAGGCCTAAGCCATCAGTCGGACATTCTTAGAGCTGCTGCAGAGCCGGAAGAGGCTCCTGCCACTGCCACTGTGCTCACTAGCCGTGATCCTGGCTTCTGGCTGGCTGAGCTTCCCCTGTGAGAGTGAACTAACCACAGGGGGAAGCTCCTGCATTCAGCATCTGCCCCCTGGTGGTCAGTGCACATCATAGCGACCAGTTGTTCCTCAGTTCAGTCTATTTGCCTATTAGCTTTGTATTATATAGGATTATTTGCTTAAACCCAAGCATTCCTTCATTATTTTGGGCACTTCCAAAAATTTATTCCACATGGAAACTGGAGGGGGTTGTCTGAATTCTAAGTGAGAAGCTTCAACCATTACAAGCTGCATAAAACATAAGTAAAACATTTTTGCCAATTTTTTTATTTGTATACCTTACTTAGATCTGGGAATCTGACACTAAAAATGGTCTCAGATTCAATGTTGATTGTATTCAACGCCAACAATAGGAGGGGGGAAAAAGGACCTCAGTTAATGTGCCTTTGGTGTTTTTATTTCAGAGAACTACTATTTCATAAAAGCAGTTTCCCAGATGAGGTGGAGGCTGAGGTGGCAGAATGGCCTACTCTTTATATGCAAAGGAAAATTTCCACCAATTGTCTGGGAAAAATATACAACAGTCTTTTCTGCAAGAACTTATGAAAGTAATGAGACTGTTTTCCCCTTTTGCTTCTAAGAAATTTGCAGTGAATAACATTGCTCTTGTGCAGTCTTGGGACATATAATTTTAGAACCTGAATGTATCCTTTTGCATGTAAAAATAAAAGTAATTTTTGGTTCTTATAATAAATCAATAACTAAACAGGATAGCTGTGCTTACTCTAGCCTTATTCAACTGCTAATACCAAATAACCTTGATCCAAACTGGACTTCCCAAACATTTTACCTTGATTGCCAGTTCCTGCTGCCTCTGCCTGTGTTCAATCAGGCTGACAACTCTTGGTTTAAAGCACCTTACACATCTGCCAGCAAACAAAAGGCTCATGAGGCCAGACCTCCACACTCACCCATCGATCGCACTGCTGGACTTCTCGCTTCGTCATTTTGCAGATTATTTTCTCTCACTATAGAAAGGCTCATTAACTACTTCCTTTGCTCCAGACCATAGATTTTTCTTCTTGTGATGGGCAGTCTAATAAGAACCTAAACTGATGGCTCAAAGACCTTCTGTGTAGTGCAGACCTCACCTAAGCCCACTGTCTGGTGCAGATGGGGCAGTAAACACACAGCCCAGATCTCAGGGATTATGTCCATATTTATTCAATAAAGAGTAGGTGGTTTGAGACGATAATCACCAATCCCTTGTTTTCACAAGGTTTTATAAAATGTAAGACCACCTAAACATGTTTTAAGGTCATGCTTTTAAAGTCTAAAACAAAATGTACAGCTGAGATTGGGAAGGCTCTTACTACTGAGTTGGGGCTAAAGTCATTGGAAAAACACCACTTTATCTGCATCCTTGAAGAGCACAGAGATGGGTAGGGTTGTCCCATTTACTCTAATCTCTTTTCTGGCATTGTAAATTTCCTTAAGGCCACACTACTTTCTGCTTCTTTTTTTAAAATGTAGTTTCACCACATAAAAATGACACCAAATAGCCCTGGCTGGTGTTGCTCAGTGGTTGCAGTGTCGGCCTACAAATCCAAGGGTCTCAGGTTCGATTCCTGGTCAAGGGCACGTGCCTAGGTGGTTGGTTTGCCTGGCCATGCATGGTCAGGGCACAGGCAGGAGACAACCAATTGATGTGTTTCTCTCTCTCTCTCTCTCTCTCTC
This sequence comes from Antrozous pallidus, assembly GCA_027563665.1. NCBI lineage: Eukaryota > Metazoa > Chordata > Mammalia > Chiroptera > Vespertilionidae > Antrozous > Antrozous pallidus. Next base: position 66,238,683 of record CM050512.1, read on the forward strand.
TCTCTCTTCTCTCTCTCTCTCTCCTCCCTCCCTCCTCCCCTCCCTTCTACTCTCTCTAGAAAATCAATGGGAAAAATATCCTTTCATGAGGATTAACAACAACAACAACAACAAAATGACACCAAAATAAAAGAGATTTGGCCATATACAATTTCTGAGAAGACTGTCCTTCCCTTCAAGAAACTCAACAATAAACAGGCATTGTGTTCAATCATTTTATTGCAAAGTCAAGTCGAAAATTTGTTGTTTTTATTCCAGAGCACATGCATACAAGCATCTTCCTTCTTTCTTATATGAGAAAATAAATTTCTTAAATAAACTATCCTACTACCCATGGCTGCTGGACATAAAATGTACCATTTAACTAAAGAATATTTCACCTGCTCCCTTTATCCCGTTCATTTCCCACAAAATATTTTACATCCTTCACCTTCAGACTAGATTGAATGAGAAAATGCCTCAAACATACATGGTTAAATAAGTGTGTTTTCTGAATTACAAATACCCAGAATGAGAAACTGTTTGCTCAACATGCTCAAACATGCTCAAAATTTAGTAGTCTTTGAGCCTGCTCAAAGGTGGGTCACTAAGGCAGAGAAACTTCGGGTCCAAGAATCCTAGTTAGAATTTCCTACTTCACAGTCTATCAGGCCATTTCTATCCTTTTCTAAGGGTGCCTCAAAGAAACAAGTGAAAATTTATTGACTATATAAATCTTATATAGTTTACCCTTTTAACTCACAAACATTAATATACTATGCCCATCACCACTCACTATTATATCTACTCACCGGCTACTGACAGAATTTTGAGCTCTCTGGAAAGGAACAAATTGGGGGGAGGGGACGGAGAGGGGAGTATTTCCCTACTTTCCTATTCTAATTTCTAAGATATTCAAAGATTTTAAGATGATTTGTGAGGATGCTGGTAAAATTACAGCTAAAAACCTGGAGGATGAGCATTCTATAAAACCCAAGGAGGAAATAATACCAAAGGCTTTAGGAAGCTGTGGATTTTTTTTGAAGGTGGAAGATGAAAGGAAAACCTGCACAAGTAGCATACCAAGAAACAGATGGTCTTTTTACAGAATGAACCAAGAGTGTGCCTTCCACAAGCAGGCTTCTTAATGGTAGCATACTGAGCACCTCTATGCAGATTATTTCCCTTGCTAAGCGCAGAGGCGGGTAAATAGGGTTAGCTCACTGACATTAAACGACATAGTGTACTTGGAGCTCATCTACTATTTAGCCTGTAAACACCTGATATGCAAAACCGTATGAAGAGACTACTGCCAAGACGGTTGAAAATGAACCAATGTTCAGTGAAGATTTAGAAGCTTGGCTTTAATTTTGCTAAAGATGCTCCCCTTCCTATTTATCAATGAGCCCAGTTCCGTTTTACGTGCTCAATTTAGAATGTGTGATTTCGTTTCATTTTGGCTTATTCTAAAACAAGTTCAAGGAAGCTTAGAACTAGAAGGGGGATGGGTAGGGGAAAAAAAAACCCTCAGGAACTTATATGAGTTAAATAGAAGTCAAATTTCACAAGAATATTTCAGAAACAAATAGGTTGACTCGAGCTTCCACCGGGCAGACTGAGAAATCACGGTTGAAAGGTTTATTTCCATTTAGCATGGGGTCACAGAACCACCAGAGATGACCCTCCGTGAAGGTCTTCCTCTACCTTCCCCACTGTGGTTTGCTAACTCCACAGGCCTCGCTCTTTGCTGAGGAACCTTTTCATGAGGGCAGAGGCACATCTTCTGATACCCAGGAAGTTAAGCTGCTCCTCAGTTAGTTCCCTGGTGGGAGAAGGATGGATGCAATGGGGGCCTGCGCTGAAGAAGGAAAGCAGATGTCCCTTGTCGGGGAGCCCTCACCGTGTCAAAGTCACAAGTGACACATAGTCTGCATACAACTGCTCACCAACCTCTTCTGACAGCTGAACCCAGGCAGGGGCACCCTTCAGAGCTGGCTGGGGATTCCCCCACATCCAAGATTGCTGCTGAAGGTGGAAAACCCTGTTACTCAATTCCCAAGATATGTGCAAGGAATCTAGATCAATATCTTCTCATTAATGTGGGTACTAACTTTCCAAATAGGCCTCTCTTTTTTTGCAAACAAAAATCTTTGAGTAGCTTATATGAACTCTTAGGTTTTTACTGATCCCAGTAGCCAATCAATTTCTGAGAACAAATATTTGGAACAATAATATGGATGTTTGCATTCAGATATTTATATTGCTGTCTTATGTACAGGGTGGGACAAAAGTAGGTTTACAATTGTGAGTATGTGAAACACAATTTGTTCTTGTATTATTTTTTATTAATTACTAGCAGCCCAATGCATGAATGTAGATTTGTGCAAGAATGGGCCTTAATGCTCCTGGCTGCCAGCACCACCCTCACTCTGGCTGGAGCAGCCTTTCTGCCTTCCCACGCTGCCCAGAGGCCAGGAGTGGCTAGGGTGGTGAGGAATGCCCCATCCCCGGCTGCTCAGCACCTGTATATGCAAATTAACCTGCCATCTTTGTTGGGTTAATTTGCATACTCACTCCTGATTGGCTGGTGGGTGTTGTGAAGGTATGGTCAATTAGCATGTTACTCCTTTATTAGGTAGAATGTATTGTTTTCCATACGAACAACTGTAAATCTACTTTTGCACCACCCTATATACGTAAAAATATGTTGAAACATCTATATTGATTTATATTTAATAGATCTAGACATTTAAAATAGTTACAGTGCTGACATATATCTCTAAAAATGGAATAAATAAAATCTTAGTGTTCCACTGAGTTATGGGAGCAAAGTATTTCCACTAGACTTTAAGTTTTTTCAAAAACCAGGAATGTGGTAGAGTCCTTTGTTGACTTCCAGCACTTAGCCTTGCTGAGAGAGTAACTGTACCAACCAATCTTTGCCTGGCCCTCCTCTGGATTTAGTCTCCTAATCCAGGAAACTCATGCATAATCTCTTGTTTTTGTTTTACTTATATTTCAAACTTGACCATCCTTCTGCTTGCATTACTTGTGGATTCTACTTTCGAGGAGGAGGGTTGTATTACAGAACCTGGGCATTTGGTAACTTAATTTTCAAGTAGCATCTGTATTTTATGTTATAGCATAGTAAAACTTTGTTTACTTTGCAGCAAATACTATTTGTACCATGCTCTTCTTTTTATAGGCAGAGAAACAGATTTTTCTCTGAGTCAGAAAGAGGAAAAAATATGTAGGGCCCTGACTAAATGAAGATTGGATTCTTTGTTTTGGCTGCCACATAACAAATAATTGAGACCACAACTCTGGCAGTCTGGACTCTTCTCTTTGGCTCTCAACTGCATTTGCTCCATTAGCAAGTCCTATTGGTTCTGCCTTCTATGAGTCCAGAGTCCAACATCTTCTTCTCACCTCCTCTGCTACCACTGGGGTCTGAGCCAATTTCCTCCCCTGCTAGCCTCCTAACTGGTCCTTCTCATCTGCCACTGTCTCCCTAAAATCTATTCTCATGAACATCCAAAGAGATTATTTTAAAGTGAGTCAGTTCAAGTCACTCCTCACAAGAGCCATCTATGGGTTCTCCCCTCACTCAGAGTAATGCCAGAAAGGCTTTACACACTCTGGCCTCCTTTACCACCCGGTCTTGTCTCTCATTGCTCTCATTCTTGCTCATGCCACTCCAGCAGCATGGCTCTCATCACTTTTTCCAGAAAACTCACCATCCTTCCCTCTTATGGCCTTTGCACCTGCTCTTTCCTTCACCCAGACATATCCAGTCCTCCCTCACCCCAATCTACAATGGTTCAGACCCTCACCTCTTTTAAAGCTTTTAGAGTTCCCTCATTTCCCTTGTTAAAAATGGCACTTCTTCTGAGCCCTTTTCTATCCCTCCTGTCCTGCTTTATTTGTCTCTATATCACTCAGCTGGATTTATTTATTTACTGACATTAAAATGTAAAGCCCCTGAGGGCAAGGATATTTGACTGTTTGCTTCACTACTTTATCTCCAGCACCTAGGATAGCACTTGGGAGTACAGTGCCTAATAATACTTACAGAATAAATTGAATGATGACTAAATAGAATAATCAAGCAATCTTTTAGGATTTTGTTTTATGCCACAGTTACAAAAACTCAAACCTTTAGCCAAAACAGCCAAGTTATTTAGTGTTGTGATTCTTCTGCATCCACTAGATATTTCAAAATTACATATTAGTTCTTTTTGACAAATTTGCAAATTGAGAACTAAAGTGACTGGACCTGCCACCTTCATATTGAAACTGTGTGTGTGAATCTTAATATACGGTCACAATTCTTAGCAGCACTGACCTGTCACCTAATCAGCAATTAATACAATTTTTAGGTTAATATGAATTATTACAAAGGTTTGGAACAACCTAGTTCAATATGAATGTAAGAATATTTTTAAATGGTCAACTTTAAGGGACAATGGGCTGATGTCTAGGATATGAATAAATTTATATCCCAAATTCTTAAGTGAAGTTTGGAGAAAATAGAATGACTTCTGTATAGCACCTTTTATAAATCTAGCAGAAACCAAATTCACATCAATGCCAAGGCAAAGTGAATTTTCCTGCAAGGAAGGGCCTAATCCTATCTAATAAAAGAGTAATATACAAATTTGGCCATACCTTTGCCACGCCCACAGCCACACACACCAGCCAATCACGGGCAGTTTATGCAAATAAACCCCAACCAAGATGGCTGCCACCACTCAGAGCAGGAGGGAGGCTTGGGTTTCCTCGGCAACAGAGGAAGCCAAGCTTTCTGCCTGCCATTGCTGGCCTAGCCCTCCACTCAATGTTTCAAAGTTTCAATTATAAAAGATACAGAAATGGCGGCAGCTACTGAGCTGGAGAGAACAGAAGCTTGGGTTTCCCTGGCAACGAAGGAAGCCAAGCTTTCAGTCTGCTCTTGCCGGCCTACACCTCCACTCCAGACTACAAAGTTTCAAATAGAAATGGCTGCCGCCACTGAGCAAGCAGAAGGCTTGGCTCTGCTCCAGGCTACAAAGTTTCAATTGTAGACATAGATTAATCCCAGATACCAGGGCCTCCACTTGGGTCGCTAGGGGGGGCAGCGGGGGCGTGGCCAGCCTGCAAACCTCTACAGGTCCCTCGCCCAGGCTGCCCCTCACCCCAAGGGAACCCCCACCCTGATCTGGGACACTCTTCAGGGCAAACCAGCTGGCCCCCACCCATGTACCAGGCATCTATTCTATCTAATAAAAGAGTAATTTGCAGATTGACCATTACTCCAACACACAAGAGGGCTGCCCCATGTGGTCAAAGACCCTGCCCCCATTTGGACATAAGATGGCCACCACAAGATGGCCAGCAGGGGAGGGCCATTGGGAGGCTCCAGGCCCTGCAAGGGAGTGCAGTTGTGAGTGATCAGGCCAGCAGGGGAGGACAGTTGGGAGGGACCAGGCCTGCAAGGGAGGGCAGTTGGGGGTGATCAAGCCTGCAGGGGAGCGCAGTTAGGGCTGACCAGGCTGGCAGTGGAGGGAAGTTGGGGGCAAACAGGCTGACAGGGGAACAGTTAGACATCAATTAGGCTGGCAGGGTAGTGGTTAGCGGGTGATCAGGCTGGCAGGCAGAAGTGGTTAGGGGCAATCAGGGAGGAGGGCAGGTGATCAATTTGGAACCAGCAGTCCTGGTAGGATCGGGCCTAAAAGAGCAATTGGACATCCCTCGATGGGGTCCCAGATTGGAGAGTGTGCAGGCTGGGCTAAGAGACATCCCTCCCAGCCTGGGCTAAGGGACAGCCCTCCCAGCCCCACCCCCCCCATGCACGAATTTCATGCACTGGGCCTCTAGGTCCATAACAAACCCATTGAAGAGGCAGGTTGAATGGGTCACCAAGACTAAGTGTTTAAGAGGTCTCTATGGAGTAATATATCACTACTACAGCTTTAGAATATTTCAGATTTAAATGGAATGGGGGAAGTGGTTATGGAATTTTTATTTCCAACTTAGTCAAAAATTAATTATTCATATTTTTTTAATCCTCACCTGAGGAAATTTTTCCCATTGATTTCTAGAGAACGTGGGAGGGAGGAAGGAAGAGGGGAGAGAGAGATAGAGAGAAATATCCACGTGAGAGAGACACTTTGATTGGTTGCTTCCCGTATAAATCCCTACTAGGGATAGGGAACTTGCAACCAAGGTATGTACTGTTCTATTTTTCAAATCTGTTTTTATTGATTTCAGAGAGGAAGGGAGAGGGGAAAATAGAAACATCAATGATGAGAGATAATTACTGATAGGCTGCCTCCTGCATGCCCCCTACTGGGGATCGAGCCTACAACCCGTCCTTACTGTTGACCAGGAATTGAACACACAAAAATACCAGCCAGGGCTATTCACATATTCTTAACATAGTGACTCTATTATAGTGCATGAGGCTTATTCAGGAATTCTATAAGGATACACATCCCTGAGTTATTTTTATCATACTACTTGTAAAAGAGAATGTGTGCTGTATTTACCAAGTGCAATAATATTCAATGGTGCAAGAGCCTAAAGAGAACTTTTTTTTGTATTTATATGCCAAATACATAAAAAGAATAAATATCATCTCTCATGTTTCTATCTCTCTCCCCCTCTCCCTTCCTCTCTGAAATCAATTAAAAAAAAAAGCCCAGCTAATGTGGCTCAGTGGAAGAATGTTGACCTATGAACCAGGAGGTCATAGTTCGATTCCCAGTCAGGGCACATGCTGTGGTTGGGAGCTCAATCCCAGGGAGTGGGCATGCAGGAATTATTGATAATGATTCTCTCTCATTAATGTTTCTATCCCTCTCTCCCTCTCCTGCCCTCTCTGAAATCAAGAAAAAATATTCTTTAAAACAAAGAATAAATAAAAATGTAGTTTGTAGAGTCTTATTTTTATTTTATCTGTTTTAAAAACAAAATTTTTATATTGTGAAAGTTTACAAACACAAGCATAGTTAATCGACACCGAAGTCTATTTTTAGGGAGAAACCAATGTATAACAGTATTTATTAATAATCACAAAAGGACTGGTAAGGTCTGAGAAGCTTTCTATCATTAATGACAAACTGGAACCTTTCTTAGATGTTAACTCAGAGGGTAGGGTTTTAGAATAACATGTTAGAAGGAGATATGGTGCTAGTTTTTGAAAATTCTAAAATTTACCCTAAACTTTAAAATATATATATATTATTGATTTCAGAGAGAGAAAGGGAGAGGGAGAGAGAGAGAGAGAAAGGGAGAGGGAGAGAGAGAGAGAGAGAGAGAGAGAGAGAGAGAGAGAGAGAGAGAGAGAAACATCAATAATGAGAGAATTATTGATTAGCTGCCTCCTACATGCTCCCCTTTGGGGATCGAGCCCACAACTCAAGCATGTGCCCTGACTGGGAATAGAACTGTGACCTCTTCGTTCATATGTTGCCACCCAACAACTAAGCCATTTGGGCTGGGCTACCCTCAACTTTTGATTAAAATTTCTGATTTTTTACAGGGGATCCTTTCTTTTAGAAATGGAATCTGAGCTCCATCTGGTGTGGCTCAGTTGGTTGGAGCATCATTCCGTGCACCAAAATGTTCGGGTCCAATTTCCACTCAAATACATGTGCATATAGTCCATGTATTTTCATAGACTATCAGTAACACAAAATTTGGTATCCATTAGCTCTTTGAATTGATTTTTCGTAGCTCAATGTAATAAGCTGAGAATCAGAAAACAATGTGGCAAAGAGCAAGGCAGAGCAGGTGGGTTGTCATGAAGGAAGGAGCTGGTTATAGAATGGAATGGAGAAACTGGAGACAGCAACCTAAAATTGTCTTATTTATTTTACAAAACACAACTCCACATGGAACTTGAAGAGTTAAATCCGAGTGGGCTGTCTTATGGATACTGAAAACAGGGCGAAGAAGCATCATTGAGAGCTGATGGGGGGAAGAGCCCAAAACTTAGGCTTCACTGGTGAGGAGTGATGATGACTGGGGCAGGCTCCTATGATCGAAGAAGGGGTCCCAGGATCAACAGTGCATCACAACTATGATCCTAGCAGGAAGCAGGGCAACTGAGAGGTATGATCAAAAGAGAAGCAAGTGATAACAGAAACCAGGCATGGGCCAGAAGTTTGGCCAGGGACAAACCGTCACAACTTACTAGCATGGGGGAGGGAGACACTTTTCTACAATCTATACTTAAAGGAAATCTCCTCTCTTTCATGCTTGGGGCCTTCCTGTGCCTGAAATTGGGAAAATAACAACAAATGAATTCTCTTCTTTTCTTCTACTACTGCTGGTCTTCCCTCCATCTCCTGCTTTCCAGGGCTGACAGAGTCACACAACTCAAACCCAATTTGGCTCAGATTTACTGATTCCTGATTCAACTCCATTTCAGTAGCCATGGAGCACCTGCTGAATACCAAGTTCATGTTTTCTGTGGCCACATAGGTGGGACAGTACCTCTGGGCATCATTAGAGTGAAACATGGGTCCTGAAGCTTGAGGCAGGGACCAGGGTATCACCAGAGAGATTCTGAGCAAGGATGCCTGACACTGGCTTCCTGACACAGGTACAAAGGATGACAGGAAAGCCGGAGAGAGGCCTTCTGTGTGTGAAACACTGTTTCCAAAATGGATCGAGGTCAGAGAAATACCACAAGGCACGATGAATTGCTGAGTGTGGAAGGTTTGCAACGTGTGCTACAGGCACCAGCGTCACTAATATGTATGAAAGTCCAAGGGACTATTTCACCATGTAATAATACATTGCAGAGTCCGAAAAATCAATGTCCTAGGGCACAGAAAGATGAATGCAGAGCTTTTCAATTATCTTTTTCTCCCTAAAAATATTTCTCCCTTCAAACAGATTCAAAGGCAATATGATATTGTTTTCATTATGGTTAAGAAGATGTTAGTCTAATCTCACCCAGTTCAATCCCACTGGGTAATAGCCCACTGGGCAGACCCTGAAAACACAGTAAGTTAATAAAACTCTCTTCACAGCTCAGTGAATGGGGGCAAGACATCTTCAGCAACTGACTTGTCTGTTTAACAGTCTGCATCCAATTTTTTAAATATTGACACTGTCTTTCTTTTAAACCAACATTTTCTGTTGGTAAGTACATAGATTATGGTATTGTTTTAAAATAAAATTTCCTGTCACTCTTACATCTTCAGAAATATAACAGAAGCAATCTTAAAATCCCAGCTCCTTCCTATTCAGTAAAATAAGAAACCAGACTGTTTACTGGATCAGGCAAAAAGCTAAATTCAATCTCAATTACCCAAAAGGCATAGGGTCACCTGCCACCTTTGGAAAAAATAGGCCTGCACATAAATTATGTAATTTCAAGAATAAGTTTGGAGACTTCCCAACTTCTTGGGGGGCAGAAAGGAATATTCTAGTAGGACATAAAACATTCATTCTGAATGTGTTCTGAAATAGGTGTATTCTATCTAGAGCCTACAGCACTCCCGGCTAGCATTCATCGGCCATGCAGAGAAGGCTTGTCTGCCTTTTGCCAAACCGAATTTTACCTGAAAGGCCAATAAATAATAAAATCAAAAGCAGCATGCCTCTGGGGCCAAGGGCATGCAAGTGCCCTGGAGGAAGAAGGAGAGGAAGGGATGAGGCTGGAGTCCAAATAGTGTTAGTGCACAAAATGTGTGAAATGTGATAAATGTTTGTTTTTAAAAATGACCTATTATTTCAGGAAATGATCTGAAGGCTCATGGTGTGGTTGCCTCAAATACACTCAGCCTATCCTTTTGTCTGGTGGTCTATGACGGCATTTTCCTCTTATTCCTGGTCTTGCTTACTAGACTCTGTACCAGGGAATGACTGGGGTGTTTGAGCAGGGAGAATGTGGGGATTTACTGAGCCTTTGATTCCTCCTGTTTCTTGGCTGATTCATGTCATCTTAACCCCCAAGTACTTCCTAAATACCCTTCCACAGCTGCTTGGCACACTGAACAAGAATGTCTGCTCCTGGCCACCCTCCCCAACCCTTGCACTTACTGCCCCTCTGTCAGAAAAATCAGGGTTGACAGCTGAGCTTCTCGTACTGAGCGGCTGCCTCTTTCCCAGACTTTTATATTATTGCCGCAGTGAGATAAAATGTATGTTTTTTAAACTAGAAAGAGTTAAGGCTCTTCCCTAAAACACTATAGTACTTGACATGCTACATTTATTTTCGAGGACACAGGATTTTTAATATCCATTCTTTCACTGATTCATTCAACAAAAATTTATTGAGTGCCTACTCTGTGGGAAGCTCTGTCCTTGACATTGGGATATAACAATGAATAAGACATAATATTTTTTTTTCCTTCATGGCAATAATATTCCAGTGGGAGAAGTCAGACAAACATATAAAGGAAACAAAGGAACAAGAATAAAATAAAGAACACAAGATAATGATGAGTGTGCTGAAGAAAATTAAACAGGATGTGGTGATGGAGATGAGGGGCCATTTCACATGAAGTAACCAGACGAGTTCTCCCTGTGGAGGTGACATCTGAGCTCAGGGAGACTTTTGAGAGTGTTCGTTGAGACCTCAGTTTGTAGCCTTCACCAGGAAGAGCAAAAATAGAAAGGAAGTACATAAAATATTTTTTATTTGTCTGCATTTATTTGGTTTGGTTCCCACTAAAGGCTAAACTTTATGGCAGAGAGCCATAGACATCTCTAATCAAGTACAAGGAGTCTCATTAGAGAAATATTTATTACATGTGATTGGGTAAAATACTCCAGATGGTATCTGGGCATTTGCATAGAGCTTTATGTCAAATTAATAATCATTAATTAAGACTTAGATTTTTCAGCATAAGCATGATTGATAAAAGATAAATGGTAGGCCAGCACCAACCCTTTAAAACTTGCAAGCAGACAAGGTTTGGCCTTAAGTCTGCTCTATTCTCCCTGTAAAATTTATCCTATTCACCACCAATGTACCCAGTCTTCACACTTTCCAGTTTAGCAATTCTGGACTTAACCAAGTAATTGAAAGGATCAGCCCTAAAAAGAATCTGAGGAACCCTCCCTTTAAAAGCAATTTCGCCAGATGATCTGTCTTAAATTGAGTGAGCTATCCATCACAAAATTCTTGAGACCAATTTAAGAATTCAACAAAATGTCTTGTGCCTATTAACGCTCTTACTCAGCTGCAGAGGCAAGCTAAGAAGATAATATGTGAAATAGAGTGATTCTGAAATCTTTGCATTTCCTGATTTGTGGTATAATGCAATGAAAGAATTGCTTTGACCCTGTCAAGTGGAACCTCAAGGACAAAGATTTTATCATTTCTTTTCCCGGAAAATTGATGTAAAGATTCATTTTACTTTGGAATGTCCAAGTGCTTCAGCAAATAAGAAAAGAAATGGATTGATTTTTCATATACATATTATATAATTAAGTTCAAATTTGATTTTAAAAAAAAGAGCTGATCAAAAAGTGGTGACCATTCCGAAATATTCCTTGGTGCCAAAAAATTACTCCTTGTAGTTTTAGAAAAAAAAATGCTTAAGTATATTTCCTTGATGGAAGTCAGGTGTTATGTTTCCATACTAATGTTCTCACCCATTTTCTTAAGAAAGGAATGATAGATCCAGCATTTGTGCACTCCTTTTATGTTTCTATGTGTTTTCACTGTGCCACATACAGCCTTATGCTGTAGTTTTGGGTGAACATCTATGCAGAATGGCCACTGGTGCTTGCCCACATCCCTACAATAATCACCTCTCCTGAAGAGCCCAACAGCTTCCTGCTGCAAGCCCCTGAGACGGCTGAGCACGCTCTGACCCCAAGCATGCCTGGACTGCACATGTGCTGGTAGTAAATGCCATGGCAGTGACAGAAAGGCAATGGTTAATAACACTCCGATTTCTCTTCTCCTCAGGGAGACAACTCAGAGGCATGCTATATGTTATCTTCCAGAGACCCTGGCCCAGCACCAGGATGGTGTCATCTTCCAGAGACCCCCACGTGGGATTGAGGCTGGGGTGTCATTGTAGTCAAGTGTTCATCAATGTAACCTCTAATGGATTTCTTTTCCTGCCCTCTTTTCCATCTCCAGTCTCTCATTAGTGCTTTTTGGGATAACATTCTAAAAAAACTTCTTGCATTCAAATCCTTGCCTGAAAGTCTACTCTGAGGGACGAAAACCTAAAATAATCTATATCTTAAACATGCAAAGAGACTATTAATGCTAAAGGATAAATACAGTCAAGACTGTTTTTGACATTTCTTATAACAACTAAAGCAGTACTTTGTACATGAAACGTGACATTGATAATGAAGAAGGAAGCATCTAATACCCACTGAGCACATCCTCTATGTCAGGTGTTGTGCCAAACTTTACATCCTATTGACTCTCTTTCAACAGCCTTGTGAGGCAGACACTACTGAAGGTATAGGCTTGACCTGGTTCACTGTCAAGTCTCAGCTCCTAGAATAGTACTTAACACCTATAAGACACTCATTGAATACCTGATGCATAAATCCAATTTTACAGATGATATGGTAGTGACTTAGAAAGGTAAGTAACCTGCTGTTGGTTCTGCAGTTGTAAATGGCAGGGCTGATTCCAGAGTTCAAGCTCTTAACCCCATACTATACTAGAGATGGCCTACATGAGGAAGAGGAGTGGGGTGTCTGTTTAATGAATACTTGTCTGTTTGCAGGAGACTAAGTAATATATGGGGTTGCTAACATAGTTGCTGTCACAGACACACAAAAATTGACATTACTTGCATCCTCACTTACCAATTATACAATTCTTCTGGCTACATGCATCCTTTCCCTAATATTTCTCCCTGTGTCACCTGAGTAAATAAATTCATTTGTCTGCCTGTGGGTATGGTAAGAGTATTTCAATGATTAATTTGGTGATTAGCATGTGTTGTGATCTCTGACAAATATTCTATTTGTCTCATTATTATTCCTTAGGTCAAAAGTTAGGAAGGCAGAATAACTAGCCTGCCTGTGCTTAGGTAAAAAAGTAAATAAATCTCTCCTTAATTTTTATCATTACTAGAGGCCAAGTGCACAAAATTCATGCATGGGAGGGGGTCCCCTCAGCTCAGTCTGCACCCTCTCCAATTGGGGACCCTTTGGGGGATGTCTAATTGCCAGTTTAGGACATCCTTCTTGCAATCTGGAACTGCTGGCTCCTAACCAACCGCTGCTCACCTGCCTGCCAATCTGATTGCCCCTAATTGCCTCTGCCTCGTGGCCTGATCACCCTAACTGCCTTCCCCTGCTGGCCTGGTTGCCCCCAATTGTCCTTCTCTGCTGGCCTGATCTCGCCCCCAACAGCCCTCCCCTGCCGGCCTGATCTCCCCCCTAACTGTCCTCTCTTGCTGGCCAGACCTCGCCTCCAATGGCCCTTCCCTACTAACCTGATATCACCCCTAACTGCCCTCCTTTGCAGGCCAATTTGGTTCTGATTGGTCAGTTTCTATGCCAGTCAGCATCAAAAGCTCTGCCTCCTAAGCAGCCATTGGCTCCCCACAGCACCCACATTTGGTTCTGATTGGTCGGTTCCTATGCCATCAGCATCAAAAGCTCCACCTCTTAGACAGCCATTGATTCTTCACAGTACCCACATTTGGTTCTGGTTGGTTGGTTCCTATGCCAGTCAGCATCTCTGAGCCTCTCTCTGGGCCTGATCAGAGAGGTGGGGCTTAACAACAGCTCCTCTCCCCCCAAAAGCAGGCCAGCAGGGAAAGAAAAGCCCAGCTGCTGGCAAAGCTTAGAAAGGAAGAGAGAGAGAAAGAGAGAAGCAAGTACTGATCAACAGCTGCCACTGAGGATGCAGAACAGACCCTGCCTTTCTCTGTGTGTCTCAGCTCCCTGGGCAGTCAGTGCTGGGTCGCCCCAGCAACCCAGCATGGACTGAAGGACTTCCGGGTTGGTCAGCCTTTGGTCATGATTGGTCATTACAAACCTGACTTTTATATATTAGATTATTGCCATTATAAAGATAGTAATAAAGGTAGGTTATCAGAAGCAATATTTATTTTCTGCTTCAAAATAAATTAGGAACATCTAGTACTTCAAGAATTTTTTTCCCCACACACTAACACACATTGTTTAGCTATCTAAGTTAACGATTTTGTTGGCCTATCAACTGGTAAACTATTTATTTTGTTGGAATACTGACTTGAATTTTGTGTTTTAAAAAAAGAAGCAAAATAAAATTACTGATTAAACATATAAAAACAAAATAATAAATGATGTATCAAAAACAGGAAGTATAAATCACACAGGTGAAGGAATAATTTTAAAAAATGCTACACTTAAAGTCATCTATAGAACAGGTCTTGGTGGTTATTAAAATGATGCCCCTAAAGTCCTATGACTTTTAATAAAAACACTAAGTAGAAATATAAATGCTAAATCAATTTCTCTTCAAATATTTAAAATGTCAAAGGTTAATCTATTTTGGTGAACTAGCCATGACAAAGTGACGCGCTGTAAACAATAAACAGCCTTTATTAATAAAGACCGTAACTACATTACTCAATAACAACAGTTAAATAACAGCTCAGAGCCAACTCCCATGCTATAGGCAATCGGCCCTTGGAGAGAAAAAAAGCATTGGTAACTCCTACTCCAGAATATGTTACCCAAATTTTGGAGAGAAGTGAGCAAGTTCTTAGAGCCTTTTGGAAAGTGTTCAAGTCTGATTTTTGAGCATCCCATTTACCCAACAGCTAAGAACAATCACTGCATTTTATATAAAAGATTATGAGCCAAATGTGTAAATCAAAACATACATAAAAGGATTTCTCCAGTTAAGCTCTCATAAGACTTCAACTGTAAACACATAAAGATTCTCTAGTAAATGACACTGAGAATATAAGAGTTATCTATCACAAGGTTACATTTTTCACTAACAGTAATTTTCTTTGGAAAAAAAAAACACAACCCCACAAACATTCAATTTCAAAAACAGTATTTTTTTTAAGGAAAAAAAACCCCTTAATTAAAAAACAGTTATGATGATAGTTGACACTCAACATAACCCCTCTTTTCCTGACACATGCTGATTGGTATTCTCCAGCTCTTCCAAGAAGTTAAGGAGCAAGAATGAAGAAGGTGCACAGCTTTTTTCATAGCATCTCAGTTATTCTCTGAAATTCACCTGTTCTTATAACTGACCTTATTTGCCATTTAGATATTAAATATCCAAATAGTTTAAGGATGGCAATTATATTACAAAGTGATTCATTTCTTACCATCCATCTACAGAACCTTAAAAAATATGAAGGCTACCCTAGGAAAAGAGATTATTCGATAGTTCCTCTCTATCATAACACAGAAAAGTTTAAATAATAATTAATATAAGAAAATATGATCAACTCATTGAGTGCTGGTATACCAAACATGGTTATATCTTATAATCTGGTAAAGAGAAGCAGCTTTTAGATGCACAGAAAGAGAAGCAGGGCTTCCAGGCCCGCGCAAGCTCTGAGGAGAGCTGTCTCTAAGATGAAAGGGAGTCGGGGAGGCCTGTGACTAGCTTCGCAGGAAAATACATATAGCATAGCAATCCATTACACTCTTAGTTGTGAAACATTTATTCTTTTAAACCTTTATTTACTTAAGAGACTTTGGCTCTAGGATTTATTCTGAGAGACAAAAAGCTACTTTGATTTTTAAAAAGTCAGGAAAGATGACCTTCCCAAAAATATTATTAGATATTCCTTTTGAAGGGGCTATGTTGCATTTGGAAATACTGCATTTTAATTTTACCTACAAAAACACAACTGCTACTACTTCTAAGTGATCCCATAGGCTCTGGGTTAAGGAAGGCAGTTTGTTTGCACTTTTCGGTCACTGATAAATAGTTTCAGGATTTTATTTTATAGGAATGACAGAGTATGGAGAGAAAGAGGCAGTAGTTTTAACAGGATTAATACTTAATGTATTATTTCTATGAGAGCAACAGACACATATGCCTGGTCTCTGTTGTTTAGCCCTGGGCCTGCTCAGGATGATGCAGTCAGCACCGTGAGAGATGCAGCGTCTGTACCAAACTTGCTCTTAAAACAGAAGTTTGTATTTCCTAATGACTTCTCTGAAAGAATTTCTTGCTAAAGCAGATTTTTTGCTCCCTCCTCCCCCCTCCCCCCATGTACACTGACACCAGAAGAAAGAAAACAATCTCCTGGTGTAGATGTAAAAAATCTAAGCTCTCCTTTCCGTGCACTGCCATTGTACCATTTACTTTTCTTTACATAGCTCAGTAGAGGGGAAATCATGCAAAGCAATGAAAGGTAAAATCTCTACTTCAAAAGAACTTGTCATATGGGTGCTAAAAAAGAAACTGGCTGTCAATATTGAAAACTGGGAAGACTAAACAGGCACAATAGGGAAGTCTTGAAAGAATTCATTTTTAAATGGCTTGTCCTTTTATTTCCTTGGGTAGAGGGTGGAGGATATGCAGCCAAATGCCTCTGAAAACCTAAATCTAATTATTCTATGGGTTCCGCATTTTCCTGATGCTTCTTTTCCTGCTCTAGTCACATTACTTAAAATGAGTCCCATTTGTTTTGCATTATTAAAGCTGATAAATTAACCTGGAGGCTCTGAAATTACTTTTACTACTACTCAGTGGGAAAACATATTAAATTATTATAAAAACAATATTTAACTATGATAGGGTATAGAAGTATATGCTAATAAAATGAAAAATTTTAAATATGTATATTTTCTTTTTTTTTTTTTTTAGTTTCTACATGCTTCAGCAGATTTTGTTGGATTTTACTCTCAATCTGAAATGGTAATTTACTGAAAATAAGAACATGGTGTAAAAGGCAAAAATAGGAGTTGGCATCATATACCTATGAGATGAAATGGTTCCAAGAAACAATTGCTGATACAACTATAGGGCCCACAGGGCACGGTGAGAAGGGTCGTGGAGAGAGAGGCTGTAGGAGAGGGGCTGCTTCACCTCTGCCCCATCTGTGTATACAAAGGCAAAGTGTTTCTGTGGTGATCGCCACAGAAAGAGGACAGAGTCTAGGCTGAAGAAGGGATGGGAGCTGGGAGCTAGCTGCTGTGAAATTTTTGTTCTCCATTTTCCTTCATTTCTACACCTCCAAAGCCTGGATATATAGACCAAATTCCTCCTGAAAACAATGTTCAAACAACTTCATGTAAATTCCAGAAGAAAAACTATTCTATCAGCAAAGTGTGTTTATACTACCTTCAAACTATACCTGGGAGTCATTCCCTTTTATCCTCCTCCATATGGCCACCATCGTCTCTCCTTGTACCACAGCAACTTGAGGGCTCATTCTTCTACCCCATCTCCAGTCCATTCTGCATACAGTACCCAAAGTAAATTTTAAAAAACTATGTCTGATCATATTTCTCTGCATAATACCCTTCAATGGCTTTTCACTGCAGTCAGAATAAAGGCCAAGTGCATTGCCACTACCTACATAGGACCCACTTATCTGACCCTTGTGCATTCTCCCTGTCACTCCTGTCATATTGGTTTTCTTTCAGCTCCTTCAACTCACCAAACTCCCTCTCGGTGGAGGGTCTTTGTGGCAGTCATTTCCTCAGCTTCTTTACCCAACTATTCTTGTGGCTGTCTCTTTTTCATCTGCCAGGTTGGGGCTAACATACTTCCTTCTAAGAGTAGCATTCTCTGATATTTCTGTGGAAAGTAACTGCACCCCCACCCTATTCTTTACTGTCATAGAATATTGTAAATTACCTTGAAAACTATTTTATTTCTGGGTTAGCTCATGTTTGTATGGAATATACTTCAACGGATATACAAACTCAAGTGGTAGGAGTGACTATGTGTGTAGACTCTCCATTGCAATAATTACAGGCTATTGTTGTTCCTTGTGATTAAGCCCCTAGGCTACAGTCTCATATCTAGGACAGTGCCTGGCACTGTCACTCAAGGAGCATTTGTTAAGTGAATAAACACACAAGAAAAAAGTGATGTGAACAGGAGATCCAGCATTTCACTTCACTGTGTTGCCTGTTTATAATTATGACGTACAGTACAAACTGTCACAGCATGCTTCCCTATTGAAGATGACTAATTTATAGGAATCAGTGCTTTATTAATAAGTACTGGAAAGCTATATCCTTTTTTGAAAAGATTTGCCAATATGTTTGACATTTCCTATTGATTGATCAAGCACCTTTTGGAATTTAGCTCTATCGTTTTGTAGTGCTGGGTAGAAGTAAATAATGACATTTTTTCCTTGGAACTATTTATTCAGCCTTTGCGGGTAGCTTTTGCAAACCACCACTGTTGGTTGTTGAGCTGAGTGATTGGTTGAACTGAACAGTAAAGCCCAAGGGATGGACACTTTTGAGACTCCACCAGCTGCACTCTAAAACAGACCAGGCAGCAGCGCGGACCCCAAATAGTCACTTGATACTGTTTTTGCTATGAAATGTGTAAGAAACCCAGACCTTTTTTTAGTATTTTTGAGTTATTTCTGTTAGAGATTTTTTTAAATTGAGTAATTTAAATAGATATGTGTCTACTTTATTGCACAGCAGATTTATTCCTACTCCTTGTAAACAAGACTTCATGCTGACATTTGTAGTGCACAACAGACAGAATCTCTAGAACAATATGTTTAATTAATTTCTGTTAAAATTTAAAGACACCTAAGGCATGGAATTCTAGATAAATATCCATGTGCTCACTCCATATGATAGGTCACATGTTCACATTTTACATTCATTAGAAATACAAATGTGAAGTATTAATGAATGCCAATTCTATTAAAATAATTATCACTTGGTGATATACTTATTTCTTTTTGTGTCTGTCATCTTGATATACAGGCCCCTCTCAAAATAATGACCCACAGAATAACGGGATACCTTATTTAAAAGTATGGATTCCTGGATCATACCTGCAGATCATGACTCGGTAGGTCTGAGGTGGGGCCCAGGAGTTTGCATTTTTAACAAATCCCGCATGTGAGCTGTTGCTGATGGAAAGAGGTGCACGTGCTGAAGGACACGGGTCTTTTCTCCTCAGCAGAAAGACTTCTACAGAGCACTTTCCAATGTCTCCTTCAGCACTTTGCACATTACCTGGCATCTCATAAGCATCAGTACATTTTCGCTGAATAAATTGTTCACGAGAATAGAAAGTTTATGACTTTATGAAAGATCTAATGGAATATTCTCATTGGTATAATCTATCTTTTGAATAGTAATATTAGCTAATAGTCATTTTTTAAAAAGGACTACATTTAAGGAGTATATTTATGTTTTAAACTTTCTATGAATACAATGAAACTGGATATTTTAATGACCGCCATGTGGCTGGCAGCAGGTGGAATTACTGTGAAGAATAGGAGAG
Organism: Antrozous pallidus; assembly: GCA_027563665.1. Lineage (NCBI taxonomy): Eukaryota > Metazoa > Chordata > Mammalia > Chiroptera > Vespertilionidae > Antrozous > Antrozous pallidus. The sequence continues at coordinate 66,258,037 of CM050512.1, forward strand.
TGCTCTTTACTACTTAATCTGTTTTATGCAGTTCCATTAAATGGTTTGCAATAAAGTGCTGACTGTTGTCTACTGAACTCTCAACCCCAAATGTATTTAATAAAATAAATTTGATTTGTTTTGAAAGCATTATCGTATCTCAAGTCATTGAACTAAGACAGTCTTTTTTCCTCCTTTAGCATATGGTGAAAGGGTTTTTAAGAATCAAAGACAATATTAAAATATTCAAATTGAACATGATTTATCTCAAAATAAGAATATCTGTTAAAATAAGATTAAAGAGAAACTAGAAAGAATAGCACAGGGGGGAAAGTACTTATAAACTATCTTTAAAACAGTGTTTAGAATCCAAATTACTTCTAAGTCTAAAAATCTAACACCATCAAAAGCAACTAGTCTGCTAAAAAAAAAAAAAAAAGAATGTCTAGTTCAATGTTAATGGTGGGGATAAACTAGGGATTCTAGAGATAGGGTATAAGGTCCTGGCTATTATGAAAGCTGAAAATGAACAGCATCTGAAGCCAGGAGAAGGCAGCAGTAACAAAAGGACGGGATTTAGAATCAGAAGATACAAGTTTGAAGTCCAGCACTGTGACCTTGGCCAAGTCACTTTAAAGAGGTCTTATTTTCTGATTCGAGTTATGAAATGATACTTAATGGTACAAGGACATACTACAATCTATGTTACAAGTGTCTCATAAATAATTGACTGTTATTATTTGGATTACCAGCACTGAGACACAGAAATAGAATCAATATGCAAAGAACGAGATGGAACTTGGGAGATGCTGATGAAGCCACTCTACCAGTTTCACCAGTCCACTCAAAATTCGCCCCTCACTGATCATCCCACACACATGGTTCTGGAAGGTGCATCACTACTACTCACTTACCAACAATAAAACAGTCACTTACATTATACCTAAGATAATGTGACTTAAGATGCTTCTTGACAAGTTAACTAGAACTCAAAGAAATGGAAACTCTAAATCCGTCTTGTCTTCCTAATTATTTCATCTATGAGAGATTTGTGGTAAGTATACATACTTTAAACAATAACCTGTCCCTCAAACATGTTTAAAATATAGTCACTGAAATGTATCTAATTATATTTCTTACTTTTTACCATTTGTCTTTGATTCTGCTGTGAGTTTTCATCTTAATTTGCTATTCCTCCTTTTGCGAAGTGTGAGGTAGTGCTAAAAGTTAAAAATCTGTGATCTATTCCAGGATATAACACTCCTTAACTGTCTGACATTGACCACTATATTTTTCACTTAAGAAACTTAAAAAAAAAAAGATGGGGCTGGAGGAGAGGAGGAAAGGGTGTGAGGTCATACCCCACATATTCAGTTTCACACAGGAAGAGTTCTGGATGTTACAGTGAGATGAGGATGATGGCTGCACTTGAAGGCACGGGTCTGTCACTGGGCTGCCATGTGACAGGCACTCAGGAGTCTCTAAGTACAGCCAGTCTGCTGACATCATGGGCACATACTGTGAGAACTGAAAAACTCTGTGGTAGCCAACATTTTTTTTCTCTATAATTATCTCAGATTTGCTTTATCTCTTCCACTATCCATGACAAATCTAGGCATTGGGAAAGGAATTATGTCATTGTAGAATAATCTAAAAGTGAAGATTAAGCAAAAATGCTATCTTCAAATGACATAACTCCAAGAAAAGCTCAGTTATGCCTTAAACCAGTGTTTGTCAAACTCATTAGTCAACAGAGCTAAATATCAACAGTACAATGATTGAAATTTCTTTTGAGAGCCAAATTTTTTAAACTTAAACTTCTTCTAATGCCACTTTTTCAAAATAGACTCGCCCAGGATGTGGCATTTTGTGGAAGAGCCACATTCAAGGGGCCAAAGAGCCGCATGTGGCTCGCGAGCCGCAGTTTGCAGACCGCTGCCTTAAACATTTTTTTTTTTTTGAAGCAGGGTAACTTCACCAACACTGTTGTTTCTTTTCAAAGCAAGTACATATTCCCAAAGTCAGAGGCTGTTTTTTTACTTGCTTTCCTATTTTGTTTTCTTCCACTCTCTTCTGATTCTTTCACTGTGTACTCGCTGTTATTCAGACTGGCTCTAGTCACCATATGGGAAGGGCAGCTCTTTAGGGGATGGTATGGGGGATGGAGAGGGAATGCCAGCACTGCTCTGTGTTTCACAGAGCCCCTGACTGTAGGAGTTTCAGGAGCTGGAATCTCTCAGTATGGATTGTGTTTCCTATAAAAGTATGAAATGCATTTCGAACTACTTACACACATTTTATCACATGCTTCAAGGCACTCTGTAAAGTATCTGCATTCATGTTAAAAAGGTAGGTGCCAAATGTTGGCTTAAAACATAGTACTCTTGTGATTAGAAAGAACATTGGCTCTGAAATGTAAACTTCAAGTCAGATTGTTTGTGAAATGAGTTGTTCTCAAGAGGTTGTTCTTGTCATCTATCCACAGAAAAGAATGGTCAGTAGACCAACAAGATAACGTATTTTGTTCTATTGTCCTCTGTACATTCAAGGTGCTGTTTAAATCAGGAGTGGTGTTTTTATATATTGCTGAAATGTCTATTTCCTTACAGAACATGCAAAGTGTGCCAAATTAGATTCTTTGGCTGTTGGTGTGTGTGAACAACAGCCTTTAAAAATCAATAACTCTTAAGAATTGATTTGAAAGTAATTGCTGCCTCTTTTACATTGGCAGGAGACTTAGCAGAGGTGTATAAATGTTATTGACTCACGTTAGCTTTTCTGCAAAAAACAAACTGAAGCACATAAAATCATGCTCTTGATTATCAAAATGATTTTAAAATAAAAGAGGCACACACACATTTATCTCTCTATATATAGATATAGATACAGATACAGATATAGACATAGACATAGATATAGACACAGATAGATATATATACCTTATCTCAAAATGTTGGGTAACATCCACTTTAAAAAGTGTTGTCAGTGGTAAGAGAATACTTTCCACAGTGATTGTCAGAAATCTTTAAGAAAGAGGATGAATGTGCTTTCAAGATTTGCCTTAAAAACATTTTATACCCTAGTACTTTAGAAATAATGATAAAATAGATAAAAGGTATATCCAGCAGACTCATATAATTTTTTTCTTGGACACTTTTGCAGGATGAAAAGATGTGAGCTGGCATACAGGACCACTTTCTAATAACTAAGCCAAAGAGGAATGTTAGGTAGCACATCTGAATAGAAATGCTAGCACCAGTTTGTCCAATAGGCTCACAAGATCTCTCTCTACAGTTCAAACTGAACAGAGGAAGAAGCTATGGAAGGGAAGCTAAGACTGTATCACCATAGGAATCTGAGAGGGTGGGGAAGGGTTAGGGAACCAAACACCACCTGCTAATCAGTTAGGAGAACTGCCTGCAAGTTCAAGAAATCCTGAAGAATCTGGGTGGGACTGGAGATACTGCTTTAGATAAAAGTTCAGTAACACACACAAACTCAATTGGGAATTCTCTTTTCAACATAACACTCGGTCATACTGTTGACACCCATATGTTAGTAATACTATAATTTATACCAGTCACTTTGCTGTATCCCGTCTGCTCCAAAGAAATCTCATTTTGATGCTCTTATTGAAAAAGTATGATAACCAGTAAGAAAAGTTGCATTAAAAATTCCCTTTGAGTTGGGTTAAATTGTACTAGTGGATAAGTTTGAAAATAAACTTGAGTTTTCAAATGCAATATTTTATAATCTCTCATTAAAGCATTCTCTACTTGCATTGTTTATATAACTGTGTATTTTATACTCTCGAATCTGTTCAAATTCTAACTAGCTTGAAATGTCAAAGTACAAATGCTTTATTAAGATTTATTGGTTTTGTGTGGCAAGATTAATCAACTTATGGCTGAATGGGATCAAATAAATTTACTATTTCTTTCTTTTAAAATTATTCCCAGAGGCTGAGAATCCTCTAAGTTTGTTGTTTTCTTTTGCTTCTGGCTAACGATTCCTTATCCCCTTACGCCACCTTCTACCTTGGCAGATCTAACAAGTATTCTTTTGTCCTATTTTCCTCGAATGCGAAACTATTGATGCTCCTACATTAGAAGGACGCCTGATGTGTTACACAAAGGCGCCTATGTAGGTGAGGTCTAGAGATATGCTAAGCTGCCCATTATTTTCACAGTGCAGTGATCTGCTTGTGGAATTGTCTGAAAACATTTCCAAGGGACAAGACATCAGAGCCTTCCTTCCTGTTTCATATTGACTTTTGACTTAACATTGGACCAGCAAATCCCATGTGTAAATATGAGGTGAGTGGCAAGACAACTTTCCTAAATATTTACAATGGTAAACTCTGCAGGTTATAAATTACAACAGAAACAAGATGATCAGCTTTACCATGAACTTGTCTTCCACATTTATTTTTGTCTGATATTAAGCAGGTTAGCAGGAGTTTAACAGGCAGTATAAGAAAAGTCAAAGAGGAACAAAAATTAGATTAAGCAATTCGTCACTGAAAATAGCCATCGGTAAGAAAAATGGCTGAGACGGAAACACAAAAAGCAGAGTTAGTATAGGAAAACGTTTTTTAAATTAAAAAAGAAGTCATGATAAAACTTGGGTAATAAATAATTCCTATCATTTAGCAAAAATTCCATAATCTCATTTATAAACACAAAAGAGTGTATATTAACTTAGTGATAAAAAATATTCTACAATGCACGTGAAACATCCAATAACCATCTGAACATAAATAGGCTGAGAAACTCAGTCACCAATCGGTGAAGTAGGGATGCAAATCGGCCCCATCTTATTGAATCCATTGTGTGCAGCGATTCTCTGAGAGAAGAATAAAGGGCTCAGAAGCCAGTGTTAGACTGTGATTTTTGTCTTCTGGGAAACTCCACTTAACAACTCTGAATATCATTAAAAGCCTTTGAGACAGTCAGTCAGGGGCTGCTGCGGGCTGTGTGGGAGCTTTCGGAATGCAAGGGCACAAAGACAGCTCATGGTTACAGATCTTTCCCCAGACTAAGTCCAGTGGCCAAAATGTTGCCAAGCTTACCCCCAACAACATAGCTTATCTGTTCCTCCTAATCAGGAAATGGACTTTTATATCATGCAATATTACTGTAAGCTCCTTAAAGGTAGAAATTGTGTCTGTATTTCTTTCTATCCTGTGTCACCATGTGTAATTCTGGGCAAATGGCAGGTGTGCAATAAATATAAGTTGAACTGAATTACAGCATGAGATCACGTACTTGTCCCCATTAGCAGAACCCCACACACTACTCACTGGCAATATTGAGATTACAGGGGTCGCTGGCAGCACTCTGCCTAATGGTGTGCTGACTGACAGAGTAGAAAATCAAATCAAGAAGGCCAGCATGACCTTTGAGTCGGTCAGACAGTGTGCACACTCACTGTAGCAACAAGGTCAAGATCAAAGTGACGAATGTCCAACCTTCTAATACATGGCTATAGACCTGAACTGACCACTTCTGATTATCTGTGCAATTTCATCAGTATCACCTGAGAGTAATGCTTTAGCTAATAGCAAACAATGAGAGAGAAGCGCAAATAACACAATCTTGGGCTACGGCAAATTTACCAGCTTGCAAGAGTGCACTTGACAATGGGCTTCTTGCGGATTACGCAAGCCTACCGATTAGACATGAAAACAACTGCTTTATGGTGACCCGAAATGGGATTAACGTAAGCCGGATGAGTGTTAGAAATTCTTTAAAGAACTCAGTGAAGTACCATTCAACATGATACAGCCAAGCTGTTAAAAATCCTGGGAACACAGAGAAGCTGAGATGAATCTGTGATCGGTAATCAAGCAATGGGACAGCTCATACTGAGAAATACTATGTGGGAAAACACGATTGGAGGCAACAGAGTCACTAGTTTCTATGCATCTCAGATGAAAAGGGTTATCAGTCACTTAGCTGTCTTTTAGCTACATCAGTCTTCACAAACAGTAGACAAAACCAGTAGCCCTCTCTTTAAATATTAAGGACAAAAATAAATACACTGTATGTAAATATGTGTTTACATCAATTTTACCTTAAAAAAAACACACACTTTACTTTCAGTCATTATATAGCGCCTGTAATTCTAAGAGTGATATCAGTAGGTGACTAAGGCCCTGCAATTTACATCTGCTTGGCGGTGATACATTAGTCTATCTCCAGAGAGCTTCCTACCTAATTTTCCCCATATGTTACCCATATGTTATATTACCACAAACATATCGTCTAGAAAACAGCCATATGCTTTACTTGTATACCTGAAAATAGTAGCCCTTCTTTATCCTTTAGTTGTTACCTCTTCTGTGCATTTTGAAATATTTATAGCAATTAAATATGAAAAGAATTATTTTTAAACCAATATAATGTAATCCCTGGTATTCATAATACTGCATTTCTAGGACCTACAAACTTATTTTCTAAAAATAGTAAAATTCTCAAGCTTGAATACTAAAATAGAATCATTATTTACTAGAGGCCTGGTACATGAAATTCAGGCATGGGGGGTAGGGATGGGGGGCTCCCTCAGCCCAGCCTGCACCCTCCCCAATCTGGACCACTGATTCCTAACCACTCACCTGCCTGCCTGCCTAATCACCCCTAACCACTCTACCTGCCTGTTCACCCCTAACCCCTTTGCCTGCCTGCCTGATCACCCCCAACCACCTCTGCCTGCCCTCCCCTGCTGGCCTAATCTCCCCTAACCACTCTGCTTGCTTGCCTGATCACCCCTAACCGCCTCTGCCTCAGCCCCTGCCACCGTAGCTTTGTCTAGAAGGACGTCTGGAAGATGGTCAGTCTATCCTGTCTAATTAGCATATTATCCTTTTATTAATATAGATATTTGAGTCAAACAGACTTTAGCACAAATTTTAATGCATCATCCCAAACAATGTTCCTAAGTTCTGGAGGTGGAGGATTTTCTCCTATTGGTGAATCAGTCACAGATAATCACCATCAATCATCTTCATCAACCTCCTGAAATCAACAACAGTTTATAATTACTGAGTATAGACAATAAGCCCGGTATTGCACTACAGGACATAATATGTCATTTTTCATTTATCTGAAAAATGTAGTAATGCTGTTTACAGCTATACAATTCTCAGGTGGAATTTACAATCTCAGTGCTTCGAGGCCTGCAACATGAGAAAGAGAAAATGAATGATCTCTTCACTTGCTCTCTGTCTTTTGCCTCCACACTTTTTCTTCTAGCCTCCTCACTCACTACCAGAGCCTCTGCAGGCAGACCATGCAGCAGGAAGGGCTATGCGGATCTGGTTTCAGTGAATGCCTCTGGGTGATAACCACAGCCATAAAATATTAGTGTGCATATAACTTTTTATTTCAGGTGCTTTAGAATAGGAAATCCAATGTCAGTCTCTACCCTTGGAAGACTCTCATTATTTCAAACATTATTTGGCGGTGAGGCGGGGAAGGTATCATCCTGTTTCCATTATTTTCTATTTACAATCATATAAAATTGTATAGAATAATTCTGTCCCACTACAATCTCAAGGACCTCACTCTCTTTTTGTAGCATATCCTTTCAAATCCAGGATCCTCTGTTTGTCTTTCAGTCTTCTCCCAAAGGATTCTGTGTAGCTCTGTGTACTCCTTTCTCAGAGTCAGCCAATCAGACCTTGGAGGAGAGGAGCAGGCGGATGCAACCAACTGGATCAGACTAATGCAGACTTCACTGGCCGTGCTTCACCTGTTTCATGCTCTTTCACTATCACACATAACACATATAGGGATCCCCGCTTTTTGCAAGTTTGCTTTATGCCACTTCGCTTTTATGAAAGGCCTACATTAGTTCCTGTTTTCCCTAACCAAAGAAATCCAAAGAGGATTTTCCCTTTTACAAATAAAGGTGAAAGAGAAAATAACATCCAGCCTTTGGTTTGTGGCAAACTTTTACAAAGGCAGCTTGCTAGTACCGTGAGCACAAAGAATGGCCTTGCCATGCTCCTTCCCAAGGAACTATACCAAGCATCTCAGCACCAAGCCCCCATACCTTTGAACTGTTTCTATAAACATCTATGCTTTATCTCCATTTATTCTGTGCATCCATTAATAAGTTGTGTCCTAAAGTAACTGTTTCTTTGCTTTGCATCATTTCAGCTTAAGAAAGGCTTAATGCTCTACTTTCAGATAATGTGGTAAACCTGTAGTTATATCCAGAAAAAAATAATTAGGAGGTAATAAGAATCATAACATTTAAAATTTAATTAATGAACACTATGTGTTAGGTAGTATAGTAACCACAAATAATATCCTATTTAATTATCACAAGCCTATGAAGTAGGAAAAAGTTTTATGCCCACTTAATGGATAATGAAATTGAAGCTGAGAAACATTAAATAACTTGCTCAAACTGACAAAGCTAATAAATAGCAGACCTGTCATTTAAACCTAAGTAGTTGGATGCTGGAACCCCTGCTATTACTACTCATAAAAAGAATTTTTATAATAAATTTCATTCATTCATATTCTGAGTACTCACTCTGTTTTAGGCACTGCATATGATCTAATCTAATAAAAGGGTAATATGCAAATTAACTGTCACTCCACGACAAAGATGGCTGTGCCCATAGTGTTCCGCGCCCTAGCAGCGGAGGGAGGGAGGGTTGCGGACACAACATGGGGCTGCTGGACTAGGGGTGTGCTCCAAGCCACCACCATGCAGCTCATGGCACGCCCCCGAGCCCAACGGACACAATGCAGGAGGTCCTTTGCACATGAGCTGCAGAGGAAACATTTTTCTGACCGCTCATTGGCTAAGCTCCCAGTATACCACCACTCACAGAGTTCTTGGTAACTTGGTTAATAAGAATCCAAGAAGGTGATCTAAGGTTTTTCTACCACACTCCTGGAGAAAAAACTAAGGTCTGCTGCTGAAGGGGCTAAGAAATGTCATATCTTGCCCCAGCCAGTTTATCTTAGTGGATGAAGCCTTGGCCTGCCAACAGCAGGGTCCGGGTTCAATTCTGATCAAGGGCATGTACCTAGGTTACAGGCTCCTCCCTGGCTGGGGCCCAGGTCAGGTTTCATGCAGGAGGCAACCCATTGAAGTGTCCCTCTCACACTGATGTTTCTCTCTGTCTTTCCCTCCCTCTTCCAAGCTCTCTAAAAATCAATGGAAACATATCCTCAGGTGAGGATAAAAAGAAAGAAAGAAATGTCATATCCTATGAAAGGCACATCTTGAAACTGCCTAGAGAAAGTTGTCATGTTTTCATGGTCAAGGGACTGGAGTCCATGTTGATGAAAACAACTTGGTGGCTGCGGCAGTGGCAACAGCAACATGGTGATGGGCCTGGTGCCTTCCCCTGATCACCCTGGTCACCTCCAGTAGAGAGAGGCCAGTCTACAGCTTAGGCCCACTAGCTTTAGTAGGACATCCTCTTAAGGCTCCCAATCTGTGAGAGGGGGCAGGCTGGGCTGAGGGATCCCCCCCATCACCCAGTGCATGAATTTCATGCACTGGGCCTCTAGTAATAAGAATAATGAGGCATGAGCCAATCCTCAAGTAACCCAGTGTTTTGGAGGAGAGGGACATGTAGATAAACAGCGATAAATGAGATAACTGAGCGAACGCTGGGTGATCAGGGTCCACAGTGCAGAGAACAGCGAACGCTACCTGAGAGAACCGGGGAAGGCTTGCTAAGTTAGGTACTGCTGCTGTACAAGGGCATCTTAAAAAATGGAAACACTTCGGTTTCTTCTCCAAAGTTTTAGTTAACACATGGAGATGGGAAATATGATTGTAATCATTTCACAATATAAGTAACTCAGGTCATTACTCTGCATACCTTATACAGTGTAGCATTTTAGTTATCTTACCTAATAATAGAGAAACATATAAATTGATTGTACCTCCGCTACACCCACAGCCAATCAGAGTGAGTATGAAAATTAACCCAACAAAGATGGAGGTTAATTTTCATAGATACCTGGGTCCCGGGAGCCTCCTCGGCACCCAGGTCACTCCCAGCCAGCCATCAGGCAGAAGCTTTAGGCTTGAGAAGGGGCCGAGCCTGTGACTGGAGATGCCAGGGGTACTCCTTCCCAAATCTAAAGCCTGGGGCGGAGGCTTTAGGCTTGGGCAGGGGCCGAGCCTGGGATAGGAGGGAAGGGGAAAAAAAAATCAATGGAAACATATCCTCAGGTGAGGATAAAAATAAAAATAAAAAAAGAAATGTCATAGCTTATGAAAGATACATCTTGAAAGTGCAAAGGAAAGTTGTCATTTTTTTCTTGGTGAAGGGACTGGAGTCCGTGTTGATGAAAACCCTTAGTGGCTGTGGTGACTGGCAGTAGTAGCTGCAGCAGTGGGGTGATGGGGCTGGTGCCTTCCCCCGGTCACCCCGGTCGCCTCCCGCAAAGGGAGGCCAGACTGCGGCTGAGGTTCACTCCCAACGGGGTGCAGGCCTAAGCCATCAGTAGGACATCCCCTGAGGGTTCCCAGTATGTGAGAGGGGGCAAGCTGGGCTGAGGGACCCCTGCCCAGTGCACGAATTTCATGCACTGGGCCCCTAGTATGTCCATAACATTAGACAGGAAATGAAGTCACTGGAGGGTGTACATAGCAGACTAGCTTGAGTTTATCTGGACAAGTAGTGGAGCCATTTGGGAAGGATCTTAAATGCTAAGGGGTTAGACCATTCTCTGTTGACAAAGGGTCTTAAAATGTGAAGACACACAATTTGATTTGCATTTTAAAAGGCAGGGGTTCTCCAACCTGGCTTCGTATTAGAATCATCAGGAAAGCCTTTAAAGAAATACTGGAGCCTCCTTCCCACTCCCCCAGAATCAAATTCAGTTCATCTGAGGGAGGGGACCTGGGCATCGGGATTTTTAAAAGGTCCCTAGGTTATTCAAACATGCAGCCCAGGCTGAAACAACAGCTTCTCAAGCTTCTAGTGTCTAACTGAAGAAACAAACGAACAAAATAGACTTTTAGTAAACATTTGCCACATAAGCAGCAAAATGTAACCACCAATTCAAAATATTTTGCCCAAGATAATGATTCTAAATAAGGTCTCAGAAGAAAGCATTGCTAAATCAAGAGAGGGGGAAAGAACATCACTTTTGCTTGTGATTACATACTGACGGGGTAAGGGTTTGCGGGCAACATGTGTACAGCACAAATGATGACGGCAGTGTGGAAAAGCCAGGACACTGAAAAGGGTAAAAAGAAAATCAACCACATGTTTAAAACCCTTTTTCCCCTCAAAATTCAATGATTTTCAATCACAGCATCTTGGTGACAATGGTTAAAATGGGTAATACTTTACACTATTCTATGGATCCCTGACTAACCTCTGCAGCAGCAGTGGCAGACACTCTCTGCTGAGTTATGTATGGAAGCACCTGCAGTAGTAACAGTTAGTCCAGCTTGGGGATAGAGTGACGGATGCTCCACAGTTTCTTTGGATGCGGAGCCACGAGGGACCTGGCTGTGAGCATGTATTTTTATAGACACCTCAGCTAATGTGAAAGTCCTAATGCAAACTTCAGTGCTTGGGAACATTAAATAGGTTTGGGATGCTTCCCCAGAGGGTTTCAGTTCCATTAACACAAGACTTGGTGGCTGAGGACGGATATAATCCTGATGCCGTGTTAGAGATAGAGACAGAGAAACGCTTTACTGTCTTCAAGTTAACACTCACATTTCAAAAGATAAGAAGAACCTTTCAACGTTGAGAGGACTAAAGGATTCAAGTGGAACCTAATTCAGCATCTTACACCCTTCCCCCCAAAGAACTCAAGTGGCAGAATATAGCAAAATTATTTCAGCTGTTCGAAGAGAGGGAGACAGAGTTTGTGAGCTTCATTCAGTCAGGACTGAAAATTCTGTTTTGGATACTGGCCTTTAGCCCATGGAGGTTTTGGCTGTTGGCTCTCAAGTGGCCAAGAGTTCCAGCTGCACGTGAAAATGTCTGCAGCCAAGTCAAGGGGCCACAATGGTCACAGCTCATGGAAGGCCACTGTGCACAGATGTTCCTGGGTGGATCTTCCACCTCATGGCATAGGGCTAAGGTCTGAATATAAGCAATACCAGCAAATCTACTGAGCTCTCTCCTGCCATTCCCTCAGGAGGCCTTTCCCCATCATCATGGTCCCTCATTCATGTATGACAGGTTGTAAAGCAGGGGTGGGAGGTGGGGAACCTTTTTCTGCCAAGGGCAATTTGGATATCATCATTTGAAGACAATACAAAATTATCAACTTAAAAATTAGCCTGCTATAATTGGTCAAAAATCTAATTAACTCACCTCTAATGCCTTGGCAGAGCCAGACCAAATGATTTCGTGGGCCTTCTACAGGCCAGACATTCTGCACCTCTGCTAAAGGAATAAACAATTCTTTGACTTCTTGGAGAGTTTAGAGAAGTGGAGAGATTTTCATGGACATTTAAGACTCCCCAGAGGCAGGGCCCATAGCCATTTCCCCCTTATCACCAGCCCTCAACCCCACCCATTCCAGAACACCAGCAATTCTGCAAAACAGACTTCTATAACATTTCCTCAGCCATCCCTTCCTCTTCATCCCTACTTTCACTGTCTTGGTTTGGTACCTCATCATTTAATTAGTTTTTTTTTTCCCAATACAGTCCAATTGTTCTAGTTGATCTTCTTGTTTCCTTTATATCTTCTATTCAATCTATATTCTACTCCAGTGGTCAGTAAACTATGGCCAATGGCCAGTCTGTCCACTGTCTATTTCTATATATGATGTGTAACCAAAACGTAGCCATACTCACTCATTTATGTACCATCCATGGCTGCTTTCATCTGCAGTGGTGACAAAAACTACATGACCCACAGAATCTTTATTTGTGTGTGAAGTAGTGTACAATTCTATGCAGCTTTATCCCATGTACAGTTTCATGTAACCACCGTCTCAATCAAGGTACCAAACCACAAAATACCTCTTTGTATCTACATTCCCAAAAGTATATTTTTGATCACCTACTTCTGTGCCTAAAAGACTTGTGGCTACATTTGTGGTGAGTAACCAAACTGCAGTTGCCAAAAACAGTATTTCTGACCACACTAAACAAACTCCTGATCTTGAAGGTGCCTTGCATATCAATGCTAACTTTGTCTTTTGGTGGTCATGCTGTATGTTATGTGCATCAAACCCTTCATTCTACTTATCCTCTCAGGTTCAGTCCAAATATTATCTTTACCATGTAGCCCTCTTTTTTTCCTCCTAATGGTCAGGTCCGCCCTGGATACCTTAATTTCCCTTTCACTTTACACACACACACACACACACACACACACACACACACACACACACACACAAACACACACCGAGTGGCCAGATTATTATGATCTCTGAATGTATAATAATCTGGCCACTCAGTGTATATCCTATATAAAAAAAAGGCTAATATGCAAATTGTCCCCTCAACCAGGAGTTCGACCAGGAAGGCAGGCTGGCCAACAGCCAATGTCCCTTCCCTCTGGCCAGGCTTGCCTGACCCCACCCATGCATTAATTCATGCACCAGGCCTCTAATATATGTGTGTGTATGTGTGTATTTTTATTTAGTATTTCATTCATCTATCTATTTACAGATCTGGTGGCCTTTCTAAGCCATTAGAAAGTGGCTTAAATATACCAGGATTTCAACATTCAAATGAACATAATGAAGATTTTATGACCTTATTCATATTCAGGTTCCTGTTATTTAAAAATAGTTTGAGAATTTCTCCTATATGTCTGCCTTCAGAATCACTATATTCATACAAGAAAAGCAGTCTTAACAGTTTGCAGTTACATAGCATTTTAAGTTATCTAAAAATTAAACTCTCTAGTTTCATCACCAAACTTATTCTAAAGGAGTTTTAGTTCTTTCCAAAAATAAATTTGCCCTTAAGGGAAAATTTACCAATATAGTAGATGTTAAATAATTTATAGTAGGTTTTTTATTAATTTGGAAAAAATAATTTCAAAAATAGCAATGACAACCTTATTGAAATAAATAGTTCTGTTTTGCTATTAACTTTGACAGGAAAGCTACATAGCCTAAAAGGTATTTTTGTTTAATTAATTAAAGGACACTATGTAAAGGATATAAAACTCAATAAGTGATTAACTACATTTGTAAAAAAAATGGATTCAGGTGAATAACAAATCTAAGTATAAAAAAACCAGTAACACTTTTGGGAGAAAATGATCTTTATACATTTTGAACAGCAAAGGCCTCTAAAAGGCAAAATCGAAAAAACAAAACAAAAGATGGTCAATTCAACTAAAAATGAAACTTAAAACGATAAACTTGTTCGCAAAGGTACCATCAACAAAGTAAAGTAGAGCCACAGATTTAGAGAAGACATTTTCAAAGCATATAACTGACAAATTTTAACATCCAGACTGCCTAAGAGTAACTATAAATCATTTGGATAAAAGCAATTATCTAAGCAAGAAAAAAATATCAACAGGCAATATAAAAGAAGATGAAACTTGAAGGTCCAAGAAACATAATATAAATTCTCTACCTTATCAGGAATCAAGTAAATACAAATTAAATCCATAATGAGATATCATTCCATACCAATCAGACTGGCAAACATTAAAAGCTGGCAACACCAAGTGTTGGCAGAGCTGTTGAGCAATGAGAGAGATCTCATTCCTGATTGTGGGAATGTAAATTAGCACAGTTTTGCAGAGCAAATTGGCAACATCTAGTAAAGTTGATGAAGCACTCTTACATTTATTCTTAGCTACAAAGATATATGTGGGTATTTGTGGCAGCACTGTTTGTAATAGAAAAGAGAAAAATCACCTTACTGTCCATCAAGGTAGGACTACTTATAGAATGACAAAAATAGATTAATTAGGATACCTACCAGTGTGGATAAGTCTCAAAACTATAATGTTAAACAACAACAACAAAACAAGAGCATAAAATGTATATAGTAAAATAATGTTTTATATGAAATTTTAAAACCTATAAAGCAAGTATCTATATTGTTCAGAGATAAGATAAATGAAGCAAAAGTATATAAATGTGTACGGGAATGATAAATACCAAAACCAGAAAAGTGGTTACTTTTGAAGGGGGAAGACAGATCTTACTTAGGGACTTTAATTGTACCTGTCATCATGTTTTCATAGGCTTAGCTGTCCTGATGTTTGTGTACTATTCTCTATGCTTTTCTGAATAACTGTAATTTTCATAAACACTTTGAAGATAAATCTTTGTTAAGGAAGTTGCCATAACATGGACCTAAATCTAATGGCTAGACTTATTCTAGTCTCTGACAACGAAAGTGTACTTTTAAGCTCCTCGGACAGTGTTATCAGTTCTAGAATTTGGCTAGCCATGTTCTCTTACTTACAAGTAAAAAAATGGTGGGGGGACCCAATCACTGGGTATGCTCAGATTGGATAGTGACAGGGTTAGGACAGTGGGGTCTGCACCCTCACTTCTACTAGTATATTCCCAGATCCAGAGTCTAATAAAATAAAGGCATTCTCAAGCACAGTGGCCAATCTTCTGGCCTTAGTAATTGTATCCATCTTACTTAATCTTAAATCACAAATGTATTTCTTGAAACCATTGTTAGGGACAGCATCCCCTGGATACATTCTGGATTTGAGGTGGCTTTGTAGTATGAGTCCTTAAAATTATCAAATAAAAATAGTGTGTATAATACAGCACCACCTTGTAAAAAAAAAATGAAGGGAACAAGAAAACTGTATGTGATTGGCTTGCATGTGTGGAAAAATACCCATAAAAGGATAAATTAGAACAGTGGCTAGCTATTAGCAGGAATGGGTATTGGGCAGAGCAAATGACAGGACTGGGAGTGTGACTTTTCACTATATGCCCTTTTATAGCTCCTTTATTATGAAAGATAAGATTTTTCTCACTTTCTTCTCTCTGAACTTCAGTTCCAGTTTCTTATGTTTATGTGACCTTTCTCATGGACTGATCAGTAAATGATGGCTGTTGGTCAGGGCCTGACTGGTGGAGTACATGGCTATTACGTGGGCATTGCTATGGGCCCTAATTTCAAAGGCTCAGCTTCTGATGTACTAAAGATTTTGATTTTCGCTCCCAAATTGAAATGCCTCATACCTATTGCTTTCTGCCTATAAACCTTAAGCTCTGCTGACAGATAACATGGTGCAGGCCTTGCCTGGGCTCTGAAGTACTTGGGTTTCTTTTGGTGCCTGGAATATGCCTGCCAGTCCACTTGGCAACCTTGTCACACCTTGACCCCTTGGCTCCTGGGTGCTTACTGGCTGTTCGTATCCTGTCTTAGGTTTGGCTGACCTTGATCCTCTACTGCTGATTCTCACCAGGGAATTCACTCTAAGCTCCTATCTCCTCTCTTCTCACCTGTCTCACCTACTGATACCTAAAATGCAGAATCCTCACAGATATGCAGGTGTGGACAAAAGTAGATATACAGTTGTATGTGGAACACAGTTTTTTCTTGTATTATTATGTATTAACTAGACCCCAGTGTACAAAATTTGTGCAGGGGGGGGGGGAGTGGAGTGACCCTCAGCCCAGCCTGCACCCTTTCCAATCTGAGTCTCCTCAGGGATGTCCGACTGTCTGTGGGATCAGGTATAAACCAGCAGTCAGATATCCTTCTCACAATCTGGGACTGCTGGCTCCTAACTGCTCACCTGTCTGCCTGCTTGATTACTCCTAACTGCTTCTGCCTGACAGCCTGATCACCCCCTAGCCACTCCCCTGCTGGCCTGATTAACACCTAACTGCTCCCCTGCCAGCCTGATCTTGCCCCAACTGCCCTCCCCTGCTGGCCTGCCCCTCCCCAACTGCTCTCCCTTTCTTGCCTGATGGCCCCCAACTGCCCTCCCCTGCAGGTCTGATCTCACCCCCAATTGTCCTCCTCTGCCAGCCAATTTGGTTCTGATTGGTCAGTTTCTATGCAAGTCAGCATCAAAAGCTCCAACTCCTAGACAGCCATTGGCTCCTCACAGTTAACCCAAATTTGGTTCTGATTAATCAATTTCTATGCTAATCAGCATCAAAAGCTCTGCCTCCTTAGCCATTGGCTCCTCACAGTTAATCCAGATTTGGTTCTGATTTGTCAATTTCTATGCTAGTCAGCATCAAAAGCTCTGCCTCCTAGGCAACTATTGGCTCCTCACACTTCACCTAGATTTGGCTCTGATTGGTTGGTTTCTATGCCAGTCAGTGTCTCTGGGCCTATCAGCAGGGCCTGATCAGAAAGGCAGGGCTGATCAGCAGCTCCAGCAGAGGCCTGGAGAGAAATGAAGGCACAGCTGCTGTCCAGACCCAGAGAGAAAGAGAGGCAAGTACTAATCAACAGCTGCCACAGAGGCTACAGATCAGACCCTGCTTCTCTCTTCAGGCCTCTCTCTTTTCTCTTCACAGCCCCCTTAGCAGTCAGTGCTGGGTCATGGGCATGTAGCCATAGCAGTCAGTGCTGAGTCACCACGGCAACCCAGTGCTGACCGCAGGACTGACTTCCAGTTGGTCGAGCCTCTGGTTGTTATGGATGTGATGGACCCAGGGTTTTTATATATTAGGATTATTGTATTACTTTTCCATATGAACAACAAACAGTAAAGCTACTTTTGCTCCACCCTGTAATTTTTTCCTATGATCATTTCCACCAGAGAGAAGCTACTTCTTCCTTAACTAAAATTTGGTTTCCTCTTATACAATTCCTTTATAAGCAGGGTCCTAGATCATAGCTTCAAAAATAACCATGGCACTTATGAGAACCCTACACTGAGGACCTAAGGCTCCAGGTTAAATAGAGTACAACTTCCCTGGTCCTTTATTTCCTCAACTCTAAAATGAGCGATTTAGTGGACATCACCTATAAGGGGCCATACAGAGCTAAAATTCTGACTCTCCTTTTAAATTTTTTATTCTCTTCAAATCTCCTTCCAACTCTATTTCATATCCCATCTACTAGTAAACATTCCAAAAATACTGACTAGAACAGATGTTTAGACACATGTACCCATGATTTAATCTCAGAGATATATCAGCGGAGACTAAAAAGCTTGAAAACATATAGGAACAAATGGGAATTGCTGCCTGCCAACCTTCCTAATGGGAAACAAAGCATTTTCTTGTGGAGAGAAAAATCTCTTGAGGAAATATGGTTAAAAAATAAAACTCCATTATCTCCTAAGGACACTGTCTTATATACTTTTCCTTAAGAATATCTATCAGCTGACTGACGGGTGCCAGACACCGGATGAGCTGCCGCGGCACAAGCTTCTCCTGCCTCTGCAGCAGTGTCACCGAGCAGCAGGCACAGCAGGGCTGGGATGAGCGGGAACCACAGGGCGCCCGGCCTGAGCCCTGGCTCCTCTCTGGCTGCGTGCCGCTTCGTGCACTACTACATCCCTTGGGGGATGTCGGACTGCTGATGTCGCAGGCCTGTGGGAATTAGGTGAATCAGCAGTCTGATATCCCCCAAGGGGTCCTGGATTGCAAGAGGGTGCAGGCTAGGCTGAGGGATCCCACTGGTGCACAAATCCGTGCACTGGGCCTCTAGTAAAGTAATAAAAGAAGTTAATCTCTGGAAAGCATGAAGTCTCTCATTTTAACTTTAACATTTATCATCCATCCATTCAGTCACACACTAAGATGTTTTCTGGGCCCATAATGATATAGCTAATTTGTTCTTCCTAACTAATTTGTATTTTTTTTAGTCATCACTGTCACCTTGTAGCTCAAACTAGAAACCTGGAAGCCACCCTGGAGTCCTCCCCTTTCTTGGCCACATATCCAACCAACCACCAAACCCCGAGGATTCAAACTTCTGAACAGACCTTGAACCAGCAGCTTTGCTGATCTTTTGAATGCACAGGCATAGCTTGCATACACTGTTAAACAGCCTCCCAGTGGCCTCTCTGCACTGTGGACAGTCTCCACTCTCCACTCCACAGAGGAGCCTGAACCTGTGGGTCTTCAACCGATACACCTGGCTGTGCCACTCCCCAAGGAATACTCTTCAATGTCATATGGATGGCTTTTGAACCAAATCTACACTCATTCTCTAGCCTTCAAGGCATGCAGGATTTGGTTCCTGTCTGTTTCTATCTTTACTAGTTATGTGAGCTCCTGCATGTTATAGAATCTCTCTTTACATTATACATCTTATGCTATAAAATACAGCTATGATGTAGAACCTGCCTATAAAGTGCTTATGAAAGTTCTTGGTACAGAGCAAGCACTCAGCGAGTGTTAACTATCTGCATATTTTATAGTCAATAAAGACCCACAGAGCGTCCACTCTGCATACTACACTAGGCACTTCAACCCTTTCTAAAACTTCTCCCAACATACACCCTTGCTCATTGCTATATCGACAAGAGATTATGAGATTTAACTGAACTATATAAAGTCTTACACTTGGTTTAAAATATCATTAGCACACCAAAAATGGCTCAGGGCACTTTCACTGTTAATGTGAAAAGCCCTTAAGGATGTTAGTTGATTGCAAGCAAGTAAGAGAAAAGAGCACAATAGTCTCTACACGCTCTCTCTTTCCCAATGTATACACACACATAAAGTAATCTTAGACCATGGTATTACTTATATCTAAAACAAGTGAAGTCACATGTTGTACTGGTCAGATATTCAGTTTTATTATAGGAACCATATTTCCTAAAATATATTTTTATTGATTTTTTACAGAGAGGAAGGGAAAGGGACAGAAAGTCAGAAACATTGATGAGAGAGAAACATCGATCAGCCACCTCCCGCATACTCCCCACCGCACACTCCCCACCGGGGACATGCCTGCAACCAAGGTACACGCCCCTGACCAGAATCGAACCCGGGACCCTTCAGTCCGCAGGCTAACGCTCTATCCATTGAGCCAAACCGGTCCTGGCAGGAACCATATTTTAATAGTGACATTCTTGTGTGAATTAAGGACTGATTTAGGACAATGGGGAAGGTAAGTGGCTTGTAAACAATGAAATATCTGAGATAGTTAAGAGAACTGAGATAATTCAGGAATAATTAGTTTTGGGAAGAAAAGACCTGAAAGAAATGATAGACAAGACAATTCAAATATCTGAAAAGTCTATTTATAGAAAAGACACTGTACAGGTTCTAATGAGCAGAGCTGGACCCAAAGTACAGAGGTCATGAGGAAGATGACTTCCATTTTCATTAGTAGAACTGTTCTAAAACAGGAGGAAAAATACTTGGGAGAATAACAATTGTCTCTTCATAAGAAAAGTTTAAGTACAGACTGACTGGTCAGCCTCTGAGAACCATGTGGAAAGAATTTCCTTTTTGGATAAGAGTGGGGACTAGATAATAATAGCTAACATTTACTAAGCACTTAATGCTGTGCTAAAAGCTTTACAAAATTACTCATTTAAGCCTCACAGCAACTTTATGAGAGAAAGAGACTACCGTTTTGCTGATGAGGAAATTGATATAAGGTAAGTGATTTGCCTGTGGTCCAACAGAGAGTAGCCAGAAACAGGAGTCAAATCTAGGCTGCTTGACTCCAGAATTTGGACTGTTAGCTGCCATACTACACAAACTTCTAAACTAACCAATTTATGAATGTTTTTCACCTCTAATTTCCTTGTTTCCATCTCTCACGACTTTCTGCGGTCACTTGTTGACTGGTACCCATATGCCTGCAATTTCCTGTTACTAAGATTTGTTAGAAGAGGAAGCTTTTCTGGAATAGATGAATGAGTAACATTTCCTGGCGACATATAGGAATTCATATGTACAGAAGGTTAACATTGGGCTAAGCAAATCCCCCCAAGAAAAAGAAATCTCTGTAACCAAAAAGGACCCTATAAGAGATGCCGCTGATCATTCAGAAAGAGAATTTCTGAGATGGTTTTAGATACGCAATTATTTAAAATATGCAATACTTAAAGAGGTCCAAGAGAAAAATCAAAAGGTATAGCAGCCTTTAAAAATATCTTCTTCTTGCCATTAGATTAAAAAACGATAATTGCAGGAAGTTACTAAAATGCTAACATTCTGAAAATAATCACTATAAAATATTCCCCATAAGGAAAGAGTTTATGAAGTAAAATGTTCTCAATTTGAGACCCATATAAAAATGGAGAGGATAAATGAGATAATGGCAGCATAGAGCACCCCATAGAATGCACAGATATTCTGTTCCGGTAAAAACTTTTGGGTGTATTACTCAGCTCAGATGTCTCGTATGGTCTCATCTGGCACAATTCTGAAGTGATAGTAAAAAATAGAATTTGCTCATTTAGAACATGTTTTAGAGCTGGGTGAGAAATAATTTCCCTAAATTGAATATTTGGGAACCAATTACAACCCCATATCTGCTATTAACCTCAAAATAGGTAATTGCAAGTTTGTGTCTAAATCCATTTGTCATAATAGAGCAAATTAAGAATCACATGATGGATGTGATTAATGTGTGACAGTTATCAGGAGCACTATGAGCCCAAACTAATAACAACATCAAAGAGAGATTCCAAATGTGATGCGGCCATGAAGGCAAAACTAATTTTCAAATTATAATAGCAACATTCAAGAAAGCTAATGTTTTCTTTGTGTGCTAGTCGTGGCTGGACATCTGGATGAGGGCCGGCCACTAATGTCCTAATAAATGGCAGGCACACACTGGAAAGGCTGTCATCATGTGGCGAGCTGAGCACAGTTGTTGCTGCCGCTGTCCTAATGGACTGGCCAGGCGGTGGGTCACAGGGCGCCAGAGAAAAGTAAGTCTCACTACTGGCTGAGGCCCAGGGCTCAATGTGCCTGAAAGTTCTGACTCATGCTGCGCAAACATGTTTTCAGTGCACATAGGTAACATTCCCCCTTTATTCTTATGCTGCCCTATTTTCATATATGTTATTTATTTCTTTTTTGAGAGGCTACCAGAAGACATGGAAAATATTTGGAAGTGTCATAGCAAGCACTAGCTTCAGTCAACAGTCACCTTGGAGTTATGATAGAAAACTACTGGCAGATTCTGTGAGAACAGGGACTTCCACTGATGTCACTTGCTACCTGGGGGGAACACCAACTCTGGCAGGCAATGGCAGTCTTGGTACTACTGGGAGAACCACAAAAGACAAGGCAATAACTCTACCCTGCTAGGCTGAGTGCCACGAGATTAGAGAAAAGAGCTCTTTCATCTTCACATTCCTGGCACTGAGCATGGTGCCTGGAGTAGGTGGCCCAGAAGTAAGGGATGGGATATAAAAGCGTTCAAAGCAAACGGGCTGGGGATACTGGCTCTGCCACTGACTAGCCTATGACGACCCCAGGCAACTTATTTCAACTCTTCGAGTCTCAATCTCTCTCTGCAAAAATGAAAAACGGTTGAGGATTAAATTAAATAATTAAAATATTTAGTGTATAGTTGTGCTAAAAAAAATGGCAGTTGATTGCAACAAATACATTTTAATGATGAAAGGTGCCTATAACGTATGAGGGGAGGGAGGATAGAGAAAAAGTCCAAGATGGTCATTTTTCACAGAGCACAGGTGGCAACAAAAGTTCTCTGAATGCACTGTCTGAGGTGACTGCAAGTAGCCTTTACTTGTCTAAAGTAGTGTTGTTGTTTCTAATCTAATTGGCTCTTTAGCACTTTTCTTACAATTGTTTTTTAAAAATCTATATAAAACCAATACATTCTCATGAGAGTAAATATTGATTTGAATATACATTTTTTGCTTCATTTTAGCTCAACGAATTTTTTGAAACTTGACTATTTTAACACTTGTGAAACTTCAAAGATAGAAATACACATAGAAAAACAAATCCCTTTTTATGTCAAATCATTGGTGTACATATGAACGCATCTGCCTATTTAAGAGTAGAATCATAAAATACTGATTCCTATCCTTCAAAATTTTACATTTACTCTTTGTAGTCTGTATAGTGACTTTCCTATAATTTTATCTCTTTCGATAAGATAAAAATTTGACCTTTTTTGCATTGCTAATAGTCTTAAAATTAAAGTGGGTGTTTTAGGTGTTGGAAATTTGCCTCCAACATTACTGAACCTATCTTATTAATCTCAGTATAGAGATTATACATAAATATACTCATCTTTCAAGGACAAAAGCAAATACTAATTCTTCAACCAA
This sequence comes from Antrozous pallidus, assembly GCA_027563665.1. Classification (NCBI taxonomy): domain Eukaryota; kingdom Metazoa; phylum Chordata; class Mammalia; order Chiroptera; family Vespertilionidae; genus Antrozous; species Antrozous pallidus. The sequence continues at coordinate 66,281,159 of CM050512.1, forward strand.
GTTTTCATATTGAAAAATCATCTTTCCTCTAAAATATGGAGCACTGATTGAGTTTACTAATTATTTTGATAATCATATATCTTACGGTATCAGTAATTAACAAACTTTAAATTGTATTGCATTTGTCATTAAGACCTAGAAAAGTTTATGCATATAGAAGGTACTCAATAAATTCTCATTGTAACTTATTACTGGCGGACATATCTCAAAAACATGAATAAGATGCTTGTACATATTTTCTGACAGTTCTGAATATTAACACAAAAAATTGACTTCTGAATAAATATTCCTCTTAGAACATCATCTTATTTAATATAATATTTTCAAGTGAAAAGAAAGTTGCATAAAATAAAATGGGGATAAAATACTTATGTACAAAATAAAATAAAGATAAAATATTCTATCAAATATTTTAGATATTCCCAAAACAGCGACATTTAAATAAACATTTTTCCTGACATGTATTTAAAACACACAAAAATAATTTTAAATATCAACAGCTTTAAGAGTGCAGTGCTGCTCATTAGGGAAAATCAGCTCAGACAGTGGGCTGCATCGTGCCCTGAACAGCAGTAAATGGGCCTATAGAGCGATGGAGAGTCCACTGTTACAGAATACTAGGCTCCTCAAAAGGAAAACATCCTATTTCAATTTCCCACAACTAACTTGAGGAATCATTAGGATGCAAAGACTGCTGGTTTTAATTGTTCAGACTGGTACACAGGGAGAATGACAATCTCAAAAGTAAATTCTCTTCCCCCTCCTAATTAGTCAAAGAAAGTTGACATACCATGGCATATTCATGAGTCTACAAGAGAGGAAACAGAATTTAAGAGACGAATGAAAGGCTGGCAGATGGAGAGAAAATTGTTTTGATCACAGATGACTAGGAATTAAGGAAAATTGAGATAAACTAATATTAGAAAGTTGAAATGTTTAAAACAAAATTAATAGATCTGAAAAGCAGAAAAGAAATGAAAGAAAGTTAATTATAGAAAAACCGACTTTCTCATTTTTATTATTATCTATAAAATTAGACTCAAGGACCTACATATTGTATAATTACTGCTCAGATACCAAATGTGACTCTAAAGCTGGAGATTTACTCCAAAAGCCATGCCAGAAATTCATCTCATTAATTTCCCAACACACCTTAGATATGCTAAGTAGTGAACATGTAATACATTTTGAAAACTAAATTTTTCTCAACTTCAAGGAAATAAAATTATCCTTCTGAATTATAAAACAATTTCTTAGAAGTGCTGAAAACTAGTGACCTTGAACGAATTTCATTTTTTATTATATCGTTAATTTTTGAAAACTGTTTTCAACAAATAACAAAATAATTTATATGAACAAAATTAATGCATCAAGCAAGAGGAAGTACTTATCCAAAAGGATCACAAACTCAATGTCTCACAAATCAATTCTCAGTCTCACCTTAATCGCTCTTAGTCTTAAGGAAAACAAAAAAATTAGAGGAATATCAGTAGCATGAGTTTGTGATATTTCAAAAACAAACAACTAAGATTCAAAGATGGTTCACTCTCCCTCTCTCCCTCTCCATTCCCTCCCTACTTCAAGCTGGCATGGCTACCTATGCATCAGGAGGTAATGGTTCAATTCCAGGTCAGGGTACCTGCCCAGATTGGGAGCTCAATCCCCAGCAGGGGGCAGCTGATCAATGATTCTCTTTTATCATTGATGTTTCTCTCCCTCCTTTCCTCTCTGAAATCAATGAAAATATATTTAAAACAAACCAACCAAACCAACAAAACAAAACAAAACAAACTAAACATGTTTCACTTTTTAAAAACGAATTACTGAGAAAGATCACAAAGATGCTTCACTTTGCCAAAGACTGATCCTGAAAGCATTCTAAATGTTGATTTTGTAATCAGAGGAGAGGCAGCCACTATTGCAGCTCCCCATGCCAAGACTCGCCAAAAAAGATGAATGAGATCATCCCATTGATAAGGTCGCAATCGATCTGAGGCAGGCCTCTTTTAAATTAGCAAAATGTTGCAGCACTTTAGTGTCTTCAACAGCCTTTCTCTGTGAAAAATGCACTGGCGTGTGGAAAACTAATTTTTAAATTAAAATTTTTTCTCATTAAAAAAAGTGTCACTATACCTCTTTTTTCGGAATTCATTATTTCAGACTCAGATTCTTATAGCTGGCTTTAAAGAGCTTTTAAAATAAGGCGTATTCACTAATCAAAATCAATGTCTATGGCTAAAAATGACCAAAAAATAGTTCCTCAAAACACTAATTGATATCAGTCTTTTAAATAAAATTATGATCTTCTTAAAATGAAAAAAAATCTTTAAGCAATACCTGAAATGACAAGTAAAAAAACCGATGACCTCTTGAATTAATCTGAAAAACACAAAACTGGCCCTTCAGCTTTCTTGGGAGGAAAAAAGTGGACAGAGAAGGAATGCTGAAATATAAATGTCTTGACTTTAAAACTTAACCATCATGTGGCAAGAGAAATCTATTTATCCTTCAAGTAAAAATCATTATAAGTCTTCCAGATATACACACATACACATGATGGATGGATGGGGTGGGTGAATGGATGGGTACAGATAATTTTATTAACTTTAGAAAAGTGATTCTCAAAAGTGGAAATACACATCAGAATTACCTGGTGTACTTGTTAATAGTTCAGATTCCTGGAATCTCTGCAGGTATGGCAAGGAATCTGCATTTCACTCTGCTTCCCACGTACTCATTCTGCACAATCAGGTCTCAGAAGCAGAGTCATAGAAGGACTTGTTTGGCCACTTCCTTGTATATAGCTTGGTGCTGGCAATCTCTAGCTTTCTTTCCCAAGGTAACAGGTGAAGTGGTTAAAGGACAGGTGGACTGAAAGCTCCAACTCTCTTCCTTCCCTTTCAAATTTAACTTTGGCAAGTGACTTAAAATCCCTGATATTCAGGATCCTCATCTTGAAAATAAGAATTTTAGTACCTCACGGAGGTGCTTCTGGGATTAAACAACATTAAGAATCTGGCACACAGAAGGCCCTCAACGAGCTTATTATTAGTTCAATGTCCACAGTGACAATTAACTTGCTCTGCAGCTGGCCCACAGAATGTACCTCAAATCAGCAGCCAATAAAGAAAACTATTTTGGGAGTGGTACACTCCTAACTCCCCCAAGATGAGATGATTTGATGAAACCCTGAGAAGTTTTATTCCTACATCACAATATTAATTTAGTTTACTGGACAGTTTAGGGGAAAATCAAGGAAAGCACCAAGAAGAAATGGTTCCAAAACAAACATAATTTAAAAAAATGTTTTTTCTCCATGCCAAAATCTAGGCACTGAGAATGTTGGGAAGGTAGCAAGTCAATTTGCATGAATGCCACACTTAAAACTAGGACATAATTTATCCCTTTCAGGACTGTGAGATTGATTGCTTTAATTTTAAATTTACACAGTTTCACTGTTTTGCTTAATATAGTCAGTTCTTGATTATTCCTTTCCTTTGTGCTTTAGCAACCTTCTGGTTTCAGTGATTAAGAATCTTTTTATCAGAAGTACACAGCTAAGGGGACAAAGGGCACTGGCTTTATAAGTACTCCAGGTGACGATAATGGGGACAGAGACCCAGGAAGAGTGGGTGTAAACAACATCTGCTCTCACCGACTGTTCTGTGATATTCAGCCAATTAGTGTGATCAGGAAGTAACAGGCTAATAAACAGTTCTAACACTGGAAAAAGGAGAAAGGAAACAAGATTTTTGCATTAGTTAGAAAAAAATGGCTTCAGGCCAAATTACGGAAGAAAATCACTCAGGAGGAAAAGAATCTTTAATTCCTATTAAGAATATATATTTAGAAATACATTAGTTAAAAAGTAGTATCACCTAAAAGAAGTTGCATGCCATCTTTCAGAGCTTCATGCAGATTTTAACTCATTGAGGATACCTGACTCCTCACACAGGGGAACATTCCGTCTCTCCATCTAACTCATGTACAACCCAAGCTGCTCTGTGCCCAAACCCAGTGTAAGTACACAGTGATGTACACAGAACAAAAGTAAGCACTTTTGATTGTATTTTGACTACATAGTTTGTAAATATCTAAAATATAAGTGTGGTAGAAACCTCCTAGTGATTCAGTTGAATTGAGGAAAAAAAAAATGCTTAAACATAGCCCTCATTTCTCATTTTTGCTGAGCAGTTTTAAGATGACCTCGTTGATTCTATGGAGTGAGAAGTAGCAACATGCAGAATGTGTCCCTGAACAGCAGTTTGGGACCCAGGTATCCTGTGCAGGGCACGGCCCTATGTCCAGGTAATCAACTCTTAACTACTGACGCGCTAGAGAAGAGATCCAGGTTGAAACAGTACAGTGCTATGTAATACAGGTGGGAAGCATAACTATCTCCCTTATGATGATGAGTCAACTATGGTACAAAGACATGGAGTGAGTCGTGAATATAAATAGAAGAATAGAGCTTAGATTCTGTGTGGTGTGTTATTGTGTTCATTTTTTTTTGTCAGCTGTTCTCAGCACATAGAACTGCACTTTAATTTTTTTGTAAACTTAAATATCCCCTTTTGTTTTATCAGCCAACAATGCTTCCCTCTTATTTAGCTCTAAGATTCCTCTTGACTAACATAAAATTTTTACTTTCAGAACTAAAGATATGCAGTGCTGACCTCATTTTGACCAGCTTAATATTTGAAAATTAACATCTCATACAGCTTTTCCTACTTCTTTTTGTGAAGAAAGAAAAGCCTGAATTGTGGATCTCTGTATAATTATGCAGCCACAAGTTAACTGTATTTAAAAGTACCAAAACACCAATGACTTAGCTGTTTAATGCAGATATACTTATTATGCACTCCTCTGTCTTATAGTCTCCTTTAAAAAAAGTATCGTCCAATTCTCTTTAATTTTATTTCAAATTGATGTTACATAACTAGAGTTTGGTAGAGACACGACAAATTAGAATGTATAAGAAATCACAGGTTCTTTATTTTATTTAAAAATGTGACCGGTAGCATGTTTGCATTTTGTATGCCTTAAAAAATATCTTAAGAACTTCTTTCTCAACCCCAAATGAATAGTTGTCGAGGCTTTTCCTCACTATCCTTCCACAGCTGCTCCTTCAAGACTACCTACCGCTCACATCCAAGCTGTGACTGGATCAGCAGCTGCCTAAGTAGAGGACAAATCTCACGGAGGCTTTGGGATCACTGGCGCCTGCCTGGTCTCCCTTCTTTGAGAAATGTTGCAAAAGCTCTGAAATGAACCCTTCTGTGGGTTCTCCTGGCATGCCCCTAAACAGTCGTTCCTTCTAGGCCTCGTTTCTTCGCAGAGTATACAGCTGTCAGCTGGCACCTTGTGGCCCAAATAGATAACTTTCCCTTCTGTGAGAGAAACCCGTGCTTTCTCAGAGGAATCTAACATAGAAAGTATAACATTTAAGATGACATGGAAAATAGTCCTGACAAATCCTAAAAATAAGAAAATAAAGGCATGGAAGAAAAATGGCATCAAGTGCAAATTTTATAGGGATTATTGCACATCTCTCCAGATGTTGCATCTTCAGTCTTATGAATGATGGGGAGATCACACCTTTTCTTAAAATAAATTCTGCCACATTAGAGTTTAAAATGTCAAGAATGAACAAGGTTCTATGGAAATTAGTGGAGACATGAAGATGTGGCGCTTTAGCATCAGAAAGTGACTTGAATCATGTGGTCTCCATGGTAACAGCCTTGGTGCTAACATCAAAGGGCCTTCTCTTACATGCACAATAAATATCCCATGATATTTCTGAGGAGTGCGTGGGCCATGGACCTGTTCTCTCATAGGTGGGAACCCTCTGCATTCAGGACTGATCACTAACTTTAGTTAGGGATGCTGAAAGGTGAAATTACAAATCACAGAACCCTGGCTCTAGCAGAGTACAAAACTCCTTTTATAAAGACGAGTGTTTGGAAATAATTTAGAAGAACCTTGTGTATTTTCAACTTACCTTTATTCAGTTACATAGAAAGTTAAAGTATTTTGAGTTGTGATCATTAGTTAATATATAGGGCTATATAATCACACATTCACACACTCACACAGGCAGACAACTCTTCTTTACCAAGACAGATTTTATTTCTGTATGCATTCTGCAATGTGTCTCATCTTTAATTCACTCATCAAAATCACTAGTTTATTTGCTTTATACATTTCACTGTGTAAAACAAAAACACCCTGATCTTCCCATCTTATGTTATATTGTAACTAGAGGCCCAGTGCATGAAATTCTTACACGGGGGACAGGGGGTGTCCCTCAGCCCAGCCTGCACTCTCTCCAATCTGGGACCCCTCGAGGGATGTCTGATTGAACGGGCAGTCAGACATCCTTCTCAAAATTCAGGTCTGCTGGCTCCAAACTGCTCACCTGCCTGCCTCCCTGATTGCCCCTAACTGCTTCTGCCTGCCAGCCTGATCACCCCCTAACCACTATCCTGCCAGCCTAAATGATGTCTAACTGCTCCCCTGCCAGCCTCTTTGCCCCAAACTTCCCTCCTCTGCTGGCCTGGTCACCTCTAACTGCCCTCTCCTGCAGGCTTGATCGCCCCCAACTGCCCTCCCTTGCAGGCCTGGTCCCTCCCAACTGCCCTTCCCTGCTGGCCTAATTACCCACAACTGCCCTCCCTTACAGGCCTGGAACCGCCCACTGTCCTCCACTGCTGGCCATCTTGTGGTGGCCATCTTGTGTCCACATGGGGGCAGGATCTCTGACCACATGGGGGCAGCTCTGTTGTGTGTTGCAAATCTGTGTATTACTCTTTTATTAGATAGGATAGAGACCTGGTGCATGGGTGGGGACCGGCTGATTTGCCCTGAAGGGTGTCCCAGATCAGGGTGGGGGTTCCCTTGGGGCATGGGGCAGTCTGGGCGAGGGGCCTATGGTGGTTTGCAGGTTGGCCACGCCCCCCAGTGACTCAAGCGTAAGCCCTGGGATTAATTTATGTCCTACAATTGAAACTTTGTAGCCTGGAGCGGAGCCAAGCCTTCTGCTTGCTCTGTGGTGACAGCCATTTCTGTTTGGGTTCATTTTAATTCTATAACTGAAACTTTGTAGCCTAGAGTGGAGGCCTAGGTGCTAGGGCTGCAGAAGCTTGGCTTCTTCCATTGCCCTGGCAACCTCTGCTCTCTTCAGCTCTGTGGGTGCTACCATTTTTGTTGGGATATATCTTCTATAATTAAAACTTTGTAGCATTGAGTGGAGGCCTAGGCCAGCAAGGGCAGGTGGAAAGCTTGGCTTCCTCCATTGCCGGGGAAACCCAAGCCTCCTTCCTGCTGTCAGTGGTGGCAGCCATCTTGATTGGGGTTTATTTGCATAATTTGATTCTGATTGGCTGATGGGCGTGGCTGTGGGCATGACTTGATCAGAGGTATGGTCAATTTGCATATTACTCTTTTATTAGATGGGGAAAAGGTAGCTTTATTATGCAAGAAAGTTCACATCCCAATGTACAAAGTTAGGTTGTAATGGTTCTTCTATAACATGAGGAGTATGGCTGCCACTTGTTACTGAAAACATCAGTCTCAGATCCATTCCAATGGGGTCTTGATTGACAAAGAATAAAGCTTAATGTGATTTGCTAAAGTTGCAGTTAGAAATGGTCTCTGAGTTCACTGTTTCTTAATACTTTTTTTTTTTTTTTTGCCTTTGGAAAATGAACATGGCCTCACAAAGGAAGAAAAGCTCTGGGAGACTTACTAGTATTCAGCACTTTGTAATAAAATCCATTCTCTCTGCAGGGAATGTTTCAGTAGATCTGTTCTCAATGACTAAATTAGTGTACCTTTCTTCTCACATGGCACACAAGTCCCAGAGCCTTACTCTATTGTGGAAACTGATATTAAGATTAATCAAGAAAAGGAATGATATGGGCAGAAGGCAAATTTGGAGAATTTGTGGGTTTTCTTGGTTCTCAATTCATTTTTTATTTTCGCTCCCCTGGATACCTTGCTTTCCATGAGAGCCAGAGCTCACTCATTTATTCAAAGTTCTGGGACTCTCCCTTTTCTCACTAAGCTTCCTGACATGCATGTTTGCTTACTTATCTCCTCTTAAGAGTAACTACCAAAGGTTCCCAGTGTACTGAAAATACAAATATAGCAATACACTGTGCTTGGGTTTGACAAGTTAACTACAATTGGAAAAATATTGTAATGATTATTTAACAACTATTTACTGACTCTGTGCCAGGTACTGTGCTAGGAAATAGGGATACAAATATTTATGTCACAATGCCAACCCGTAAGTAGTTTCCAATCTAGAAGGAAGGAGGGGAGGACTTATTCTCAGTAGAGGAGATGTGGATTTCCAGAGGGTATGCACAGAAAGTGATGGGAACACAGAGAAGAGGCGGGCAGGCTAGGGACCAAAGGTGTCGTTGAGTCATGTTTGAGCTGAGCACAAGGATACAGTAAGAACCAATGTGGCTGCAAAGAAGAGGGGGATCCAGGGGTACTGCAGGCAGAATATGCAATACATTCAAGAGGGAACTTCTAGTTCAGTTAACTTCCCATTAACCAAGGAGATGGTGATGTGGGTACCATGAGTGAACCCCCTTTGGGGGTTACACTTAAGAGGAGATAAGTAAGCAAACATGCATGTCAGGAAGCTTAGTGAGAAAAGGGAGAGTCCCAGAACTTTGAATAAATGAGTGAGCTCTGGCTCTCATGGAAAGCAAGGTATCCAGGGGACATAGTCATAGATGATTCTAACAAAATCAGGTTAAAACAAAATCAGCCAAAACCTGGAACAACGTGGTAAGTTGAAAGTAATGTAATATGTTTTCCCTACTAACCATTTATTTTTTTTTAAAGTCACCTGTTTTGGAGAATGCTTTCATTTGCATGTGAGAAAGCCTATCTCAGTTACATGGCTTTCTCAGCTAAACTATTTTTTTATTTCATGTGGCTGGGATATATGCATGTCGGAATAGTGGGAGGGAACAAAGGAGAGGAGATGGGTTCTTGGAGTTTGGGAAAGAAAAAAAATCAAGAATTTTATAATGGTAACTTGTATTTATTAATTCCTTAAGGTAAATGTGATTCATAAGAGAGTGAAATGCCTTTGTAATACAAAAGGGGAACACAGCAAATGTTCACTATAGAGCTTTTAAATACATTTTTGTTTTCTAATTCTTTAAAAAATGATAATCATTTAAAGTAAAATATAGACACAGTTTCTCTTTGGAAAATCCTAGAAACTAAGAGTGATGATGCTTGTACAACATTATGAATGTTCTCAATGCTACTGAACTGCACACTTAAAAAGTAGTTAAAATGGTAAATTTTTTACCAAAAATTAAAAACTATATAAAGATATGTATACGTTAGGATTTATAGTACAAATTTTTTATGTTGAATAAAATGCCATCATCAAAGTATTTAATAAACCATGCTTTCTCTGTGACTACTAACATTCCACTATATAAACAGCTACCAACCCCTTATTATAAAACACAAAAACTGAGCACAGAATATTTATCTCTGGGAGCATGGAAAATCAATAGTGACACTTCTCTACGACACTGTTTCCTATTGTCTTTAACACACTTGAATTTTGGATACACGAATCAACAATGTCATTGTTTGGAAACCCACTCTATGATTTATACAACAGAGAGTCAAGTGTGTGAAGTAGATACTTTTCTAGTTCACGAGGTTAATCATCAGATAATTCAGAACATCTACAAATTCTGGATATATGCTTATGTGTGTCTTTCTCTGCTGGGACAAAGGAGCCCTAATGTGTTTATCACCTGATGTCCAAAGAAAGAAAATTTGAGGAATGTGAATAAAGTGGAGTCATTTTTATGTTAGTAAGAGCTTTTTAAGATTTACCACAGTCCCAATGTAACACATACAAGGGAATTCACCGCACAGCTGCCCATTTTTTTTTACTTTACTTTGTGTATGGATGACCTGGCATCAAGCACAGGCTCCCACTTTCTTGATCCAAACGGATAATTTTGCCCAAAGAGATCACTTTGTCCTCTGTGTTTCTTGTGGTGAGCTGGCAGATTTGTTGCTGCCTTATATGATCAAACAACAACAGTAAGATTCACAGGGGAGGCAGTGCACGGGCAAAGCACAATTAGAGTCATGAATAATTCTCAAGGATAAAAATTATTACTTAGAGAATAAACACCATGAAATTACTGATTATCCCTTTCAAGAAATTTTTCCAAGGTAAAAAATACTTAAATGTAATACAAATATCCTAACTGGATCCTACCTGCATGAGTGACAATCCTGAGCCAAGAAGCTGCACCAACTCATATTTTAAATGAAGAATCTTAATAAAAATGACAGTTCCCATTAAATGTTGTTGCAGTATCATTAGCACACAGTTAAGACTTTATATAGAATGGATAGCTTTACCTTCAAGGCTATTTATAGGAAGCTAATAACTGAGACCCCAAAGACTTCAATTTGCATAAAAAGAAGGCAAGGCTACATTCACTCAGGTAAACAAATGGCAACCACATAGACAAAAGCTCTAAGAACTCATAATCTCTTCTTTTCTGATTTCGTCAGGGATGGCTGGCTAATTGGAGGAACTCATGAAAGTTCCTTACAATCCAATTAGCACTTCAGTGCAATTAAGTGGTAGAGGCTTCCCTATTCTGCAGAGACTGGCTTTGATCTTGCAGTGAAAAGTGTCCTTCCTTAAAGCTGAGGTTTTGATTTTTTTCTCAGTAATTAGTACTAATTGTAAACCCAAGCCTGACCTGCTATAAACAGAATGTTTTACCGCATTTGACACTAGGACCTTAAATCAGTGTTCTCTTTTGTCTATATTGTACTTACTTATTAGAAATCAGGCTATTTTGCTCATTATTTGATGCACAATGGATAAGTACACTCTAAAGTCAGCTGAAACAAATGCCTTGATCTTAAGAGCTTGTGTGGGTATTTTCACTGATGTCTTTTAAGCCCAGTTACCATAAAAGTAGTTGATTGAATTTCACTTAAGGAATATACTGTAGTTTTTTCCACACAAAGACGGACTATTCAAAAGCAATTTCTAAAGAGTTTTAGTGACCCTTGCATGTTTGGAAAATAAAAACAAAAGATAAAAATGGTCTTTTCATAGGAGCAGACATAAAGAACTGCATAAATTAACTGCAGCAGTCTGCTGATAAATACCTACTATAACAGTGTCTGGTAAATCAACTCATTGTTTAAATACATTGAAATGAATTAAAACATCAGCCTATTAGTGAGCAGGCCAATGAGTTATCTCTACATGGGAACAAGATGCTGCAAAATATAAAATTCTTGAAGGTATAGGTAAGACGCTTGTAATTAGCAAACATCCTCTATGCAAATATAGAGCAGCTGGATGTCGGTGAAGACAATTCTCCCTCAAACATGCATTTAAATGTACCCCATTCCATTACTTAGTCAGTGGTTTCTTCATATAAAAAAATACAAATGAAGCCAAGCCTGGTTTAAGTTATACTATTAGACATTCTGAATTAAGACCAATTTAGTGATATTGAAGCAGATAAAGTCCAGTACACAGACATAATTATCAGAGTGGAAAATGTGTATCTAGATACAAATATACACTGCACATGAAATATGACACCAATTAGCACTCTTTAGAAATAGTTATGTTGGTGATGTAGAAAAAAATGGAGAGTCTAGAAATAGTATTTTCTATAAAGGAAAATATGATTCAATATGACTGAAACAAACAATAGGCCAGATGGGCTCTTAGAAATCATCCCTTATTTTATGTATTTTAACTCTATTTTAACACTTAAAAAAACAACAAAGTTTTACATGCATGTAGGTTAGTAATCAAGCAATAATAAAAGGTCAGTTAAACACCCAGGGTTACTTGTCCTACCCCTTCCCCTCTCCTCTCCAGAGGAAACAAACAACTTCCAATTCTTGCAGCCTCCATGTTTTCAAATCAACTGTGCCTCCTCTAGTGAGACAGCCCACAAGGATGAGCCCCGACTACCTGCAGTTTGGAGCTCAACTCAGCCATGTGGGCAGATTAGACTTGCACCGTGTTTTTGCCATGGTCCTTCACCCTCTCTAGTCCCTGCAGTCTCCCAGTCCTGAGACTCTTTCAGTCTTCCAGAGCATCATCTACAGGGGAGTAAGTGGTGAGGTCATCTGACCAGTGAGCTGTGAGGGAGGAGAGATCTAGAGGTCCAGTTGCAACTTGAACATATTTTCCAGCAACCCCTGTTTTTAGTATTCTTGCATTTTATCTATCCTTCAATATCTGAGACTTTTCTGGGAGGCAAACTGGCTAGCTATTCTTTGATACTCTCAACCTGCAAGCATTTTTGTTTGACCTCCTTCTCTCTACTAAATCACTTCTCATTCCTTTAAAAAAAATTGCTGTGATAAAATATATATTAAAAATTTGCCCATTTTTAAATGCACGATTTGTTGACAACAATTATACTAACATTGTACATTGCTATTTATTTTCAAAGCTTTTTCATTATCCCAATTATCATTCTTCCATTTGCTTTTCAGCTTCACAGTTTGTATTTTGGTGATCTCCTACTTTAGGTGATCTAAGGTAATCTCCTACTTTAATCACAATTGTGCTCCTTTTCCCTAGTTTTGAACCTGATATTCAAGAGGGGGGTGCAGAAATTATTTCACCCTATCATTGTAACACCCAAAGTCCTATCTTACTATTTTAAAGATGGGACAACCCTTGCCTGGAAAGATTAAACAACTTGCTCTAGATACCAATGCCATTTGCCTAGGTGCCCAGGTAGGGCGCTTTCCATTTGTTATACTACTTAGATCATCATTGGGCAGCTTGTAAGTTTAGGTCATCATTTTTGGTACAGCTTTAAATTGTGTATATGGAGGAGATTGAGGGAATGTTTCCATGGAAATTATTAGAACAGTAACTGTAAATGCTGCTTAGTAACTTAAATCTTCCTAAAATCTTATGGTGACAGCAACCAGGAAATTGAATAATAGAATTAAATCTCTGGAATTTCTTAGATGTACAGGCCTGGAAGAACTTGTTGACTAGTGTTGACAACTAAACTATAACCTTCTCCTAGAGCTGGCAAACTATTTTAGGAACTGTTTAATACAACATTTTCACTATTTTACCTAGCATGCATCTAAAATGAGATGTAAATAATACCTTAAACATCTGATAATATAATATCTTAAGTGATTAAATGATATTTTCTGTACTTGGATATAGCTATTTTTATATTACCAGTCATTACTGCATTTATTCCATATATTGCTGCGGCCATCTCTTTGAAAAAGAGACAAATAATAGAATCTAATCGCAGGTATAATATGTTTCATTGATGAAATGGGAAGAAAAAGGATAGTGTAATTTAAATAGCTTTAAACCTATAATTGATCTGAGGAAAGGAGAAGAAAAAAGAGTAGGAATAATAAGGACAATACTAAAGGAACAGAACAACTATACTCTCAGGTAGGTATCCTTGTGTCCCCTGTTTTATAGATGAAACTAGAGGCCTGGTGAACAGGTAGGGTCCCTAGGCCTCGCTGGCGATCAAGGCTGATCAGGGCCTTCCAGCTACTGGCCCGGGCTTTCCTTCTGGCTGCTGGTTGGAACCTCCCTTCCCCAATTGCCGGGTGGGGCCTTTCTTCATTGTGTGCCCCTGGTGGTCAGCGCACATCATAGCAAGTGATAGAACTCCCGGATTTCTGGTCCAACTTCCACAGGAACAATTTGCACATCAGGCTTTTAAATATATATAGTAGAGGCCTGTTGCATGAAGATTTGTGCAATAGGCCATCCTTCCCCTTGCTGCCACATCAGTTTTCCTCTGGCACCCGGGACCCAGGCCACAGCTGAGCCAACCCTTCAGCCTTCAGGCTTGACTCTGCCCACTGCCGGAGCCAAGCCTTCAGCCTTCAGTGGAACCAAGCCTTCAGCCTTCAGTAGAGCCAAGCCTTCAGTCTTCAGCCTTTAGGCTTGGCTCTGGCCATAGTGGAGCTTTTAGGCTTCAGTCTTTGCTCCATGCCTGCATATGCAAATTAACCTGCCATTTTGTTGAGTTAATTTACGACTCACTCCTGATTGGCTGGTAAGTGTCATGGAGGTATGGTTAATTTGCATCTTTCTCTTTTATTAGTGTAAACTAGAGGCCCAATGCACAAAAATTCATGCAAGAGTAGGCCTTTCTTTCCCCCAGCTGCCAGTACTGGCTTCCTTCTAGTACCTGGGATCCAGGCTACCAGCACCAGGGACTTGGGCTTTCCTCATCTGGCCACCGGCAGGCACCTGGGACTGGGGTTGCTTTCTCAGGCCACCTGCAGGCACCTGGGGCCCAGGCTGCTTCCCTTGGGCTGCCCGCAGGCACCTGGGGCTCCGGGCCTGGCTTTGTCAGGAAGGACATACCGAATGATGCCTGGAAGCCATCTGGTCTAATCAGCATATTACCCTTTTATTATTTTAGATAGATAGTTAAGGCTCAGAGAAGTAAAGTAACTTGCCTAACATCACACAGCCATAAGTGATAGAACTGCCATTTGAACTCAGGTCTAGTGCTCTCAACAACTCAGCTATATGTGCAGATTAGAGTTCCCAATAACTCTAAAACAAAGTTTAGTTATTTGAATACAGTAAATGTAAGAGTAAGCATAAAATACTATAGTAGACTCATCATAGTGAGAGTAGGGAAATTTCTTCTCATTTGAAAGGCAATTTAGTCTCTTCTTTTAAAGTAGACACATCTGTTACTCTTGATAAACTATTCATAAATATGGAAAACACTGGACGAGACACACTAAAGTATGCCCATGAAAATATAGCTGAAAATTTGTTCTTATTTTTAAGCAAATGTATAGTTAAAAAAAACCCATCAAACCACAACAAGATTCTTTTTAACACAAAAATTATTTTACACACCAACAGTTTGGTTAAGAATCTATAAATAAATTAAAAATGGCCACTGGGCAAGCATTCCAAAGTAAAGTCACAGTAAGTGCACACTGTACCTTCTCCACTGGAAAGCCTTTAGACCCTCCCTTGGACTTCAGTATCTTGCTTTTGGCATAATTCTAACAAGCTAGATTTGCTTTTCTTGTATCCCAGAGCACATCAAAAGCAAGAAACAGAAAGAAGAGTGATAGTGCTAAAAGAACATAAAAAATTAAAACATAAAGAAATCAGAATGAAGAAGTTAAAAAGCAAAATAACTGGAGAAAGATGGTGGCTAAGGTCAGAGGCTGCACCAACCTCCGCCTGTTCTGCAATAAAGTTCTCCGGGAAGTCTCTGTGCTCACTGACTACACACGCTCATGGCTGCTTCCGCCTGTTCTGCAATAAAGTTCTCCGGGAAGTCTCTGTGCTCACTGACTACACACGCTCATGGCTGCTTCGACCAGGCACTGGCGAGCGGGGTAGCAGCCGCAGAGATTAGCCTCCAAACCTGAAATATTTACTATTTGGCCCTTTACAGAAAAATATTTGCCAACCTCATGGTCTAGTTCATTAAAAGTGTGGATAAATAGCTTTCCATATCTCATTGGCCCTGGTGGGCTCGGCATATCTGAGTTACCCAGAAATTGTTGGCTTATGTTTAGTATACTTTAGTATATGTATACTGTTTAATAAAGCATTGAAAGATGTGAGGCATTTTAGAAAGGTTTCTAGGAAAAATGCTTAATTATTTAAATGACACAGCCCAAACATTTAAGTTAACCAGAAAACTGTTTAGAGAGAATGCCCAAATAAATCACATACTTCTAAAGGAAAACCTAGTATTTGAAAAAATAAAACTATTCAGAAGTTGAAATCTTAAAATATTCCCTGGCGCCTGGGTGGTGTGGCTCAGTGGTTGAATGTCGACCCATGAACCAAGAGCATTGATGGTTTTATCTTTCCCTCTCCCTTCCTCTCTGGAATCAATGAAACCATATTAAAATAATATTTACTGGCAACAGCTGGTGGACAATATGAAATAATTTCAGGTGCCCTTGCTAAAATATCATCCCCACCGGTCCATAACATGAAAATTTGTGCTTTAATTCCCTTCAGATGATCCATGTCTCAAGACTATAGAAGACTACTGTTCCCTAATAAACTGAGCATGTTGGAAACACTGATATCAGACAAGTGAATGGGCATTTTTTTTGAAGAACTGTTGCTGTAATTTAAACTACTTCTTGATCTTCCCCCAAAGCATGCCAGAGAACCTAATTTCCATAAAACTTTCCAACCCAATTTGAATAGTCTAATGTGGACAGTGGGGAATAAATGGTTTGATCAATTAAGAATTTATGTGATATGTTAGTAAGCTATCCAGGCTAAGTCTTACAATTCTGTATTTTGAACATTAATGCCATGCTATATAACTTTAAGGCGGTGCATTTCAGAAAATCCTCACTAGGGCATATTTGCATATTTGGAAATCTAATTAACCCGAGCATATCTTAAGGCTTTCAACAGAGAACATACAGTAACATTTTTTGTCAGCTGAATGCTTGCTTAAGGCTATGTAAGGATTTTATCATCTGGTGCAAGTTAACACTCAGCTCCCAATTTTTAGAATGGGGCTGTCTAGTCAGGGAGACAAAACCATTTCCTCTCTCTGAGCCTGCAGTTCCAGGCTTCAGCAGACTGGCCACTTCAGGAATACACCATGACTGCCTGTAGAGACCCTGCTATAAGTCCAAATCCAAAAACTGTCTCTGCTTCCTCCAACCTCAGATAATGCAACTAAGAGCAGCCTTCCCTGCAGGAACACTTGGATTAGGTGGAAAAAATAATCCCCCACATTGCATAGACAGTAAAACATCCTTTTTATAGTTTTTGTGGGCAACGATATTTCAAAAGGAGACAGGGGTCCAATGAGGTGCACGGCCTGACTTGCTCCCCAGCTGCTACCTCCTCTGTGCTTAACCTGAATTTCCCCAGTGGGGTTTCCCTCTTTGCCTAGGCCGGAATCTCGGCCCCACTGCCAAAGAGAGAGCAGAAGGAAAAGACCAGTATTTGAACTACTTGCTCCCCACTACAAGGCAACACTAATTCCTATAGTTCAGCTGGGTACATTTCCTCTGCTCAACTGGTGTAGCTCATCAAGAACTCAGGGTAAACAAACATGAAATTGGTATTACGCACTGCTCTCTGTGTGCCTGGTAATGGAGGCCGCTCTGTGGTCAAAGCCCCACACTTCCATGATTTTTCCTTTGCAGTTTTGCCCATTTTTCTCGCCAGAGTGAAAAACACCTGCTGTCCTTGTTACTGCCTCTCCTCAGGGATAGCTGGCAGGAATGAGGCTCAGGCTGCAAAACACTATTTCACCTGCTTTGCCAAGTTCCCTGCGGATGCTCCCCTGTTAGAGAAGCCAATAAGAAAATGTTGCTCTGGAAGAAATGGAAGTGGCTTATGTCTGCAATTAGTTAAGAAGAAAACTGGATTTATGAGGAATCTTGATATGTCCAATCGAATCTAAATACATTATGCTGGAAATTTCAGGAGATAAATAAAAAAAATATGAACTTAATTTGTAACCATATAGGGTCAGTTCTTGTTTTGGAATTGCTAGTTTGTCCCAACAGGATATATTAGGGAACAATTTGTGCATAATACCAATTTCATGTTTGTTTACCCTGAGTTCTTGATGAGCTACACCAGTTGAGCAGAGGAAACGTACCCAGCTGAACTATGGAGAAGTTTACTAAACACAACGCAAGCACCCACCTCAAATTTCTCCTTGTACTTCCTATGTTGTGTTGCAGCATGAGCCGCATCCATGCCCGTCTGTCGTCACAACTTCCCACTGGATTCCAGATCACCTCCCTCCACCACTTCACCCTCCAACTCTGACTCCCACAAGTAAATCAAATCTCTTTCAGGGCCTCTGCCATACTTGCCATACTTACTGTAGTGTCTATGGTATGCACTACTGTAGTATTGGTATGTATTCCTTAGCTATGTGACATGTGTAAAATTGTGCTACCATTCGTTATTAGTTTCCTATCTTTTTAAAGTTTTGTGTGTCCCTGAAGTGCTTGCACCAAACCCCATTTCCACGGAACCTACAGTTTTCTGCGCATCACGATGAATTTAGAAACAGGTATGTCACCTTATAACAGAACCAAATGTAAATCAGATTTCATTGTCTTACTAAAGATTAAGGAAAAGGCAGAATCAATAACATTTTATTGATAAAAATGTAACATGTTTTTATAGATCTTGCTCGGTAGAAACAATCAGTTCATATGATAGTTCCCTTGGCATTTTAGAGAACTGGGCTCCCTTCCTACCACATCCCCAATTCAACTCAGATGTCAATTCCTGAGCAAACCCTTCCCAAAATTCAGAAACAACCACAATCTGTGTAAGAAGCACCCAGTGTTTCAAGCCTATCATAACACACTGAAATTCTGCTTGCTTGCTTGACTCTTGAGCTCTTTAAAGGCATCTTTGCACAAGTATTTTAATTCTGAGTGTGTAGCATAATGTCTAACACAGGGGAGGTGCCCAGCAAATGTTTGTGTAAGAACAATAAAGAAATGTCCAGTTATTTGTATCACTCACAGACTTGAGCATAGTTCTTTGCACAGAGAGCACAATCAATAGACACTTGTTAAATGAAAGAAATCAGAAAATAAAAAGTATACTTATTTATAGACAGGAAAGTAGTAAGCAAAGTCATCTCTTGAAATTGTCAAATAAAGACTTAAGATAAATAATGTAAATTTATCCTTCTAGATGGCTCACAAAGGAAGAGGATTGTGATATTCTGTAACGGTGATATTTTGTTAAGTTCCTCAGGGGGCTGTCTGGCTCAGTTCTACCATAAAGCAGGCCAACTCTAAAGTCTTCCAACCCGGTGGGTGCTCGTTCCCCTTTAAACACCTTCAAAGATTCTATTTTCTCTTGGTAGCCTTAGCAATGCTAAATGATATTTTATAATCAAGAAATCACTTCCCATGGAAAAGCAAGCTCTCCCTTGCTGCTTTAAACTAATTTACTTTTGTTCTTCCTTCTGGGGGAATGGAGAACTGGTCAGCACTCTTCGTCTACGTCTCTGTATATGATGAGACAGTCATTAAGTCACTTTTAGCTTTCTATTTTCCTGGCTAAGCACCCAAACTCCTTTAATCTTTTCCCACATGACCTATTTTACATCCCATTAAGCATTTCTGTTGTTCTTCTACAGACCTTTTCCAACTTTCACACTTCCTCTTAAAATGTGGAAAGTCAACAAAATAGTTTCATAAAAGTGTGTGAAATGCCAAACATAATAAAGGATTATTTCCTAACTCCCCAAATCCCAGCATCATGTGTGTTTTATAGCATGCTTTACCAAAAGCCAACAAACTTGTACCACCTCTCCCTGCCTGCCAGGCCTCATGCACTCTCTGCATGCCTGGCGACTGCACCCATGCTCTCTTTGTGAATAGTTGTTCCAAGGTGCCTTGAGCACACGCAATGCCCTCTGTCTGCTCTCACCAGCTGACTGAACTACGGCTTTGGGGTGTGAAGCATGGTCCAGGTGTACCTCACTTTAACACTGTGGTTCTGACCACAAATGAGCTAAAGGGGCCTTTTGCAGAGCAAAGCTGGTGTGTGTAGTCTTGTTTTAGGGTGGGCACCACTCTGCTGATTCACCTTGAGCTCACAGTCCTTTTCCTCTTTTATTTGTGCTTAGATAATCTTCCTCCCTCTGCTGACAATATAGTTTGCTTTTCTCTCTCAGGGTATAACCTTGACTTTGTTCCGTATTTTTGAAATGTGATTTATATAATTTATTAAGATCATTTTGAATTCTGGTTCAAGCTTTCCAAGTGTCTGTAACCCTGTTAGCTTAGTGTAATCTCCAAACTTAATCAGTATGCCTTTTATTCTGTCGCCCAGGAAAGAATGAAAATGCAGAACTGACTCTAATGTGGGCACCAGACTGAATCGTGAAGATCCTGAAGGCCCCTGTGGCTTGTGATAAGGATTTGAGGGTAAAAAATGCACACGTTCCTAATTGTGATGAAATCTACATAGACAAAATCTTCTCAGTTTTTGACAAAGGGTAGGAATTTATGAGGTGGAGTTAAAGGTGATAGTAAATTGATAATGATTTCATCTGCTGCTTTCCTTTAGCCTATGTGGGTTATTACATCATAGAAGGAAATGATACAACTCTGGGTAGATGTGCTAGCCACCAAACAGAAAGATAAAATTATAACTAAGATTTTTAATGGTGATCTTTACTATACTTTATTGTCACTGTGGAACTTAAAAATAAAGTAATATCTAATTA
The DNA here is from genome assembly GCA_027563665.1 of Antrozous pallidus. Lineage (NCBI taxonomy): Eukaryota > Metazoa > Chordata > Mammalia > Chiroptera > Vespertilionidae > Antrozous > Antrozous pallidus. The sequence continues at coordinate 66,301,447 of CM050512.1, forward strand.
TTTAACTACTTAAAATGTACAATCTAAGAAGCTAAAGGAAGTGATCTTAGCAATGGAGTTGGCCGTGACAGTGGTGCTGCCATGAGATAAAGTTGCTGAGCGATTTAACAAAACACAGAGGCAAAAAATAGTGAAAAGTAAAATTAAATGCATTCAGCTAAAAAAAATTCCATTTCCTTCTAAGCTACAAACTGGATTTCCTATGTATACAGTTAAACAAAGAAGAGTAAAGAAATTGTCTTAATAGTTGCAAAGTCTTTCTTTACTGGTACTCTTTAACTAAGTGAGTTATTTTCCACTAAAAATTATTTGATCCTAGAGCAATTTCTATCAAGACAACATTTCTGTCACTAATGCAACAATCTCCAAAAGATATAAACAACACACTTAGAGTTAACTGTCCTTAAGACAACACTGTTCAGTCAATCAAAAATATTTGACTGCCTGGCCAGTGTGTCTCAGTGGTTGAGCACCGAATTAGTAACCAGGAGGTCTGGATTCAATTCCTGGTCAGGGCACATTCCTGGGCTACCAGCTAGCTCTGTATTGGGGGGAAGGGGTGTGTGCAGGAGGCAGTCGATCAGTGATTCTCATCATTGATGTCTGTATCTCTTTCCCTCTCTCTTCTTCTCTGAAATAAAAATATTTTTTAAAAATATATTTATTAACAGAAGATTCGATCATTATACAATCTTTGATTACTTCCTAATTTCTTTTAGTTTCAGTTTTAGTTATTTCAGTAATCTTAGACTATTTGGTTGTGTTGTGCAACTCTTTATTAGATCTTTATAAAGCTGCAGAGAAATGGGTCAAGGGAGAATTACAAAATATTATCTCTTAAGACTCAGATTTATGGAATGTTTGGTAACGGTATTTACTGTTAACAGAAAAAGGAAATATATCAAATGAAGAAAAAAAATCTAAGCTGCGGTGTTCAGCGAAGAGTTAGTGAACTATCCTTGGAATTATATTCTCTAAACATACAATTCTCCCCCATTTAGTTTCTGCTGTCATTACACACTGTCTGCATATAATGTTAATGCACCATTTACTTATATCAAAGCCTGCCTTAGACAAGCATCCTAAAAATATAGTAAGATTACAGCCTTTGTTCTGGAGTAAAAGGACTTGCAAATGTTCTCAAACTTAAAATATGTTGTTTTATAAAATAAATTCTCAGACATTCAGTGTCCAATCACTGAGCTATGGATTGCCTATAAATAAGCTCAAATACTTCTCCTCTTCCCTCCTTTTCTTCCTGTATTGGCTCTGACTGCTCTTTTGCACTTCGAGGACAACACAGGCTGTGACACAAATCCATCAATTCATAGGCCCTGCCACTTCCCTATGGTAATCTTATTTTTCATTAAGGTCTTTGAAATATGTTTAATTAATAGGATTAACTCCAAGGCCAAATAAACATCACATAAATAATATCATAATATATAATTTCATTTCTAACATATCATCAGTGTATATAATGTACTCTTGCTAAATACCACCTGATATTTGTTTGTTTTTTTAAATTTTACATAATGTTCAAAAATGAAGAGGTAGAGGAAACTTTTTAAAATTAATACATATTATTTAATTTGTTTGGGCCCAATCTATCCTATCAAAAGAGTACTTGAAAAAAATTCCACATTGCCAGAGATTTGAATACTTTTGTTTTTAATCCTAACCTGAGGATTAGTTTACTGAGTTGAGAGAAACACTGAAGTGAAAGAGAAACATGATTAGTTGCATCCCTTACTCGCCCCAATCCAGCAACCTCCGTATGTGTCCTGACCAGGAATGGAACCCGAAACCTTTTGGTATTCAGGACGATGCTCCAACTAATAGTCACCTGGCCAGGTCTGAATACTTTTTTATTATAGAGTTTTTCATTGTAATGGCATTAGGATTCATGAAATTTGACTTACGAATCGAAATGGAAAGAATATAGTTTTCTTCAATAATAGAAAAAGAATTCTAGAAATTGAAATAAAAAGGACATATGGAATCTGAATCCATCTAGGTGTAAACTTTGTTCATTTTTATTAAAGGATAATTGGAGTTTTTGAAATAACAAGTTTATAAATATCATATTAAAAATAAAATATTATACTAAAGATTCCATTTTAAGGTTCAACAAGGAGGTTTACTCTTACTGTATTTTTCTGATTTTCCTAGCTTAGATAAATCTGATTATTTAGAAAAGAAACATAAAGATGGTTGACCTAATATAGGTAACAAAGTTTTATGGGGGATATGTTTAATATGTCAACATAAAGATAATTACCAGTACACCAATACTGGGAAAGCTGTAAAATGGTTGTATAAGATCAAAATGAATATGAATATTAATTTATACCAACCTTTGTTTTGTAATACATTTAACAAATGCGGACATGATAGCAGGAAATTTAACAAAAGGTTAGAAGGGTTACGTTTGTATGTTTGAATGCTAATTGTGGTGATTTTTTTCCCTTATAATTTCTATATCTTTGAAATATTTGTCTATGAATTGATACTATTTTTATAGACAAAGAAAAAGGTGTTAATGTAAAAAACTTTACAAGCCAAATACAATTCTGAGAAGAATGGAATTCTGCTAGCATTCTTCAAGGGGTCATAAATGTTCTATATGGCGCACGATGACGCCTGCCAAGGCTGATACACAGCCACTTGGAAAAATCACGACTTCATTTTAAAACTCGATCTTATCTCCACTGGTCACACATATAAAGAACATTTTTAAGTATTAAGGAATCAGAAGAATCTAGGATTCTTTTCCTGCAATTTTCTTCTCACTGCTGGATTCCCCTCAAACCAAATTACTGAAGTTGATATAAGAATGACTGAAATAAAGGGGAAAAAAGATATTTGAATTGTGCATGCTTATTTGAAGCAAATACAGAATACTACAATAATGAGTTATTGGGTAAATTGTTAATTTTATTCAGTACTAGCTGCCAGACAAAAGTGAATTTAAAAAGACCCCACCCTCTCAGGGCTCATCATGTATAAACTCAAATACTAGGTGAAGGTGACAAAGCTGGTGACAAGGACCTGCAGCCGGAGGGGTCAGCCATGCTTTCCTGCAGTTCTACAGCTTGTGCTTTCAGTTTGACTATTTGGAGATGCCCGTTCCAGACAACAGGAAAGACACAATTATGGGAAATAAGATGCATATAGAAAAAGGGACACATTTCATTAAAAAACAACAACAACACTTTAATGACATTTTTCTCTTTTTTTGTGATAATTCATGTTATGGCAGGCAATTAGAGAGAAAAAAGGACAGTAAAAGATCATGGAACAGAGTTCAATATGAATAAATAGTGTTTAAACTGAGGTCTCAAGCTATACATCTAGAAATAAAACACAATTGATTCTAGTCTTGCAGAAGGAAATTTTAAGTGTTAGAATACACTAGGAGAATGCGAGACATTTAAATCCTCATGCCCCTTCTCTCCCTTCCATCTTTCCAAGCTCATTATCATTGGGAATTGACTAGAAAAGAGGTCTAGACATTTCAAGGGTGTTTGCTATTTAAGTACCAAATTAAAATTAAAAAATGCTTATTCCTTGCCACAATTACAGGACAAAAAATACACAGTTGGGTATACACAGGAAGGGGCTAAGCCCTACTCATGTATTATTATACTAAATTATTCATTGTAGACAATTCTTTCTAAGCAGGTTTATAAAGAATCATAATATACTGTTCGGTAAAATGGGGTTTACTAAACTGTGCTTATCACAACATGTTTTAAAAATAAAAAGCAAATGATAATTTCTGAGTGATTTATTTATGGATTATTTATTTTCCTTGTAATTTTCTGTACTTTCCAAATGATAAAAAATATACACATACAACTTAGTAAGTGCCCACCATCATGTTAGAAACTTTAAATTGATTAATGTTAAATTTCACAGATCCTACAGGTGGGTATTATTACCTGTAGCTTACAGATAAAAAAAATGAGGCTCAGTTTAGTTAGTTTTACCTAAGTTCACATACAATTACATGTCAGAGGTCAGATTTTTTTCCCCAAAGAAATAATACTAATGAACAAAGCTGAACTGCTCATTATTGTTGCATGAGGGGCAGTCATGGGCCTTGGCAATTCTTTATAGCATTGCCCAAGAGTCTTCACCTGATCTCCATGGATATTCCATGGACTGGCTCCTGGAAAACATGATTAACAAACTACATAAAGGTGTGCATTTCTGCCGAACCGGTTTGGCTCAGTGGATAGAGCATTGGCCTGCGGACTGAAAGGTCCCAGGTTCGATTCCGGTCAAGGGCATGTACCTTGGCTGCGGGCACATCCCCAGTTGGAGGTGTGCAGGAGGCAGCTGATCGATGTTTCTCTCCCATCGATGTTTCTGACTTTCTATCCCTCTCCCTTCTGCTCTGTGAAAAATCAATAAAATATTTTTTTAAAAAGTGTGCATTTCTCTGGGCAGAAGGTTCATAACATTGATCAGAAAATGATTAAATAAAGTGCTGTTCAAGAGACAAAACTAGCAATAGTTTCTTCTTTTAATAAACGTAAGTAAAATTCTATGTATGGCTGGTTTCATTAAAGACAGCACTGTGATTAGAGGAGGAGCTGGGAGATTGGGAGGGGCTGTGGGGGAGTGTGTGTGGGGGGAGTGGTGTGTGTGGGGGGAAGAGTCAGAAAGCAGCTGCAGCCAGACCAATCCCGGCCAGGAAAGCTGGCTGGGAAGCTGTGCTTGAGAAGGGAAGAATAGTGGAAAGCCAGGAGTCTCAAACGTTAGCATGATCAGAATCACCTGGAGGCCTGTTAAAGCACGTTGCTGAGCCCCATCCCCAGGGTTTCTGACTCAGTGGGGCTGTGGTGGGGGTCTCTCAAAATCTGTGTTCCTAATAAGTTTCCAGGTGCTGGTGATGCTGCTGGATGGGCAACCACACATAAGGGTTGAGGCTTAGGCTTTGGGGCCCAATAGGGTGCAATTCCTTGGTCTACTACTTACTAGATGTGAAATCACTGACAAGTTACATAAACTCTGTCTACCTTAGTTTTCTAATCTGTAAAATGGGAATGATTTTACATAATGAAGATTAAATGGGATAATGCATGTGAAGTGCTTATTCCAGTGCATGACACAGATTAAGAGCTCAATAGATGTTATACATAAATCCATAAATTCAATGGCTCCATAAACAAACATAAAAAAACCTCCTTGGATTAAACAGAATTATATAATAGTAAAACAACTCCCATAAGATAACATATTAAATCAAAGCAAGCTGAATATACTATATAGTCAGCCCTCTGTATCCCCATGTTCTGCACTCATTAATTTAACCAAAAGTATTCTTTTAAAAAATGTTATGTTGTTGCTAAGGGCACTCTGTAATTAGGCCTACAATGGTTGTGCTTGTACTAAATATATACAGACTTATTTCTCTTATGATTATTACCTAAACAATACAGTATATAACTGTTTACATACTATTTAAATTATATTAGGTATGATAAGCTATCTAGAGATTTCAAGTATACAAAAGGATGTGATAAAACCTGTGATAGGTTGTATGAAAATACACCATTTTGGGGCTACATCTACACAATGGAATACTATGCTGCTGTAAAAAGGAAGGAACTCCTACCATTTGCAACAGTATGGATGAAGCTGGAGAACATTATGCTAAGCGAAATAAGTCAGAGAAAGATAAATATCACATGATCTATGGATTACAATGAACAACATAAACTGATGAACAAAAATAGATCCAGCGACAGAGAAGCATTGATCAGATCCTCAAACCTCAGAGGGAAGGTAAGGGAGGGTGAGGGTAAGGGGGAGAGATCAATCAAAGGACTTGTATGCATGCATACAAGCATAATCAATGGACACAGACACCAGTGGGGTGAGGGCGTGAATGGGAGTGTGTGTGTAGGGGGAGAGGCCTATGGGGAGATAAGGATACATATCTAATACTTTAATCAATAAAAACAAAAGAAAATACAACATTTTTTATAAGAGACTTGAGCATCATCTGGATGTTGGTAACTGCTGGGAGTGGGTGGCGGTCCTAGAACCTATCCCCAATGAATACCAAGGGAAGTTTAAATTGTCTTAACTCCTTATAAATTATGGAGTCAGGCTAATCATATCATTGCTATTTCCTTAAATTTGTAGCATTTCAATCATGACAAGCCCCTCAATGCTAAGGGAATCCATGGAAACCACACAAAGTAAACATCCACCTACCCATTAGTGCCAGCAATTATTTGGCATTTGTTATGTTAGTTAAACTGTGTAATGATGTGTGAGAAATCAGTTTCTGCTTCCTTGCCCCTTTGCAAAGCTGGTTTTCCGGCCCAGCATGCCTTACTGAGGCTCGGGATCTGACAGCTGTGACTCTGGGCACTTCTCTCTCAGGCCCCTCTGGAAATGAGGCGGCAGACATCACAGTCTCCTCCGGGAAGAGTACGAGTCTATTACAGGGGCTTGATTATTGATAATGACCATTTCTATTTTGGGACTAACAGCAAACTAGGGCTTTTGTTGTTCATTTTAACAAGTATTCATCATGAACTCTAAACTATATTCAGAGCACATTAAATTGGGGGGCATGTATACAGTAGAACACAATGTGCTCTTTAGAAAGAAAGTAATCTAATGTCTTTAGATTTCAAGAAATACGTCCTGCTTACTTACATTTACGAAGTGCAAAGAACAGGAACAGGGAGAAGAAAGAGAGAGAGAGAGAGAGAATCTTTAACAAGAATAGTTTAAAATGTAAAAACATCTTCATGCCTTCACAAATCCTTAACCTCAATTCTAAAGATATTAAGCTCTACAACTACACAGAGATTTTATTTAATAATATTTTCAACTCAACAGGTACTTCCTATGTCTCCTTAGTAAGGTATCCTATATTTAACTCTGGGAGACATACAAAAGTGGGTAAGTACTCTGTCGTTATTAGAGAACTGATATTCGAGGAGCTGAGACAAAATCTTGAGGGGGAGAGGGAGGGCATCTGGGCCATGGGTGAGGTCACAGAAAATGGACTGAGGATGAAATGTTTAAGGCAGAGTGGGTGAAAAGCAGCCAGGTTTGGTCTGAGTAGGAGTTCATGTTGGAGAGAAGAGAAAAGGCTAAATAAAAAGGGGTGAGGTGAGACAATACTGTGGACTGGGTCATCCTGTCCATAGCCTCCAAAAGGCCTCATTAGCCAGACCTGATGTCAGCTTCACTTTTTTCTTTTCTTTACTGTTGCTGCCCCGCTGTGCTGGTCACAGGTAAACCTAAGGAGGTGATCACGAGGAGTGGCCCCAGCGGGAGGTCAGGGCTCTTTGTCAATCTCCACAGGGACAGATAGGACCTGGGGGTAAATCCTTGCTGGGCACAGAATAGAAAGAGGTGGAAGCTGCTCATTTGGGGCAGCGAAAGGTGGAGGAAGAAGGCCTAACAACCCCCACCCACGCCATTCACCTCAGAGCGAACCAATGGCTTAATGCACACATGCTCTCCTCCAGTTAGATGAAAGTCTGTTTTCTTTCCAGAAACCTGGGTTGGCAGCGGCAGCTTCTGTTTTAAAGCATAATATAATATGGCACCCTGGCAGGGGACATTATACAAGAAAAACATTCTCCTTGATATTCTTGCCAGCGTGTGAAGAGAAGAAAAACCAATGAATAAACATAGTAAGGAAAAATAAATGTTTATTCTACAGCCACGCCCAGCTGACTTTTACACTCCGCCACATTGGTTGACCTCGTCCACCACTTCCCTTCATTATAGCTGAAGACACAATGCCTCCCAACGGAGAAGGCATGTCTGCATTTAACTTTATTAGAGAAATATGTCCCAAGAGATCTGAACTAAGCCCATTTAGGAAAATGACAGACACATCTGCTTGCTCACTGTGAAACATTTCTAATCTGATGTTCAAGGAATACAGAGTGGAGTCCTGATTACAATGATGACTTAATGAAAAGCGTTTCACAGAATACTTTTTAGGTGAAATTAAAAAAAAAAAAGGACAAGGATGAACTCAGGACAAAATATATTTGAAAATAACATTACTCTCCACTTAAAGTCAGAGAGCAACTGGTCTGCAGAAAATACGTGAATGGCTTTTCTTTCATTTGTAAACAGAAAAGCTTAAAAGGATTTTTGTAGTTTAGCATACATCAGGTCATATTTTACATGATTCTAGTACCAGGCCATAGATATTGTCTATCTATACAAAAGATTTTTATATTAGGATGCCAAGGAAAGTACCAGGCCCATATAAAAACCAATTGATCAACATTCAGTAATATAACTAAGAAGTGCACTGCTTCATAATCCTTTAGCTCGATGCTTGGACAAATAAAATAGATTAGAAGCCTGGTACACAAAATTCATGCACGGGGGGGAGTGGGGGGAGCAGTGTCCCCTCAGCCCGGCCTATGCCCTCTCACAGTCCGGGAGCCCTACGACCAATTACCACAAAGAGGTAGACCCCACCCACCCAGCTGGGGCTCCTTGATTGGTCACTCCAAAGAGGTAGGCCCTACCCACCTGGCTGGGGCTCCATGATGAATCACCCCCACAGAGGGAGGCCGTGCCAACCTGCTGCAGCACCACCACTGGGTAGCATGGGTCTTCCTCTTTGAGGTAATTGATCGTGGGGCTCCGCCATCAATTGCCCCAAAGAGGTAGACCCTGCCCACTCAGTCAGGGCTCTGCAATGGATCACTCCCACAAAGGGAGGCCCTGCCCACCACCACAGCCTGCTGATTGATGGCCTGGGCCTCCCACTTTGGGGCAATTGTGGAGTCCCCCAATTGATCGATCGCCCCACTGACCAGTGGCCTGGACTTCCCTCTGCAGGGGGATCATGGGGCGATGGTTGGGCCCCCAACAATCATATCACACCTGCCTTGGCTGGCCTGGCATGAGTGGGTGTCACAGTGTGGTCATCCAGAAGGTCATCCTGGTGGTAGTTCTATTTAGTCAATTTGCATATTATGCTTTTATTATTATAGATGGCAATGAACTTGCTATGAAAACAACACTAAAATGGAGCTTTCGCCTACTGAGAGCCAGAGCAAGAACATATCCACTTACTTAGCGTGCTGCCTGGCTACACTGCACTTATGCAGATTTGAAGTTGATAGCACTCCCAGACAAGGAGCTATAACCATTTTACTGTGCATGCATCCTGATTACAATGTCATGTTAAGAAACTGAGTGCAATCTGTATTAATGTCATATTTAACAGATTTCTAATAAAAAGCCCACAAGTGCTACTTCTAAAAGACAATGAAATATATTAATGCCCTGATGTACTTTCATAATTAAGGGTCTGGCAGCATTTCCATTATAATCAAGACTCATCTGGACAACAAAAGGAGTGGCTCTGATCATAGTGCTGCCCCCATGCCCCACTGTCACTTTGGGCCATGGACACACACCTGTGAGGCTAGACTCAGAAATAAATCTGGGAGGTTGGCTGTTAGCAGCCTCCATTTTTATCAAGGCATTCCCTTTCTCTCCCTGGATTGCTTGCCCCTGCCTTACTCTGCTGAGAGACCCATTTTCTGTCATCAGGAGTGGACCTGATGGCTTTTCTTTGATGTCATTTCCCATAATTAGTTGCTGCCTTGCCTTTCCTCTAGAAGCAACCTGGCTGCCCTATGTCTTTGCCTTTTGAATAACAATAAATGAATTTCATAAATAAAACCAATATGAGTTAGCAAAGGGATGATGGAATACCATTGATGAGGAACTCTCTTTACAAAAAAAACAAAACAAAACATGAATTTACCATAAAGTTTAGAGAACAAAATCATAACCTCCAAGGGCCATCTGATAGCAGCGCTTCTAGACAGTTAAGAATGTCAGAATAGCTAAGCCAGGAAGGAGAGGGGGGCAGGGTCTTGGTAGAAACTAAAGCACACATAAGAACTTGGGCAGAACAAGGAATAACAGAAGTAGAATGAGAGGAAGAAGAAGATACCATAAGAAAGTTGGAATAGGAAAAAAAATGGCACTGGAATAGACAGACATGTCCCAAGCCTTATCCCGGAGCTGACAGAAAGAACAGCTGAGGGTCACATAGGGAGTATTTGTTGGTGAGTTGAGATAGCTATACTCACTGCTGGACAGTGCTCCCCTGACCAGGCAGCTCCCACTGCTGCTGGGTTCCCTCCAGGAGCAACTAGCTCGGATGCTGAGATTGCACCATCTTGAAGAAGAAAGTGGATATTATTGGAAGCCTGAGAATCTACAACTATGGCACCCATCAAACAGCTGTGATCCTCAGAGCACCAGTCCCCAATTGATGCCAGCACGCAGATTCAGAGGAGCTCTACACTCCACCATGGAAAGGTCAGATTTTGCCTGGGATCAGGAGAAAGAGAACTACATAACTAGACACCCAGAGAAGGGAGAACATGGGGAGACAAGAAATAGTCCGCATATGAAAGGAAAGCAGGCATCACCAGAAAAGGAAGTAAATGAAATTGAGAAAAGCAACCTGTCAGGGAAAGAATTCAGAGAAATGGTCATAAGGTGGCTGAAAAGAATGGAAGACAAATTTGACAATATGAGTAAGAACCTAGAGGAAATGAAAAATGACATTGCTGCTGTAAAGAACTCAATAGAAAGGATCAAGAGTAGACTAGAAGAAGCAGAGGACCGCATCAGTGAGCTAGAAGACAAAGTAGGAAAGAAATACCCAAGTAGAGCAGCTTCTAGAAAAAAAAATTAAAAAGCAGGAGGAGAGCATAAGGGAACTTGGGGACAACACAGAACAAAACAACATCTGCATGATAAGGGTTCCAGGAGAAAGGAAACTGAGCAAGGAGTAGAAAACCTGTTTGAAAAAATAATGACAGAAAACTTCCCTGATATAGGGTAGAAAAAACCCACACAAATCCAAGAAGCTTACAGAGTCCCAAGCAAAATGAAGCCCAAAAGACTGATGCCAAGGCACGTTATAATTAAATTGGCAAACACCAATGACAAAGTAAGAATCTTAAAAGCAGCCAGAAAGAGACAGAAAGTTACCTACAAAGGAACCCCCATCAGACTAGTGACTGATTTTTCAACAGAAACTCATCAGACCAGAAGGGAATGGGATGAAATATACAAAGTCATGCAGAGGAAGGGTCTGAATCCAAGAATACTGTACCCAGCAAGGGTACAGCTGCTATCAATCAAAATTGAAGGTGAAATCAGGAGCTTCACAGACAAAAAAGGACTAAGGGAGTTTATTATCACCAAACCAGCAATGCAAGAAATGCTAAAGGGTCTGTCTGCTGTAAAAAAAAAGAAATAGGAAGTGAAGAAGGAACACAAGGGTAAAAAATAAAAATGGCAACAAATACGTACCTATCAATAATAACTTTAAATGTAAATGGATTAATGCCCCAATCAAAAGACATAGAGTAATGGACTGGATAAGAAAACATGACCCACATATCTGCTGTCTACCAAAAACCCACCTCAGAAAAAAAAAAAAAAAAGACACGCAGACTGAGGGTGAAGGGATGAGGGATGGTAAAAGGTTTTTCAGGCGAATGGAAAAGAAAAAAAAAAGCTGGGATTGCAATACTTATATCTGACAAATTAGATCTCATAGTGAAGGACATAATAAGAGATAAGGAAGGCCACTTCATAACACTAAAGAGAGCAATTCAACCAAGAACGTATAACTCTGGTAAACATGTACACACACAATTCAGGAGCACCCAAATACATAAAAAAAAAAAAAACTCCTGGAGGATATCAAGGGAGAGATTGACAGCAATACAATCATAGTAGGAGACTTTAATACCCCACTATCACCACTGGACAAATCCTCTAAACAAAAAATCAGCAAAGAAACATCAATCCTAAATGACTCACTAGATCAGATGGAATTAATTGACATCTTCAGAACATTTCACTCCAAAGCCAAAGAATATACATTCTTATCAAGTGCACATGAATCATTTTCAAAGATAGACCATATATTGGAATGCAGGTAAAGGCTCTTCAAATTCAATAAGATAGAAATCATATCAAGCATCTTCTCAGATCACAATGGCATAAAACTAGAAATCAACTACAATAAAAACAATAAAAAAATCAAATACCTAGAGGCTAAACAGCATACTATTAAACAATGACTGGGTTACTAAATAGATCAAAGAAGAAATAAAAGCATATGGCAACAAATGACAATGAAAACACAACAATCCAAAATCTATGGGACACAGTGAAAGCAGTCTTGAGAGGGAAGTTCATAGCTCTACAGGCCTACCTCAAAAAACAAGAAACAATGGTAATAAATTATCTAACCCTACAACTCAGAGAGAAAGAGAGCAACAAGAAAAGCCCAGCATAAGCAGAAGGAAGGAAATAATAAAGATCAGAGCTGAGATAAATGATATAGAGACCAAAAAAAATTACAAAAGATCAACAAAACCAAGAGCTGGTTCTTTGAAATGATAAACAAGTTTGATGAACCTCTAGTCAGGCTCACTAAGTAGCAAAGAGAGAGACCCAAATAAGCAAAATCAGATATGAAAGAGGTGAAGTAACAACAGACCCCACAGAAATACAAAAGATTATGAAAAAATACTATGAATAACTCTATTCCAACAAAATGGACAAACTAGATGAAATAGACATATTCTTAGAAAAATACACACTCCCAAAACTCAACCAAAAAGAATTAAAAAACCCCAATAGGCCAATAACTACCAAAGAAATTGAAACAGCAATCAAAAATCTTCCAGCAAACAAAAGCCCTGGGCCAGATGGCTTCACAGGGTAGTTTTCCCAAACATTCAAAGAAGAACTAAAACCTATCCTCCTCAAACTATTCCAGAAAATTCAACAGGAAGGAACACCTCCAAGCTCCTTCTATGAAGCCAGCCTCACCCTAATACCAAAACCAGATAAAGAAAACACAATGAAAGAGAATTTCAGGCTAATATCCCTCATGAACATTAATGCCAAAATCCTCAACAAAATTCTAGCAAATCAGGATCCAGCAGTACATCAGAAAGATCATACACCATGACCAAGTAGGATTTATCTCAGGGATGCAAGGATGGTACAATATCCGCAAATCAATAAACATGATTGAGACATAAACATGACATAAACAAATTGAGAGATAAAAATCACATAGTCATATCAATTGATGCAGAAAATGCATTTGACAAAATCCAACACCCTTTCTTGATAAAAACTCTCAGCAAGGTGGGAATAGAAGGATCATATCTCAACATAATAAAAGCCCTATATGACAAACCTATAGCCAACATCATACTCAATGGGCAAAAACTAAACTCATTTCCCCATAGAACAGGAACAAGACAAGGATGCCTACTTTCATCACTCCTATTCAATATAGTACTAGAAGTACTAGCCATAGCAATCAGACAAGAAGAAGAAATAAAAGGCATCCAAATTGGAAAAGAAGTAAAATTGCTTATTCACAGATGACATAATACAATACATAGAAAACCCCAACAACTTCAACAAAAAAACTACGAAATTTAATAAATGAATTTGGCAATGTAGCAGGATACAAAATTAACACTCAGAAATCTGTGGCCTTTTTATACACCAATAATGAACTCGTAGAAAGAGAAATTAAAAAAAAAACAATCCCATTTACCATCACACAAAAAATTAAGATAGCTAGGAAGAAACTTAGCCAAGGACGTAAAAGACCTGTAATCGGAAAACTACAGGACTTTGAAAAAAGAGATAAAGACACAAACAAATGAAAGAACATACCGTGTTCTTGGATTGGTAGAATCAACATCCTTATAATGTCCATACTACCTAAAGCAATCTATAGATTCAATGCAATACCTATTAAAATACCAATAGCATATTTCAAAGATCTAGAACAAACTCTACAAGAATTCATCTGGAATTAAAAAAGACCCCAAATAGCCACAGTTATCCTGAGAAAGAAGAACAAAGTTGGAGGGATCACAGCACCAGACATCAAACTATAATACCAAACCATGGTTCTCAAAACAGCCTGGTACTGGCACAAGAACAGACATATAAACCAATGGATCAGAACAGAGAACCCAGAAATTGACCCAAGCTATTATACTCAATTAATATTTGACAAAGGAGGCAAAAGCATACCATGGAGTCAAGACAGTCTCTTTAATAGTTGGTGCTGGGAAATTTGGTAGCTTTTGCACAGCAAAAGAAACCATCAATGAAACCATAAGAAAGTCCACTGAATGGGAGAACATATTTGCCAATATTACCTCCGATAAGGGTTTAATCTCCAACATTTACAGGGAACTCATATAACTTAACAAAAGGAAGATAAACAATCCAATCAAAAAAATGGGCAAAGGATCTAAATAGACACTTTTCAAAAGAAGACATTCAGAAAGCCAAGAGACATATGAAAACATGCTTGAAGTCACTAATCATCCCAGAGGTGCAAATCAAAACGACAATGCGGTACCATCTCACACCTGTCAGAATGGCTATCATCAAAAGACGACAAGTGCTGGCCAGGATGCAGAGCAAAAGGACCCCTCCTTCACTGCTGGTGGGATTGCAGACTGGTGCAGCCACTGTGGAGAACAGTATGGTGTTTTCCCTCAAACATTCAAAAATGGAACTGCCATTTGACCCATTAATACCACTTGCAGGAATATATCCCAAGAAAACAGAAACACCAACCAGAAAGGATATACGCACCCCTATATTCATAGCAGCACGATTTACAATAGCTAAGATTTGGAAACAGCCTAAATGCCCATCATCAGAAGAGTGGATTAGAAAACTATGGTACATCGACACAATGGAATATTATGCTGCTATAAAAATGAAGGAATTTTTACCAATTGCAGCATCATGGATGGAACTGGAGAGCATTATGCTAAATGAAATAAGCCAGTCAGTAAAAGAAAAGTATCACATGATCTCACACATTTATGGATAATAAAGAACATTATAACCTGATGAAGAAACAGATAGATACAGAGGCAGAGAAGCATCAAACAGACTGTGGGGAAGGTTGCGGGGGGGCGGGGGGTGAGGTAAGAGATCAACTGAAGGATTTGTATGCAAGCATATAAGTATAACCAATGGATGCAAGATACTGGGGGGGGGGGGGGGAGGGCAGGTGCCAGGGGGTAGAGGAGGCTGAGATAAGGTCAATGGGGGGAAAAAAGACATATGTACTACTATTTGTAATATTTTAAACAATAAAATAAATTAAAATAGCCTAAAATATTTGAATCAAAGTCAAATAAAAATTTAAAAGATTTTTTGTGCCATCTAAACTTCTACCTCTTTGGTGCTGGAATTATATGATCAGGAAAATAACTGGTTATACTTTTAAGATGGATAAAAGTTATTTAAAACCTAGAGGCCCAGTGCACAGGATTTGTGCACTGGTAGGGGGTGTAGCCTGCTCATCCTGAGCAGCTGAGCAGCTGAGCAGCTGTGGACTTGCCCTCTGAGTGGCTGCTCCCTCGTCTGGCATCTTCTGTGGAGCCGGAGCACTCGCCTCTCCAGGGGACCCAGCTGGGGCCAGGCCAGGGACAATAGCACTGAGAGAAGGCGGCAGCCATGAATCCACCTTACAGCCTCCAGGGTCAGCTCTGTGAGCTCAGCAGCAGCGCTGCGCAGCCTGCGGGTGTCTGGAGGATGCAGCAGGAAGTGAGGAGGAGGAGCCTGGGGCAAACAGGCTACAATTGCAGCTCAAGTTCCTGCCCGTTGGCCCAGGGTTTGCAGTGGGAGCAGCCACTCATCTCAGTCAGCTGAGAAGTGCTCCCACTGTGATAGTGCACTGACCACTAGGGGGCAGCTCCTGCATTAAGTGTCTGCCTGCTGGTGGTCAGTGTGCGTCATGGTGAGTGGTCTACTGGTTGTTCTGGTCGTTCTTCCCTTCAGTTGCTGGGCTCTTATTATATAGGATTGAGAGCTACTAATCAGGAAATTAGTATTCATTTTAGTATACAATAAAAATAGTGTGCATAGAATCCTCATATATGCATTTTTGTGCTAAAAGAAGAAACTGTTTCTGTTGCTAAAGAGAGTGAAAACTTTATATTAACCTTTTGCAGGAAATCAGAATGAATTAGTATGGGGTATACGAAAACCTACTATGTCACTGTGCCAGGAGTGTAACCAGCTCCTTTTCATGGAAGTTTGAAAATGTCAAGTTCATTTTTAAACCCATGGCTAGTTTCATCTACTTTAAACTAAAAGTGACAAAATAGAAACTGACTGGAGGGAAGATTCTGCAATCCACTGTTCTTAATATTTGATAATCCATGTGAAGCAGGTTTACTACAAACTGCTGTGACAGAACAAAGATGACAGATAAACTCCTGTGAGCAAATTAATTGGAAATAGATGCCTCAGTCTTGTGATCCTATTTCAGTTTTTGAAAGAATTATATGCACTTTCAGAGCACGCCCTGTCTGAGGATGATTAGCCCTGTACTGCAGACATCAGGCTGAGATGGCATGTTGCCAGGTGTCTCAGGAGAGAGCTAAAGGTTCAATGGAGGTGGTGCGGACTGTAGATATTCCAGGATTACCTTGGAGAACATTCTGGCTTTTCTGTTGAAAGCCTGTCAGAGTTTCATATCTGTTCTCTGTGTGTGTGTGATACGTGTTTTCAAACTGCCCTAAGAGGACCTCCTCAGATTGATCTCTTGTGTTTTTGTTTTGTTTTGTTTTGTTTTCAAGTTTGCCATACGGCTGAGAAATATAATATAAAGTAACTTCAGGCATTGGATCAAGCCATCAATATCCACATATCTTTTTCCACCTTTATTATGATTTATAGATGTCAGAATGCTTTGCTATTAAACTATGACAACTAATCCTACGAGAACTCTTAATGTTTTCCATTTGTCAGAAAACAATAATGCTACACAAGAGGTAAATGGTGCCCTAGCTGGTTTGGCTTAGTGGATAGAGTGTTGGTCTGCAGACTAAAAGGTCCCAGGTTCGATTCCAGTCAAGGGCATGTACCTTGGTTGTGGGCACAACCCTAGTAGGACACGTGCAGGAGGCAGCTGATCGATGTTTATCTCTCATCGATGTTTGTAACTCTCTGTCCCTTCCCCTTCATCTCTGTAAAAAATATCAATAAAATATATCTTTTTAAAAAGAGGTAAATGGTGAACCATCTATACATTGCAGCTAGCAAATTTACAGCCAAATGTTAAACACCATCAAAAATGCTAGCAACTTTAAAAGGTAATATTATTACCTAATGTGGCTGAAATTATTTTACAGACTAGAAATATAATCTACTGAATCATCAATATTAAATCTACTTTGCATAGTAAGCATAATAAATTTGAGATAAAATATATCTGTAACTACAGTAAATATTTCAATATCTAATACTGATGTTTTTTATGTTCATAAATGTACTTCTTGACTTGTCAAACCAACCATAACTAAGTTAATATAAGGAAACTTGAAATAAACAACTATTTTAACAGAGACTTTTTTTGTTGGCATAAACTGTTTAATGTCTAATTATATAAGATGTCAATGATTTCAAGTTAAACCACTTTTAAGGCTAAGGAAAATGACAAGTTTAAACACAAGGAAAAAAACACAGTTCACTCAAATGTTAGAATAATATATTTACATCTGTATTACAGAACTAACACAGATGTAAATATATTTATCATTTTCTTTTCAGTGTAAATCAGGTTGTAACAAATATTTTTTTACACTAAAAGAACTCAAGTCTCAATAGCATATCTTGATAGTCTTTTAAAATGTAACAGTGATACATATTGAAATCTAATAAACTTTTAAAAACAGACCTAAATTGCACCACTTAAAATCTAAGTTTACATAGGATAGTATTTTAAATGATATTTTATTGGAATTATTTTGAGAACTTGATAGTTATTCTCATTTCAAAAGCATAATATAGTACATTAATACACTATTTTTTTAATTAATAGAATAACACATTTATCAATATATAACTTTATTTATGACAATTGCAAAAACTATCATTCAAAATATAACTATATAGTCCAAGAATCATATTTGAGGATGGAAACATCTAACAAATAATATAATTTTAACCTATAAAACCAATTGTGGAAAAATTATGTTTATGTGGGTGAGCAATACTTTTCCCCTAATTTCAATACTACTAAATTTTTCAAAAGTCTATACAAATGTATTGACATCTTGAGCTCAAAATTACGAATAAACTCAGGCCAAGAAAGTCACATAACTGAAACTTGAACACATTTTTAAGCAAAGGAATTAATAAAAGAATGGCTAGAAATGATCTGTTCCTTTGAGAAGGGATAGGGAAACACAAGAGTGGGAATTTAAAATATACTACAGCTCATACACATTAAATATTGTGTTTGTATAGTCCTTGGTTATTTTTTAAGTGTCATTAAGAGAAAATATATTTTCTAAAAACCAGGTAGGTAAGCAGTGTGGATTTCTAGCTACTCTTATCTGCTATTGCTTAATTTTTAACAAATACTCAACTTTTTAAAATATTCAGATTTATAATGGTCAGATAGGTAAGTAAATTTTTCCTCCCCAGGTGCTAAAACCTATTCTGAAAAAAATTACAGTTTTATTTTAAAGGAATAACAACACCTAATTACAGAATGGAACTTATCATAAGCCAGTTACTTTAAGTTCTTTCATGTCCTCCTTCCGAAATGCTGCATGTTTATTCAAGTGAGAAAAATAACTCATGTAAATTTAGTAGCTCAAGACACACATCGAGTAAGACAGCAGTAGTGGCTTGGCCTGACACCTGCTCAGACTCTGCATATTGTCTGTCCAGCAATCAAGCCTGTCTGCAGTGGGCAACATGTTTATTGTTTGACATCTACAATAAAACATCATTTGTAATGTCTACAATACAGATATTTAAAGCCAAGTAATTTAGAGTACTCTACCACATGTTTAATAGACACTTTGTGACAACCATGGCTAGGGTATGAGAAAACTGGAGAATTTGTTTTAAATGTCCTTAGGAACAAATGAGAAGCTCTGCTCAGGCTAAACAATGAATAAGTCTATACCTTTAAAAAAAAAAACACAAATACAGTGCTTTGATAGTGTTTAATTTATCCTGGATGTATTAGGTGAAATTGAATTGATGCTGATAGTTAAGAGAATTATAGAGTAAAAGAGATTATTGCTGTATTTATATTTTTTATTATATATGTTTGGGAACCAAAATCTGCTAATGAATTTTTTTAAATATATTTTTTATTGATTTCAGAGAGAAAGGGAGAGGGAGAGAGAGAACAGAAATATCAATGATGATAGAGACGCACTGATCAACTGCCTCCTGCAGGCCCCGCACTGGGGACCAAGCCCAGTGCCTGGAACCCGGGCATGTGCCCTGACTGGGAATCAAACCATGACTTCATGGTTCATAGGTCGATATTCAACCACTGAGCCATGCTGACCAGGCTGCTAATAATAATTTAAAATCACCAATACAAACAAGAATATTACCAGGTTTCTTTAGTGCACAGGTCCAACTTAATAATGCTTTTTTAGAAAAAGAAACAAAATTTTCAAAGATCAAATAACAAAAAATTCAGAAATATTTTTCATAATAAATGCTGTATATAATACAGCTTACATTATTCTGAATTATGTGATTAGTCGGAAACCAAGTAAATGTATATCCAGGAGTCTGGCAAGCTATCACCTTTCAACTCATTATCACTTTTCTCTACTGAAGAAAAAGATTAATTTGAGAGTTTACTGGTCAAATACTTTTGCAATATAAAAAATTGCTCACTCATTTTCTTTTGAATATGTCATACAGGGTGCTGATGCTTTTATAAAAAAAATATCAACACCTTTACAGCACTAAATAAATTAATATGAATTTAATATACTGTATCGGCTTCTACCACTAGTCCTTTTTAAAAGTAGTTTAGTTTTAGAAGTAGTATTCTTATAGAGCATCAAATAAATGCTTTTATATTAGTAGTACACTGCATTTAAATTACAGGTCTTTTATTACATGTGAACAAATCATCAAAAACACAAATAACTAGTAATCATGATAATAGACCAATTTTGGATGTTCAGTTTTTAAGTGTGAATATTTTGCTTCAATGGGCTGAAAGAA
Organism: Antrozous pallidus; assembly: GCA_027563665.1. Lineage (NCBI taxonomy): Eukaryota > Metazoa > Chordata > Mammalia > Chiroptera > Vespertilionidae > Antrozous > Antrozous pallidus. The sequence goes on from CM050512.1 coordinate 66,321,556, forward strand.
TAAAATTACTCATCTAGATATGTGCTACATTTGAATTTTTGCTCTATTAATTAAATGTAAAAGTGAAAAACAGCATGATGATCTGATATTTTTTATTAGCTTAATATAGATGACTGCCTACCTGGAATTTAACCCCAAGTTACATTTTTTTCTTCAACAGCAACAAAATTTGGCAAAGAAATAAATTTGTGCAAATGACTTAACCCTTGATTACACCTGATAATAAAGAGGATATTCCCAAAGGGCTAGTTAACCTCATATCATGTATATCTGCCCGTGGAGGTGCTATCATTGGAACATCTATTAGTAAATAGGTATGTATTTGATGTACTTGGAGTTTGTATTTCTAGGTAAAAAAAAATGTGGCCACACTGTGACTCACTGAATTAAGTTAATTTCTCCACTAGGCCTTCCCATTAGAACTACTGGTGGATCTCTACTCTGAAAGAACTGCCAGCTTGGGCTCCCGGAGGAATCTCTGAGTTTCCTTTCTGCTCCTATAACCACTCTTCATTTCTCTTCATGGAGGAGGAGTGTGGATCTGAAGACTGACTTCAGGATATAAACTGAGAGACATGCTCTAAGGACAAACCTGTCAAGGGAAAGATCTTTTCTTTACCTGTTGTGGAGGATGTTGCTCTCTTCTGGCATCCTTCTCTGAGGCTCCACCCAGCCCCTCCCTCCCACACTGCTCCCTGCAGTAGGGGCAGACCGAACGGGCACTATTGCTCAGAGAGGAAAGGCAGAAGAATGTGCCTTTGGTTTCAATGGAGCTGCTCATTCTAAGATTGGTGTTTGGGACCACGATGTTCATCATGTATTATTAGGTAGTAATGATTAAGGATGTAAGCAATGGAGTCAGTCTCTGTAAATTTGAATTTTAGCTCCATCACTTAAAAACTGCATAACCTGCAGTAAGTTATATAATTTATTTGTATCTCAGTTTGTTTTCTCAGCTGCAATATGAAAATAATAATAATAATAATAATAATAATACCTCCCTAGTAGGGTTGTTGTGAAAATTTATTAAGTTAATAAATGTGGAATCCTTAAAATAGGCCTGACACATAACAAGTGCTCAATAAATATTAGCTCCCATTACTGAAAATGATCTATATTAATAAAAGGATAATATGCAAATTGGTCAGGACACCATCACAGTAACAACCAATCAGCAGGGTGTGCACATAGCAGGCACAGGTGGGCGGGACTTGCATCATCAGGGATGGGGGTGGGAGCTTGCAGCACTGGGGACATAATGGCAGCTGCCGCTTACTCAGGACCAGCCCTGGTCAAGCAGCAGTAGGGCCAGGGGAGGCGGGCCCAGCGGAGGGCGGCCTGTACTCCCCACATGGTGGTGCAGGCTGTGAGCACTCCTGATGGCCACTGCCACTTGCCCAGAAGGACCACAGGTTCCTACTGCCAAGTGACAAAGAGCAGCTCTGCCAGGAAACCTCCACACCAGCAGCAAAGGCAGATGAGTGAGAGAAAGCCCAGCAGTGAAAGCAGGTGAGGGAAAGTCCGAGCTCCGCAGGTAAGAGCTCCCAGCTTGGCCCCGCCTTGTCCTCAGGCACCATAGGTCAGGGGTTCTGAGAAAGGCAGCTCCTTCCCGAAGCTCCTCCCCGTAACTCCTCAAACTCCCAGTCTGCTTCCATCACCCCTCAATGCCCCTTGGGTCAGGGTTGGGCATTGGTGGAGGCCTCGAGGTGTCTGGGCAACTAATGTAGGGAATTTCCTATAGCAGCCAGACCCACTGACCCAGGGCAGGAGGGAGACCTGCACCCTGCCCTGCAGCCAGGAGAACCCTGGAAGACGCAGTCTGCCAATCACCAAATGAGTGTATCCAATTGGTTAAGCACAGGGAAGCTTACAGCTGATGGCTGCTGGCACTTGCCCAGGGCCAGCCTGGGGATCCAGGAAGCCACCAATGGCCCCTGCTGCCGCGAGGGCCTGAGGTTCAGGCAATGAGGGCTGGGTGAGGCTCAGGTAGCCTCGCAGCTGGCAGTGGCAGCCAGCAGAGGCATGATGGGGGTATTGTCTTCCCCTAATCACAGGGTCACCTCCTGCAGAGGGAGGCAGAGACAGTGGCACCAAGGGGGAAATGAGGGAGGTGTCCTCTCCTGATCAGCCAGTTACCTCCTGCAGAAGGAGGCCAGACTTCAGCTTAGGCTATCAGTAGAATATCCCCTGAGGGCTCCTGGACTGAGAAGGGGCAGGCTGGGCACAAATTTCATGCATCAGACCTCTAATCCTATCTAATAAAAGAGTAATATGCAGATTGACCATCACTCTAACACACAAGAGGGCTGCCCCCATATGTACAAAGATGGCTGGCCCCATGTGGACATAAGATGGCCACCACAAGATGGCCAGCAGGGGAGGGCCACTGGGAGGTTCCAGGCCTGCAAGGAAGGGCAGTTGGAGGCTATCAGGCCAGCAGGGGAGGGAAGTTGGGAGTGACCAGGCCTGAAAGGGAGGGCAGCTGAGGGCGATCAAACCTGCAGGGGAGGGCAGTTAGGGGTGACCAGGCCAGCAGAGGAGGGAAGTTGGGGACAAACAGGCTGGCAAGAGAGCAGTTAGACATCAATTAGGCTGGCAGAGTAGTGGTTGGGAGGGGTCAGGTTGGCAGGCAGATATGATTAGGAGCAATCAGGGAGGCAGACAGAGGAGCAGTTTGGAGCCAGCAGACCTGGATTGTGAGAGGGATTTCTGACTGCCCAGTTGAACATCCCTTGAGGGGTCCCAGATTGGAGAGGGTTCAGGCTGGGCTGAGGGACACCCCCCGCCTCCTATGCATGAATTTCATGCACCAGGCCTCTAGTTTAATATAAGAAACATTAATAATGCAAGTCATGCTTGATAAGCAGCTAAGCAAGGGAGGATGAAAACATAAATATGAGAGACAAGGTTCCTGTCTCAGGCATTGCACATGCATCTTCTAGGGCATGCTAGGAATTTTTTGTCTGAGTCAGGATTCCTCAGGTGGTATAGCATCTTAATAACAATCTAATTTTATCCTTATAATGAACACTAGCTATCTGAAAGAGGCCAGAACCAAATCTAAGACTGACTGCTAACCTTCTGTTTATATTTGAAGAGGCCCAATTTTATACTTCATGCTTGACTTAATAACAAAGGATTGTAACAAGTGATATTAATAGGCATGTGAAAGTAAGACTTCCTGAAGAAGAACTGAAATGTACCCAACTCTAGATAACTGGAAGCCAGAAACACAAAGGATGCCAGCTTCTTCCCAGCTCCTGAGGTGGTCTTGCTTCCTAAAAGCCTCTGGTATATCTAACATAAGCATACATCTAACAGTGTGGACCGAATGTGAGAGGGACATGCCAGGCCAAGACATGGGAGGTTGGCCAGCTGGAGAGGGATTGCAGGAAGGCTCAGGGTGTCTCCAGCCCATCTCACTCAGTCCTGGTCAGCCAGACCCCAGCAGCAAGCTAACCTACCAATCAGAGCATCTGCTCCCTAATGGTCAGTGCACATCATAGTGACTGGTCAACTGGTTGACTTTCTGCCCTCTGGTGCTCAGTGCACATCACAGAGAGTGTTTCAGAGGCCTTAGCATATCATTAGCATATTATACTTTGATTGGTTAAATGGTCAACTGGACACTTAGCACATTAGGCTTTTATTATATAGGATTGGATGTCACTTCTGTGCTTCCATGCAAAGAACATATGCTATTGTCATTACCAGTAGATGCTACATGAGTCTTAATCTGTATAAGATATAGTACTGAGTGAAGACACAAACATAACTGAGAGCATTCATCCTAACTACCGATTAAGCCAAATTATAGGTGAAATTTAAAAATTAAATTCCAAGATGACCAACCCTGGAATTCTATGTAACTAACCTTCATCCTCTCCCTCAGAAATAACCTGAAGACTACTCTTCCTGATCTAAGATTCTCTTGCTATTTTACCTCTTTCTGTTTGTGGTATTTAGATACTGTGTATACTGAGATAAAAACGATCATGCATTGTTTAGCTGCTATTTTACTATCTTCTTTCATCAGCTTGCAAAATGAGGAGTCAAAATACCTTCATTTAAGTAAAATACACATAGAGAAAAGTACACATGTATCAGTCTTCAGAAACTGAATACCCCCTCTAACCAGCATATTTACAGCAGAAAATGAATTAAAATGGTATTAGGCCATTTTATATTATATTACCTGAAGCATTACACTATATCTGAATTTTTATATATTAGTATATACTTTACATTAAAATATATATAACACAATATAATATAGAAGTTGTTATTTTTTAATGGAATTTATGGGAAGACATCCTATATAATAAAAGGCTAATATGCAAATTGTCCCCTTGGAGTTTGACTGACTGGGAGTTCAACTGCTTGCTATGATGTGCGCTGACCACCAGAGGCCCCAGCCAGCATCCAGCAGCCAGCAGCCAGCAGCCAGGAAAAGGAAGGCCCCAATTGGCCTTAATAGCTGGCCAGATGTAAGGACCCCACCTGTGCACAAATTTCATGCACTGGGCCTCTAGTTGGTTAATAAATTTATAGGGGTTTTAGGTATACAATTCTATTAAGACATCATCTGCATACTGTATTGTGTGTTCACCACCCAAGTCAAGTCTCCTTCCATCACCACTTAGTCCTTCTTTACCCTCTTCCATCTCCCCCTTTTCCCTATAGCAATCACCATACTGTTATCTGTGTCCATGAATCTTTCGTGTGTGTGTGTGTGTGTGTGTGTTGCCTTTTTCAATACCTTACAAGACCAATTATTTTCTATTTAACCTGATTTATTTAAAATACATGCTCCTTTGAGGGCTTAGAAATAATTTTGTATATGACTTAGCTTCCTTTAAGAGCAACTAAATGAATTCTTCAGTATAGAATATTTAAACCATCTCTATCAGGTGAATCAAAAGAACCAAAACACAAGAATACATTCCTCATTATTCCAGTAGGCCTTATTTTAGAGACCTTAAAATATCCTTTACTTTTATGGAAAAAATATCATATGTCCCACAAGAGTTTTTATATATATCAATGTAACCAAAAGCCTAATAAACTCAAATTTTTTAGAGCTTTTATAATTATTCAAGATCTTTAAAAAGTGAGTTTTGAAAAATGATGAGATGTGCAGTAAGAAATTCAAGTAGTCTGATCTCATTTAAAGTTTAATTTAATAATATTATCAAATAAAATAAATAATATTAAATAAATTAAATAAGTAAATAGTATTAAATGAATGCATATTTAAATTGGTTCTGTGAAACAAACCTATTAAAAGGCATAAAATGGCTCTCCTAAAAGAAGGTGAAAGTTCTGGACATGGAACACAGGAAATAAAAAAGCGCAGACTTAGAAAAATGCTGACATTAAAAGGAGTCAAAAACTGGGGACAGCGGCTGGAGCAGGACAGTGGGAGAGCTGAGTGGAGGAGACAGCCCACCACAAAAGCAACAGCAGAAGCCACTTAATCTTATGGTTCACTTATGACCACAAACTCAACAACTTGAACCATAATGAAATGCTCATAAATCATTGCAAATTCTGAATGTTCTCATATATCTCATGCCTGATTTTCACCTTTTTTCATACAATACTGCTCATTGTATTGCCTGGTTTTTCTCTCCAAATCCTGCCCCCACTAGCTCGGAATCTTCATCTTCTCTGAAATCTTTCTTGAGCACACTCAATTATCTTTTTCCTTCTCCAAATCCCTTTGACACTAAGAACTTAACTCTTAAGTGTTTTATGAATTAAACTCTTCTTTTTTCTGATGGGAGAAGAAAGAACAAATTCTATCTACCCATTTTCTCCTCAAAATTTTAGAACAGTCAGATACACGGATGAAGAAATTGAGACTCAGGGAGACTAAATTGCCTGTCTTCACACAGATGTTAAGAATCAAGACTGGGCTCTGAATTTCACCCCAAGGTATTAAAGCCTCTGCCTTCAAGTAGATGATGACTTTGGAGGACAGAAAGAATTATGCTTCACCGTGGTGCCTCTCCCAGAAAAGGACTTGCATTCCTAAGGTCACTAAGCCTCGGACACTGCCGGAGCCAGATATAGATATTTATATATCAGAAGGAAGATAAAGAATTTTCACATGTACATACACCCCATCAGTAGTGGAGCAGGGACTAGATACTGTCTCCTGGCTCCTTCACGCCATGCTCCTCTAAATACTCAGCACAGAGTGCTAAAGGATGAAAGATTCTGTTTAAGCATCTTAGTGGCAAGGGTACTAGATGTAGGTCAGAGAGATCTAGGTTTACTAGTTAATCCTGTCTCTGCCATTATTTTGTACCTTAGACAACATTTGCAAATACTCTTAGCATATTTCCTTAACAGTACGACAAAAGCAATATAGAATATAGTGGGATTATAATGTGAAAACTACTGGAGCCCAGGTACATCAAATTGCTAACAAAATACTCAGAGCTAGTCTCTGCCCCCTCCCAACTTACTGCTGAAATGATGAACACTGTTATTCTACTAATGCTTCCTCATTTGCAGGGGTTCATCATAAAGCACAGCCTGGAAATCAGGTGTGTGTCCTCTACAGGGGATCCACTCCACACGGGCTCCTGTGACCCCTTGCAGGCATCCTAATGAGAGAACAGGGCTCCTTGCTATTCATTACCCAAGAGCATTAAGGAAATGACATCTTGAAAACAATTTCAAGATTCATTATCATACCAAACAATACAGGTTTCATTACAAGAGGGCAAGGAGTTAGAAAGGACATGGTTTCCTTTTTTATTTCTGTCTGATTTGTTCCTCTTTTCCAAGATGTTAGATAACAGTCTGCTTTATTTATAAATAACACTTCAGCTAAGAACAAAAGGATGATATTATAAAAAATAAAAAAACCTCAGAAAGATGAAGAAAAAGGTGAACATAATGTCTATTAATTAGACAGATGAATTCACGAGTCACCAAGCCAAAAAAAAAAAAAAAAAGTGAATAAAATCCACATTCAACTAACTGTTTGCATCTTTGCCCGCCTAAAAAAGGAAAACAGAAGTCACACTGACATCTTTTTCTCCTCTTTCACTAAATTTAGAATGAACCCTGAAATATAATTTTACACTAAAGACAGTTAATCTAGAGCTGTGCTCTCCAATGTAGCAGTAGCCACTAGCTGCACATAGCTACTAAGGACTTCAAATGTGAAATAGTCCAAGTTGAGATGTGCTGAAATTCAAAACACACCCAAGCTTTCAAAGACAGTATATAAAACAAAGAATGTAAAATATCTCAGCAGTGATGTTTTTAATTAATTATATGTTGAAATAATTACATTTTAGGAGTATTTGTATTAAATAAAATATACTAAAATAAATGTCACATTTGTTTTCTCTGTTTTCACTGTGGCACTGGAAAATTTTAAACTGCATATGTAGCTCACATTTATGGCTTTCTATTGGACAGTGCTGGCTGAAAGAGAATCAAAGATTTTTGAGCCCTGGCTGGATGGCTCAGGTGGTTGGAGCATCGTTCCATACACCAAGTGAAGCGACCAACTGATGTTTACATTGATGTTTCTCTCTCACATTGATGTTTCTTTCTCTTTTTCTACCTTCTTCTCTCCCTAAAAATAAACAAACATATCTTTGGGTGAGGATAAAAAAAATTTTATAGTCAAGTAAGTGCCAAAATATGAGAAATAGTCTCTTCAACTCAAACAAGCGGGGTTGAAGTTGATTAAGAATTCCATTAGCAAACAGTTTCATGAATCATAAATGTTAATGTGATATTACAGTAGGTATTTAGCATGTTATATTGCCACCTGAAACATTTTTGCATTTTAAGATTATAATCTACAGAGAAAACATTTAAATAATTTAAATTTATAATATATATTTACTATATATATTCAGAATTAATTCTAATATATAAATATAAATGCTGGATAAGCTGTCACTGGAACACCAGAGTTCATTATAAATAGATATAAATATAAAAAATTTGAAGTCAGAAAGTAAAAAGCAAAAACCTTAAGAAACCTGAAATTTGTTCTCTTTCCTAAGCTGCTCTGATATCTTCCTTATTACTGGTCTCTTCACTCATCTCAGCACAACTCATTCTCCACACCACTGTTTTGAGTTCTGCCATGGAAGATAAATTTGATTCTGTCGCTTTTCTCTTCAAACACCTCCAATAACTCCCAATATTTATAGCAATAAAGTCCAAATTCTTTATAGAGTTAAAGCTTGCCAACATCTCACTCCAAATTACCTTTCCATTCTCACCTCTGAGAATTTTCTAACGCAGGCGCGTGCCTTGCCCTTTTCAATCTTGCCAAGCTTGCGCATAGCTCTGCTGCCCCTGTCTCCCTCCTTGTCTGCTGGAGATCTCACCTTTCCTTCAGTGGCACCTTGGTGACTCAGGGTGGCCTCTCCTATACTCACCAGGCATCTGGTAGGTGGATATCATCATATACCACTCATCACATTATACTGTACATAGAGATGTGTCGCCCCACCAAAGATCAGTCTGACAGTGAGTAAAGATGAGAACCTTGGTATTTTACCTTTGTGTCTCTAGTATCTAGTATAGTGACAGACCTGAACTAAGTCTTCAATAAAGATATACTGATTGAAATAAAACAAGATTCATGTTTCTGAGGCACCTAGCACTTTCTTGCAACCATGACCTACATCCCCATTATTCTACCACAACTTAGACTGCTTTTCTTTTTGAAATGTTTACTTTTGTTTTACTTTTATTAGAATAACAGATGTATATTGTTCACTTTAAAGTTAAATACTACAACTAGCAGTGCCATTTCCAAAACCTACCTCCTGAAATCAACTACTTCCAACTACTTTAGTATTTTTTTTATTATTATTCCCTCAGGCCTCATAAGGAGGACATAGGCAAAAGAAGGAATGTTTGCCTCAAATATTCATGCTTCCTTAAATATCTTGCAGAGTATTATACATCATAGATACTCAAACCCTTGTTAGTTGATTAAATAAATGGACAAGTGAATATTCATGCTCTTTGGTGCTTGTGCATAAACTAGTCAACATTCTGAAGTGGAGATGCATTCATATACCACAGTCAAGGCAAATAAACAAGTTAAAATGGGGTACCAACTTAGAATAAGTAGGGAGGAGATAATGAAAGGTAAGACAAGGTGGGAGGAAACCAGGAAATCCTTCAACCAAAAAAGTCAGGATAGAAGTTATGTGAATGAGTCTAGAATTAGATATTTTAAATGTGCATTCCAGCTGAATAACCTTGGGCAAGTCACAGGACTTTCCAGGGTTTCAATATTCTTATCCATAAAATGGGGTTAATGCTCCTTCCCTTCTAGATTTCCTTTAAGTAAGGATGTGTCCTGCTCTATACATGAAAACTGCTTTCTTATTTTTGTGAGTACAGATGGGAATAACAGTAACTACATCACTCTGACAAACTTGAAAATGAGGCTGTCTAACCAGAAGCTTCTTGTATACCTGCTGCTGAGGCTTCACCTGGCGAGGGTAAAAGGGAAAGAAGTGGTTAAATTTTGTAAGGGGCATATGTAGGCAGGATATGAGGACAGGTTCCTTTCAGGGACACTAATTCTACTCTCATCGATGTGACAGTCAACTTTTTGTTTGTTTGGTTGTTCAGGCAGTCTACCAAGAAACATCAAGTTTCTTCTATAGACGGCACACTCAAAAGCACAATAACAATATTTTAGAAATGACAATGGGTACCTGATTACAAAGTTAATACACATACTTGATGGAAAAGTAAATTACATAACATCCTACACTAATGTAATCCATACAATGAGTTGAAACTCTATCTTCAACTTTCTATTAAGACAGAAAGGCCAGAATCTCAAGACAATAAAATCTCACTAGAGAATATCATATACCAGAACCTTAAGTTGCTCTCAGCATCTCCACAATGATTCAGTACATTAAAGATAAGTGACGGGTTAAAAGCATTTAAATCAACATTATGTTCCCAAAATTTTCCATGAACAAAAGAATATCCATATAGAAGGATTAAAAAAATGATTTCATTGTAAAGGAAAAGAGAAGCATAGCACAATAAATTATATTAAAGCATTTGGCTAGTGAAGTAACATCATCTGCTAGTTAGAATTAACCCAAGGCCTTGAATCAAGAAGTGCTCATAGGTGACAGCTAATCAAAACCACCTGTGCACACTTCCATTCACCAAAAACACATGAAATTTATGAAATAGCTGATGTGCATGATCATTAAATTGATCTGCAAATATAAAACTTCAAAGCAACTAACAATATTATAATATTGTCCTCGTAGCCCTAAATATCCTAAATAAAGGTATAGGAAAGAAGAATTCTCTTCATATATGGCAATAGACTTTGCTAGTTTTGTAAGGTTTATATAACAGCTGTAACCATTTCACTAGCTGTGATCTAATTTTTGGGGGGAGGGGATCTCAAACCGAGAAGTAAAAATGGTATATGTGGATATTTTTATGATTTTAATGAAAGCATAACAAGTCAAAACCAAGTCTCAAAATGGAATTAATTTCTAATTAAATGATTTCATCCTTACAAATGTTTAAAGTTATGCTCATTACAACAAAAACAAAATTTAAATAATCTGAATTTGAATATTTGAGAAAATTAAATATGTATTTCTTTTAACCTAATTCTTTGGCTAAAAGTGCAGAGAGAAATTAGTTTCTTAGTGTCAGCTCTCCCATGTCCTAAAAAAAATAAACATCAAACAAACAAACATTCCATGGGTAATATTTTCATTACTCTTTTGGCGTTTTCCTCCTGTGCTATTAAAGGTCTTTGATAACTCTAATAATGAGAAAGAGAGAGAGAAAAAGGAAGACAGAAATGCACAAATTATTACTATCTTGCAAGTTATTATTTTCAAACTAGTGATCTCATACACCAATTCGTGCGCATTGAAAGGAAATTAATTAGAAGGTGGCTGGTGGGGTGGCACTGGGTGAGATGGGCCAGACATGCCCTGGAGCCAACCTCCCATGGTCTCTCTCACTGGCTGCACCTGGGGTGGCATGATGGCTTGAAGAGTGTCTGCAGAGTGAGTGGGGTCCCTCGGGCAGATGGGGTTCCTCAGCCTGGCCTGTGGGAATTGGGCTGAAACCAGCTCTCTGACATCCCTGAGGGGGTCCCAAAGTTCAAGAGAGCACTCTGCAAAGTTGCTGTCATACAGGGTGTGGAATGCAAACACAAGTATGCAGTAAACCAGATTTGGGGCCAACAGTGCCCCAGCAACAACATAATCCACTGCTTAAGACAAAATTGTGTGACTCCACAAGGAATTAGGCTCTCTCCTTTCCGGTTTTAGGGTGCATCACCTGAGAAGTACTGCTGCCAAGTCACTGTAGCTCGGCAGCTCCTGCATTGAGTGTCTGACCTCTGGTGGTCAGTGTGCAACATAGCTACCAGTCAGATGGACACTTAGCTTATTATCTTTTTATATTATATAGACTAGAGGCCCGGTGCACAAAATTCAGTCTGCACCTTCAGCTCGGCCTGCACCCTCTCCAATCTGGGACCCCTTGGGGGATGTCTGACTGTCACTTTAGGCTTGATACCAGTTGGGCCTGTGGGATAGGGCGTAAACCAACAGTGGGACATCCCTCTCACAATCCAAGACTGCTGGCTCTTAACCGCTCGCCTGTCTACCTGCCTGATTGCTCCTAACCACTTCTGCCTGCCGGATTACCCCCAATTGCCCCCCCCCTTCCCTGCTGGCCTGATCACCCCCCATCTACCCCCCTGCTGGCCTGATCACCCCTACCTGCCTCCTCTGCCAACCCAATTGCTCCCACTTGCCCCCCATTGCCCCCAACTGCTTCCCTCTCACTGGCCTGCTTGCCCCCAAATGCACCACCTGCTGACCTGGTAGCCCCCAACTGCCCTCCCCTGCTGGCCCGATCACTCCTAGCCATCTCTGCTTTGGCCCACCACCATGGCTTTGTCCGGAAGGACATCCTGAAGGTCTCCGCGAAGGTCTCCCAGTCTAGCATATTACCCTTTTATTAGTATAGATTCTTGCAAATTTTCCCACTAGCAACTATACCAAGTAGGAAGTTTCCAATCCTGATTCCTCACTCCCCAGGCCCAGGAGATTTAATAACAGAAACGCATACTTTAAAAGATGTTTGGAAAACTGACAGCTTTCCCCCAAGAACACCATACTGGTTAGAGGGCACTAGTTAGGGGATACAAGGTGTCAGTCCATTTTCCCAACCGTAGGTCTTCCTGACTGTAGCAAAGGAAACTGCTACAATGGCCAAATTTCAAAGATTTTCCCTTTTGCTTATGACATTTTGGGACCAGATTAATATGTTAGGGACAGCAATATTCTTAGTGATTCTGCTGCCTGATATTAGCTAAGCTTCCTCCCTGGTGCAAAAAATAAATTGGAAATCTGAAGGTGCCTGTGCCTGCAGCCATGTCTGGGGTGCATGAAGGTGTCAGGGTTCCCTGAGAGGATGGGCCTGGCTGACCGCGAGGCTGGAGCAGAGGGGTCCAGAGACAGCAGTGCCATTCTGTCAGATGGCTAACCCCCTCCATTTTAAGAGTAAAATAACTGTTTATTAAAAAAAAACACACAACTGAGCAGGGGAGGCAAGAACTATAGTGTGCTAGTGGTTACATGTCTTCCCTCTAATAAAATATAAAATAATTTTAATATTTAAAGTCAAATCTAAAGCTGATTTTAAAATCCTAAAGTAAGGCAAGAGGTAACAAAACTATTTCCCTTTTGAGTGAGAATGGTTAATGTCCTCAAGATGTGCTCCCTTAAAATGGTATATTAACTAGGCAACATTGCTTACAGTAAGAGTGACTCTAATTGGAAAGAACTATGAGGACTGGAGGGGTGCCACAGCTTTAGATTCCCCAGGGGCAGTCATTCTCGTAACTGGACATGTAACTTTTGGGGCTGCTAGGTGCTGCGCCTACTGACTGTTCCAAGAGATACTAGTCATTGGGGGTTAGAGGCTTCCAAGCCAGGACAAAGCCCACACCCTTGCACTGCAGCCCTTATCTGGTGGATGAAAGATGCCCCCTGGCTGCTGGGGGAACCGTGCCACGCACTGCGGCAAGGTGTCCCACTGGAGAGGGCTGATGCTGCACTGTGGCAAGCAGTTCCCATGCTTCACCCTGCTGCGGAGATTGGACCAAGGATGGCCCATGTCTAAATGTCTAAATGTCTAACGGTCTAAATGTTCAGTTGAACCTCATAAGATCTTATGGTATCCTAGGCACCTAAATGTTTAAATTTTAGTATTTCTTTTTTAACCCAGGATATATAGCATATTGCTAAAGTCATGAACAAATTAATTTTTGTAACATGTTCATTTATTCATTCACTCAAGAATATTTTAAAAGATGCATCGTAGCTGCTCTGTGAGAAATGGACTGTAAGGGAAGAAGACAAATAGGGAATACAACTAGGTGGCTAACGCAGTTGTCAGTGGAGCCACTGATACAAGCAATACTTGGAGGTAGAGCACACCTGGCTTGTTAATGGACATGATTAAAAAGACAAGAATCGTGAGGCATGAGGGGCAGCTAAGTTTTGGTTGAGATGCCATTCACCAAATCAGAGAAGCCAGCAATGGCCCTAAAGAAGTGCGAGGCATGGTGGTGAAGAACAAATGGCCCTCTGCTCTGCTCCTAGAAGAGCCCACCGAGAGGTAAGCACTTACATGAGCCAGGGAGGGGCAAGGAAGCTTTGGGAGCAGTGATAACACGGCTCCAGTCTCATCATCAGCATTCCGTGTTTCATTCCTCTTACGGGAAGCGGGATAGGTAAAGAAGAAAAAGGCTTATGTGTGCAGCACATCATGTGTTAAGTGGAAACAACCCCAAAGTTCAACTTCCGTAGCTGTTTAAGGAGAAAATCCTTCACCACGTACTTGAGGATAAAGGATTTGCAGCTATATGGTGCTTGAGAAATATGCGATTGCTGTAATTTAACTCCCTGTATGTGGGCTTCAAGATGCACAGTGGCATATTCCAAACCAACTTTTAAAGAAAATTGCGTGGAATTTTCAAGACATCAGGAGCGTTCTTAAAAGTTATGCAGAAAAAAGGGATTTGTGATAGTTATGAATTACACTTAGCGCTGCCAGGTCGAAGGGAAGGCTCTTTTTGCTTCAGTATGGTTAGAATTACTGTTGACAACGTTTTAATTAAAAACTTTAGAGATTCAAATGGAAGAATATGGGTCACGGAATTTTCATTCACCGTGGCAGAAAGCAAGCTTTGTGAGCGAGTGTCCACTGTGGGCCCTGGAGCCCATCTCCCCCGCAGTAGCTGGGAATTGAGTATGTGTTGGCGAGAGGGATTTGGCTCTCAGTCAGCCAGTCAGGGGCTGAGCATGCACAGTTAGAGGCCCGCCTGGCACAGAACAGAAGCTCAGTTCACAAAACACTCAAGTCCACACAAATTGTACATTATCACTGCAAGCTGGAGAGGATTAGATCTTTCCTAGCAGGTTGCAGATTTAGATAGATTTGTAATAGTCCAAAAATACATTATGCAGCTCCAAAGTCTAATTCTATAATTTTCAACTGGTTTCCTAAAATTGAAATAAAAAAGAGGTAAATATTTGTAGAGCCCGCTGCATATAAAAAAATGGTTTAAGGAGCCTTAGCCTGTGCCGGGAAACCTTGAGAAATTACAGTAGGTATCTAATCTAAATGCTGCATCTTAAAATAATAATTTTAAAGTGTAGGCTATTAAAAATAAATACCACTTGCCTGAATAAAAAGTTAAAATTGTATTTTTGCATATATCCGAGTAGAATAGGTTCCAAATCAGCAGTGTATCCAGCAGAGATGAAGAATGAGCTGCGTAGGAAAAGCAGCAGAATTGTGGAAAGACTGTGCCTTCCCCCATAATTTGTGTGTACACAGGAGAGTCTTTCTTCAGATGTGTGCTGGATGGTAGCCTATCTGTCCTCAAAGGTCCCCAGCTCTAGAGTCATTACTTTCTTCCACAGAACGATGAATGTGATAGGTAATACTGACATGTGTAGCACTCACTGAACCTGCTCTAGCCCCCAAATACTGAAGAAGTGAAAGTGCGTAACAGAAATGTGGGAGAAATATGCTTATGGGGAGTAGGAGACCAGTCTTCATCATGATACATTTCACGAGCATGTAAATAACTCATAATGGTGTACTGGTAAGTACTACACACCGAAAGCTGTGGCAACAAAGAAGCTACAGCTTAGGTGCAAATTTCAGCCTGCTTGCTAAACTTACACCTCTTTCTGCCACAAAAGGAAGAAATGTTATCAGGATACAAGTGAGTCAGAAGGAACCACAAAATCTGTTCTAATTTATAATTTTTTAGAAAGTAAATCATTTGCCAACCTTGATTACAAGGTGTGTTGTAATGGCAAAGTTGAAAACAAATGCTTTAGAGAGGACTTCATCCAATTTCTTTTGTAAACTAGAGCAGAAGGTATGATTTTCAGAAAAAGCCAAGTACATTTGCCTCAACATAAAATAGGACTGATTGAATTTCAAACTTCATTTATTTTGTAGAGCTGAAATGTTAAGTTCCTTGTTCTGTTCAAAATTGACTTGAATCTTATTTATTATGATATATGTGTATATATATCATGTATGTATGCTATTATAATTGCTATGTTTTATTATGATATATACTAATAAATATAAGTAAATAAAAGTAAAAAATAAGCAATATATATATATATATATATATTCTCATTCATTTAAAAGAAGTTTCTGCTGCCCAGCTGGCATGGCTCAGTGGTTGAGCATTGACCTATGAACCAAGAGGTCACGGTTCTATTCCCTGTTAGGGCACAAACCTGGGCTGTGGGCTTGATCCCCAGTGTGAGATGTGCAGGAGGCAACCTAACAATGATTATCTCTCATCATTGATGTTTCTATCTTTCTCAACCTCTCCCTTCCTCTCTGAAATCAATAATATATAGATATAGATATAGATATAGATATAGATATAGATATAGATCTATCTATCTATCTATCGATGTACGTGTGTGTGTGTTTTAAAAAGAAGTTTTTGCTTACTAAAAGGTGCAAGTAACTGAGAATTTCAAGGACACTTCCTGCAAGCATGTCCATGAAGTGCCATCTGGATGGTCTTGGCGTGGTAGTGGCTGTTGGGTCCTCAGGACACAGAGAAGCACCTCTGGACTCCACATCACAAATGTGACTTCCCAAGGCTGACTGTGGAGAGAGCCTCAGACACACAGAGGGCAGAGCAGGGGCTGGATCCTACTAGGAGATTAGTGACTTTAAATCTGAAAGAGGAGAGGTAAACTTTATGAGAGGAAATAAAATATCTCCAGAGAAAACCTGCTTTCTTGGAGAAGATCCTAGAGCCATATGTAAGGAAAGGGTAGTAGGAAGGGGAGAAAATGGGAAATTTTACCTAATTAAGAGATAAAGATGTTTAAAAGCCTGCTACAAGTAGTGAAAATTAAACAGTATTTAGGCAGTTTTCTACATATTTTTTCTATTTCTAAGGATTATTTACCTGGTAAAAGTATCTTGGCAAGTGAAATTTATATTCTATCCATACAAAGAGAGCTAATTTTAAAAGAGTATGTAATAATGTACCATAACTCCCTGAAGACAAAGAGGATTTTCTTTTGTTTACTCCTTATTGCTAATTTTTAAAATCTCCATTTCTCTGCCCACACTCTGTCATTCTCAAGGAAAGACAAGTTGCTTTCAGGCATTTGGCACACACTGGATCAGCCACGTCAACTCAACACAATTGTTTGAAAAGTTGAAAAGTTCAAACTATTTATTTAATGTCATGCAGATAAACCGAAGAAAAGGAACAAATTTGACAGATGAATTCTAGGTGATTCCGTCTTACAAACCCAGGAGACTGTTTGAGGATAAAGCTTAAAATGAATAGTTCAACATTAAAGTTAAAAAATAAGTTTGATTTACTTAATTAGGAAATTAAATGAATAAAGCTACCTTTTTGGCCTCAGAAGGAAGTGCCATTTCATATCTATCCTAAATTAAAATCATGAAGAGAATTTGTTCAATTCTCTTACTCCCCAAAATACAAGATGGAAAGATATTAAGCCTTTATTTCATATGTAATAAGGTCAACATATGGGACTTGACAAGCGTAGGAAGGTTGGCACCTTCTACCTAGAGAAGAACAGTGTCCACTTTCACCAAGGAAATCCACCCACTTTTAGCTATTGGGCAGGTCACTGACTGACTGATCTGGTTCCTACCTAAATATCTAAGGAGAAATGGACCCACAGCAGTGTTTTCCAAACTCCTGGTCATTCTAGTAAGTGATAAAATCAATTTAGTGAGAATCCAACAAGCATATTAAATGCAAAATGTATTTTTCACTGCAATATGAGGAAGTTTGAAAGCCACAAATGAGATTATGTAAGGCCATATAGTTTGAACACTTTTTCTACTCATTTCCCAAATGGGCCCAAGGGGTCTAATTTTAGCACTTAAAACAAATTCAGAAAATCTGAGCTAAATAAAATCAGAAGGAAATCTCCAGAAAGCTCATGGTGTAGCTACAATATAAAACTACTTCTCCTTCCCATGCCCCACCTCTAACTTCTCCCAAAGCAGAAAATGTGGGAAGGATTATGAGAGTATTGGGGGTTGGGAAACTGGAAGTTTGCAGTGTGTTGGGAATCCCTAATTGAGGATGCTTTAAACCTGGGGCTGATGACGCTGAGTTGTAATAGGGAGGCCGCACTTGTGATGAAATATTGAATAGGCTTTAAGTTGGAGGGATAAAAGGCAGTAAGTACAAGCTTCAGGGTGCAGAGAAAATGAAATTTCCCACACACACGAGCCCAATTCACTCAAAGAACCAGAGTTCTTTAGGAAAACAGCTGATATCATGTGTCTGGCATGACATGCATAAGCTAAACCTGGTGTATCTCAACAGAATCAGTCTGTCAAAGAATAGGGAACCGACCTGAAGAAGTGTCTACTACCAAAGATAGACAAGTTGGATATCAATAAGAAAAATATCTATGATGGATTGCTCAGATTATGATGATAATTTAAGAAAGCAACAATAATTCCTCATTGCTCATCTTTTGAGGATGAGGGAAACCAAAACAGTATTTTGAAAACTGGTAAATAAAGAGACAGATTCATATATTATTCCTTCCTTTCCCATATACATTAAACTCAGGTAAACCAAAAGGCTGATAAAAAAAAGGGGGGGTCCTCCTAATATAAGGAAGTCCAACTAACAAATGAAAAGAGAAAGACCTGGTAAGGCTTAATTATATCACTGTTAGTGGATATAATGATGGGAGTCTAGTTAGTGATAGACATAGAGTAGAAGCAATTATTTTAATGCTTAATTTATATTTTGCTATGAGTGTTTCCTTCACTTTCTAATGGGAAACTTAGCAGATGTTTATTTGTTTTTCTTGGTTTGGTTTGGTTTTTTCAAAATTAATCAGAACGCAAGTGTGTTAAGTATTCTAATCAACCAGTAAGTAGTGTAAGAGATTTAGTCAAACATCAACTGGGAAGAGCAAGATTATCTCAAAGAGAAGGTGAAACTCTTGAAGAGCAAGTGAAGGAAACATGGTTTGATGCTTTAGTAGGAGGCTTGCAGCTCTTGGGTTTTTCCTCCCTTTCTGTTCCTCCTGTTCATGACACCTCAGAAAATGAGGAGCACTAACAGTAAGGACATAGAGAAGACAGAGCAAATCTTCGCTGACGAGAAAGCCAATTGGAGTTGGCAGAGAACATTCTTGGAAGAGGGTCTCCAAAGGGCAACTGAGGCAGACTGAGACACTGCCCTGCAAACTTCAGTCAGGTATAAGGAAGATGAATGTAAGAGAATAATTGCTTATGCTTACAACTGTGCACCTTTGAAATCACTGTACTTTTAAAAAACTAGTATGAAATTATGTCATCTAATGTTGGCTAAAATTGCTTTTAAAGGGTCATTTGAGCGAAGACATCATCTCTATATATGAAAAGCAGAAAAATTTGAGAATTATCTACACATAACACAGTAAAATGTTTGCAGTAGGGAGATTTTTAGTTCCAGCATTGCTTAATTAATTAAAAGCTGTCCGGGCTCAAATTTCTCATCTATTAAAGAAGAGTAATAATATTTCTTCTTCCTTCATAAGTTTTTGGTAATAATTTCAAAAAGGAATGTAAGAAAATTTTATTACTCATGAAGAATTACATGCGGTTTGGAAATGATTAATAGAACATTTGTTGAAAATATGAATACACACTGAACATCAATGAGACTTGTCTCTAGCTTCTGGCTAGGGAATGCTTAATCATAGCATGTAACTGATACTTTTGTCAGCATAACAAAGTTATGTGAATAAGTACATTAAATTCCATAACTATATAATTAGATCCCACAGAGTTGTTACTTTGTAACATTGGGGGTTTTTTATATGCAGATGGACAAACATGGTAGTATAAAATGGTTATATTTTTAAGACTCTGACAACTGGGAAAATGCAAGTTTTTTAGTAATAAACTTAAGCACATCACTGATCTGCAAGTGATAATGCAAGAGACTGTACCATACCATTACTCACAGGCCATGTGAACCTGAGTCTTTCCAGGCCTGTCTCCACATCTGTAAGCATGAATATTAATAATGTCCACAGAAAACATCCAATACATGTTAACTATTATGTTTATTGTTTTAAAAGTTTTACATTGGACTTCTTTTAATTAAACTGAATACTTAATTAGTAGTTAAAGCCAAAAGTAGTGTTTCCTTTTATATATGTTAAGTGAAGTTGTTACCATGGGAATGGTGAAGACGACAGGAAAAGCGGAGATGAAAGTTGGAGCTTACCCTGAATTTTCAACTAGAATATTTTCATAAGGTTTCTTCAAAATTTGCCCATGTGTGCATGTAATCACTTTGGCTGATTTTTGTTCTGTCTTCAGATTAACCAATGCATGCAAACTCATCCATTCAGACACCTGTTCTTGCTCAGAGCCTTTCCTGAGGCAGTAGTACCTAAAAGGCACTTCCTCCTCAGCTCTGCACCCTCCCACCTCCAGCCCATTTTCCTATACCACGAATCCTCCCCAACAATTTCAACCTCTGATGACCCTGAACGCCTGAGCCCCAACGTCTTATAGGCCCATATTAATCTCTGACACCATCATACTGCGGAATACTAGACATTTTTTTCTTTCTTAACATAAGAGTCGGTACTTCTCAGCCATCTCAGTATTCTCACAGCATCCAGCCAGGACACAGCCAGCAAATATTTGCTGAATGAAACAAACATAAAACCAGTAGAAAATAAGTCCCAGGATTGGAAAAAGAGGACTAAGCAATGATGAGGAAAGATAGGAACTCTGTGAAAATGACTATGTGATTGAAACAAATTATGTTATCTAGAAAAGAACCTCACAAGATTAATGTTAAAAACAGCTAATTAAAATTTAAAATATTTTTGAAATTCGAAAGAATAATTGAGGAAAGAAAAGTTGGAAAGTTAATATTTCAGTTACTAATTCAGTTAAATATGCAAACTTGGTGTTTAATTATTAAAATTAATAAATGTATTTGAGAGTATAAGTAAGTTTAAGGGTAGGTGCATTTGTCTTTTAAATGTAGGTTAGAAAGTTTCTTAGTTCTAAAAAAAATATTATATATGAAATTAGAGTTGGCCTTTGAATTGGTTACAGGAATATGTTCTTAAACAAATGTGTTAAGATGTCTTTCTCAATATATTTGAGATCTGTAGTCTATGATGGCAAAACATAATGATAAGCATTGTTATTGTTCAGGTTATGTAGCTGCAGATCTAGCATGAGCTAGGAAATAGAAAAGAAAGTCACATTTTTTTGTTGTTGAGCAAAGAAAAGCATTTAGAAAAATGTGTAATTAAATTCAAATCTTTGGTGAAAAATCATAACCATTACGTAGAAGAAAGGGAAAAACAACATAATACTTGCTAAGTATAGCAGTAGACATAGAAATTCAGTAGTGAGAAACTCCAGGAACAAAATAAATAAGTAGAAGTAAAGAGAAATAACTTTTAAAATGGACATATAAAAAAGGAAAATTTGAAACAATAGATTTAGCAATTTAATACTATTTTGCTAGAAACAATATAAGCTATCTATATTTAAATGATAGAATGGAGAGAAAGCATGAATAATCAACAGTAAACAATAAGATATTCTTTTTGACTTGCAAATGTACTTCTGAAAGTTCTTTTCTGTCACTTGATAACTATTAGAGTTATTCCTGCTGACAAGAGGAGTTGAATGTTATCCAGCAATCTTTGAAATACACCTCAAAAATGAAACAAAATATAAAAGAGAAAAGGGAAAAGACAGGAATTTAGTTTTAAATGTAACATCATTGCATGTAATGCATACCTAATAACATGAAAAGGATGATATAATATAAAGCAAAATTATTTTTGGAATAATGTTTTGTCCTTGGATAATTTATCAGTGTTGGTTTGACTCTATGTAACCAGAAGGGTTGTTTGGGATTTCTTTCTGTTTTTTCAGTGTGCTTACTTTGATAATGTATCCTGGGTCCCTATTTTGGATTAGCTAACAGTTAAAGAGGTTTGGTATCCCCATAAGAGGTTGGGAATGTAGAACTATTAATCTTTCAATAGCCTTAGAAGGTCAATAAGGCTGGGGTGAGGCATGGGTTACACCAAAGCAAAGATTAATGTGACTGGACTTTCTGTCATTCTTCTTGTCTGAAAGATGCATTACTTCTCCCGCCCCCCTTTTTTCAAAATAAGTAGGCTGGCCCTGTCCTCTGAATCCCACCAGAATGAAAGCTCCAGAAATGCTGAAACTATACACAGCCTACATTCACCACAGAGCCCACCACATAGTAGATGCTGAATCAATATTTGTTGACAGAATGAATATATATCACATCTGTCATATGGTAAGCCAATGATAAAAGCATGGGGACAATGACCTCATTGACTTGGGAGACCTTTAGTCCAGAGCAACTCAAAAGCTCTTGTGGCAAGCTTTTGGGGTAGGTTTAAAAGTCCTGGGTCAGGCAGAAGCACACTTGGACCAGGCAGAATAAGGGTCAGTGGAAGACCATCTGGGGAGAGCAGCCCAGGCCTGTGGGAGTGACAGAGGCGCTTGTGAAGAGCACAGAGTGAGCCATAGGTTGTCAGTGACCATGTAGGTCCCAAACACCAATGTCAGTAATTGACGGTTTACAGTCCTCTTTAATTAAAAGTTATTTGACAACTTGAGAAGAAAAACCAAAGGATGTCCTCTAGAGAGTATTTCTTGGACCCCCGGGGGTGTTAAAGTCAAAAGAAATACAATGACAATCCAGAAAGAAACCTGGATCCTTTTTACACCTGCCCCCTGACATGGGATCACGCTGGTAAAATACATGATGGAGACCACAAATAAAGCTAAGTGCTTTACTCGTCCATTTCATTTATTACATCATCCATTCTGTGCCTGTAGCCCAAGACGAAGACTGGTTCTGACCTCCATGGGCTTGAACGGTCCAGGTTGATTTCTGTTCCTTGTCTTCCTTTGAATCCTAAATATACACTTTACCAAGGAGGAAAAATTTCAACAGAAAAGTATTTGAAGGTGAGTGAAAAGATGGGTTGGAAACTCTTAACTGACAAATTATTATAGAAACAAAGAAAAGCATAAGAGGACCCAACAAAAACCATCTAAACCAGTGGTTCTCAACCTTTTAAGTGCCATGACCCTTTAATACAGTTCCTCATGTTGTGATGACTCCCAGTCATAAAATTATTTTCTTTGCTACTTCATAAGTGTAATTTTGCTACTGTTATGAATTGTAATGTAAATATCTGTGTTTTTCGATGGTCTTAGGCGACCCTGCTAGTGGTTCTCAACCTGTGAGTTGAGACCCTGCTGTAGAGCCTAAGACCATCGAAAGACACAGGTATTTACATTACGATTCATAACATTTGCAAAATTACAGTTATGAAGTAGCAATGAGAACAATTTTATGGTTGGGGGTCACCACAACATGAGGAACTGTATTAAAGGGTTGCAGCATTAGAAAGGTTGAGAACCACTGATTCTAAACAAAAATGAAGATAATATCAACAAGAGATAGGGCAGAAACCTAACGCAGCAAATTAGACTTTAAACTTTCTGCTATAACTTTCTCATTATTCCCTACAACTTGATTTAGACAGCTAATGTATGGAAGTCAGCTAAATGAGTATAGACCAGTGATTGGCAAACCGCAGCTCATGAGCCACATGAGGCTCTTTGGCCCCTTGAGTGTGGCTCTTCCACAAAATACCATGGCCTGGGCAAGTCTATTTTAAAGAAGTGGCATTAGAAGAAGTTTAAATTTTAAAAATTTGGCTCTCCAAAGAAATTTCAATCGTTGTACTATTGATATTTGGCTGTGTTGACTAATGAGTTTGCCGAACATTGGTATAGACTAATAGGTCAAACTTCTAAATAATGATTCCACAAGCGGAAAAGCCACACAGAGAGGAGGAAGAGAGCTGATCCTTCTTTAAAAAGAGATGATTTTTATCCTAAGAACTGCCAACTGGTATGAGCATCCATATGTCACCAGGAATGACACAGATGTTTTATATTCATTTTCACTACCTTTGATGGTGAGTATTATCATATGCCTAACAGATGACAAGACTAGGGGGTTAAATAACTTGCTCAAGGTCACAAAGGAAAGAAGAGGCAAAGCTAAAATTCTAACCTAATCTCTCACTCTTAAGTTTGAGTTTTTCCCACAGCACTGCCCATAACATGTATTTGTTTAGTAATAGAAGAGTGACAATATTAGATTTCTCCTCAGGGAACAATTTTCCAAGACTGTATTTTCCATTGAGCTGTGTCTGAATTATTGATTTGTTTATAATTGCTATCCCTTACCATAAAGATTTATGTTCAGTTTGGGGAATAAGAAGCCTATTGGAATGATAGTTTTCTTGATGACAACTAAATCATATATAAATTAAAATAAATACAACTTCATAACCACCTGGCCAGGTGTTGCTAAGTATTTTAATAATACATTCAACATCTGTGAGAATCTTGACAAAAATTACAAATGATATGCCAGGCAAGCTGCTGTTTCTAAATTAATGCATCCTACAAAAAAGTTTCAAAACACTCAGTATTCTATACTGAAAACATATACAAATATGAGAAAAGAAGAGAGGAGACCACGTAGGTGGAATATGAGTAGAACAACAGGAAGCAGATTAGGGAGTAGTCCGCTTGAAGGACGACATTTTCCCGGTATCAGGTAACATCAAATTTTACAATTTCAGCCTGGCTGGTGTAGCTCAGTGGTTGAGCCTCAACCCAGGAACCAAAAGGACATGGGTTCAATTCCCAGTGTGGGATGTGCAGGATGCAGCCCATTAATGTTTCTCTCTTATCTCATCAATGTTTCTGTCTCGCCCTCTCCCTTCCTCTCTCTCTGAAAAGCAGTAAAAAAAAAAAAAAAAAAAAAAAAGTTAAAAACAATTTTACAATTTCTCAGCAGCCTCCATGAAGTTCTACAGAACACATCTCTATTCATCCAGTTGAAGAAGGAGCGAGGCATGTGTTTTCCTTCCTAACATTTAAAATTCGCACAGAGGGATCACAGACAGCCCTCCCTAGCAGAGCAGTTACCTCAATAACATGCTGTTTCTCTGGTTACGCTGAATAATCCATTTTGCTGTCTTTTTAATTTTTTTTGAGAAAAATTATTCATGTGTTATTGGCATGGAACTGAGGAAAAAGAGATGAGCTGAGTGAGCTTTCAGTAATTTGTCTAAATTTTATAATCAAATAGCAATTATATGACTATCTCATAAACTATCGACCTTTTCCTCTCATCCTCTGTGGGCCTCCAACATTTTGAACAGCAGAATCAAAAAAGGCACAGAGAACTCTCTGAAGGCCGCAAACCCTAGGAAAGAAGGAAGAGGGACTAGATGGGACAGAGAGCCTGGAAGGACTGAGGAAAACCGTGACGGGATTCTAGTCAGCATGGGGGGGAAGTCCCAGCATTCACTTCTGGTTCCTCTCACCTGGACTGGGTCAGGTGTTCTCGCCTTGGGCCGAAATAATGTCACTGAGGCAAGTTTCACAAAACTGCTGCCTGGGCCCTAGCTCTAGACATTCTGATTCATGAGAGAAGTTCAGGCAAACTCCCCAAGTGACTCTAACGTGCACTGACCTACATAATCGAGAGACATGAATAAATGCAAAGCATATTGGCAAGGTTTCAACATACTTTTTGCCTCACCAGAAGAAAAGGAATCCAACAATCTCAAAACACTAGACCAAGACTATCACTAACAATAAACAATAACAATGAACAGTGGCACCAATAACAAAACCAAACCAAAAAAACTCTTCCAAAACCCACAAAAGGAAAGGAGAGAGAAGAATTTTGTGTGAAACTTTTCTCCACCCTCCTCCTGTAGGAAAGCAACATTTCTCAGTAGAATATTCTGTGCTAACCATTAAACTGGATGCCCGGCCCATAAAGGAGTATGAAGTCAAACCTCAATCCCATGCTTCCCAAATGAGGAAACTGAGCCTCAGAGAGGTGAGGGCCAAAGCACAAAGACAGAACTGGATCCCAGATCTGTCTCCAGAGCACAGCTTTTCTCTTCTCCATATCTTCTGGAATGTTTCTCTGCAATGGCTAACTTAACAGATGCTGGAACAGAGTGTAATTTCAGGGACATTTTCCTCTGTGGGACTTTGAAGTGTTCATTCTAAGAAACTTCATAAGCTAACACTGGCAGTGAACAAACAGGTAAAGGGAAGAAAATAAAGTTGAAGGGGCAGATAGAGGCCTAATGGTAAAAGACCTTGAATGCCAAGTAAAGAGTCTGGAATGAATGAATGACTGTACTAATTAATTAACAAATCTACATTTACTATTATCAAAAAATAAACTCTGAAAAGAAATTAGGGTTATTTTTAAGCCAAACCTTTTTTATATTATGTTTAAATTGCAGTTTTAGTGGAATTTTCCAAAAAATGAATTTAGCAGCTGATAAAATACAGGGGCAGCCTGACATCCCAGGAGTGGAGTCGAGTAGTAGCATGTCACCATTAACAATAAAACTTAACAGGGTCATTAGTTTCCCTCAAGGTAAAGAGCATATTCTCAAATATAAATGGACAAATAAAATATCAGAACAGAGAAAAGAAAACCATTTAGGACTCCATAAAGTCAGATATCAGGCTAAAACTTCTATATTTAGATAAAATACATGAATTGTTAAGAAAAAATACAAAACTGAAATAAAAAGAAAAACTAGGTTATTTTTCTTTATTTCTCCAACAGGATGATTCTATACCTTTCTTAGTTTTATAAAACAAAATTTTCTCCACCTTAACTGGACATTGAAAATTAGGATAATTTAAAATGTTGCATACAAATGTATGTTCTTTCCTTTACTCTCTATATATGTAAACATGGACATTTCCAATGCTTTAAAAAAAATTAAAGCATTAAGACATTTGGCATTTGGAATATCAGCAGGAACGCATTTGATATGACATTAAATTAATCAACTCAATGTAATAATTTGTTATATTTATTAATCAAATATTTAATTATCCTGATATTAAGTTTCATTATATAGATCTTTTAGCCATATCTTTTAATCCTACATGTAATCACACATAGTATGTGCACATATGTGTGATTACATGTAGCAATAAATTGATAATACATTCATTTTATTCTTGTATAGTCTCACAATTTCTTGCTTTTTTCCCATTATGATCAGAGTTAGCCCAAATAAAGATAAAAGTCTCTAGGAAATATTGCTCTTGATGTCTCTTTAAAACCTTTCAAAGACTTTGTAACTTTTTATTCTTGAAAAGGATTAGAACAATGGCTCATTACATACCATAATCTGTGATTTTACAGGACACCAAATACAGCTCTTTCAGGTTTTGTCCTTCCTTTGCAATGACCTCCACACACCTGAAACACACACAAAAAGTGGTGAGTTGCACTAATATGTTTCAAGTTAAATTAGAAGAGTTTGGTCAGGACCATAACAGGAAGAGGTCAGCTTTTGATGAATGCCACAGCTCTCTTCTTTCAACAAATCTCTTTCAAGGTGTTTCAGGAAAAGGTATTATATTCCTGCTGTAAACTCAAGTGCTCTAATACCTAAATGACTTTAATTAAGTACATTTATGACTAGTGTATCTTTTACAACAAGGTGATGAAAAAAGAGATATTCCTATAAGAATAATGTTACATTTAGTAATAAAAGGCTAGTAAACATATACTAATGAACATGTTGTTAATATTATAAAATAATATAAAAATGATTATAATGAAGTATAGACTATATAGATGGATGGTGATTATAAGTGGATGATAATATTGCTGATAGTTCCATTATGAATATGGGGCTTGACTAACTAAAACACACATTGTTTTGTGAAATTTTATTTAACATAAAATATGCTTTAAAAATCTATAACATTGATTATAGAAAGAAAAATCTTTGCACACATAAGAACTTTGAAATCTTTTCATTTAAAGTGGTTTCTACTTAATATTTTAATGAATTATTGCATAGACACAGGCCATTTCAATAATACTGATATAGATATGTAAGATTTATAGTCTTTTCTGGTTTAAGTTAAAAGGTTCTGAATGGTACACTCTGCTCTAATAGCCTTACTGACATATGTAGTGCAGAATTGAATCAACTTTAAAAATAATGATTAACAACACTATCCATTTTGTGGCTCAGTCTCCTATAATATCAGGAAAACCTATACCATCACAGTGACACATAGGCACAGGCAGCCTTCAGTGCAGTCCCTGTTTTAATCTTTATAAATAGCAGGTAAGTAAAAGGGTAAAAGCAAAAAAAGTCATTAACCTTTTCTAGGAAGGAAGGATCAAGTAATTTGATACCTATGTGTATAATCCATCAAAAAATTACTGAGCAGCCATCTCTGTCTTTCAGATATTTTATTTGCTGTCTGGCTTATTTGCAGGTATCATCTTCATAAAATGTCAGAAAATTGTATGTAATTTTACTTCCCATAATTCATTATTGAAGGTTAAATTAGTTATAAAAAGGCATGTTTTTCTTTAAAATATATTTTTATAAAATATTATCTTAATGGAATGATAAACATTTCAGAGTTCCTCAGAATAACTGAATAAACATTCTTTTTGAGGTATTTTAAAAAATTATGATAAAAATTGATAAGGACTTTCATAGCAACAAAAGAAAACTAAAAGCTTTAATAAAATATAATTATGATTGATACAGTTTATTATGAGGAGAAATTTAAAAACCTAATTCCAAATTTGGCTTTAATGTAGCATTTTAATAAAATCAGAAAAAGGGAAGGATAAAAAGAAAAAGGAACAACCATGTTTTCTATATAACTTTAAAAACTAATTTTCACATGCTAAGAATAAAAAAATATAGGCCCTGGATGATTATAAAATCTTTAGTAGTTAAAACAAAAGTCTGACTTGACTAATTTCTATCAAATCAAAGAAACATATTTCACTGTCCTCCATTACCAACCAAAAATGTTAGTAAAACCAATATTTTGTATGGCCAAAATGAAAGAAATCAGTGCAGAAATAATTGTCACATCATTTATTTTGTTCTCATGTTCTTTTCAAGTAGTTCAAAATGCCTAATTTTATATTTTATATGAAAAAACTCAAAACAAATGCAATATCCTATTTATGTTCCTGCCACTTGATTCTATATTAGATATGCTACAAGCAAATGTAAACATTAAAGAAACACAGGGCAGACTACAAACAGCAAACAGGACAAATTGATTTTACTGCACAAGTCAGATCAAATGCTATTTCTTAGGCAACAGGAACCCGTATTCATGTAACACAAGATAATCAGTCACTGGATGGAAACTGTCCTAAAGCTGATGAAAGGCCATGAGCATTGGGTTTCTTCTCTACACAGCAGAGAAAAGTTATTATGAATAAATACTGCAAATATATTAAGCTTACTCAAGGGGCAATAACTGAGAGATAACACATGATTAGAAGTAAGCAGTAAGTACCTTTTAGACAAAAAAAAAACCCCCCCACACAAAAAAAACAACAAAAAAAAACAACTATAAGATCCTTTGCTTTTACAAAGGATCACCTAGGATTTTTGCTCTGTTTTTGACAGTTCAGTTACATAGTTCTCCAAATACTTTTAATTACAGTATGCTGGAAGTTATGTACAACACAAAACTACTCTTCAGCTAAGAACTCATGAAAAATTATTTCTTGGAAGATTTATAGCAAACTTTAATGTTTTGAACTTGAACATCATCATCATTTACTGATATGATACTTTAGGAGAAAAACTCCAAGTTCTGTGAAACTGGATTGAAATTGTTAATATAATACTAAAACACAAAATTGAGAGATTCAAACTAGTAGTTAAAATAGCTATTGTTTCCAGAGCTGAAAATGGAACTAGTCTGCATTATCTATTATGACAAATTGGTGTATAAATGGAACCCCAAGTCAGGACTCTGGCTATTGTCTGAAGTGCTGTGATCAGTCTAGGTCTAGTGTCCAGGCAGTCTGTGCCTACAGCAAGTCACAATGACACATGATGGGGCGGGGGGAGGGTTGTCCATTTCTCCTGCAACTTTCAGAGTCTGTTCTTAAATATACTCACAGAAATACCCTAGCATAACACAAGTCCGTGTACCTCATCTACTCTAAATAATTCTACTCTTGGCTCTAGTCATGGCCTTCAATGTGTTAACATCAGCGCATTTCCCAGTTCACTGTGCATATGGCATGTAGGCAACAAACAAGGTGGTAAAGCTTAGCAACTATTTAAACTAAAGCTTAGCGATCATTTAAGCTTAAAATGATTTAAACTATAGGTGTTCATCTAAGTTGTTAAAGGAGTATTTTTAAAATGTTAGCAATAAGAGGAATATTTACAAGGTGATGACCTATAAGGAAGGAGAGTGACAGAACCAAAGACCACATTTCAAACTTTTGCTTTATATTCCCTTTCCTATTCAAGGATATCACATAGGAAAATATTCATTTGTCTCTGTGATAAACCATAGTTTGTCACTGGGGGCAAGCAATGAGTCCCTAAACTCATATTCCAGAATTTTAATATTTCCCATTATTACCCCCAACCCCTTTTCCCACCATTCCTAAGAGCAAACCTCAGAATACCCTATGACCAATATGGGTCAGAATATTAAGGATTACCCACTTCATGTATGACAATCAAAAGAATCAAAAAATTGGGAAAAGAAGTATATCCTTGAAGAGTGTGACAATCTATAATATTATTAAAGGGAAATTCATCACCAAAAAAAAAAAAAAAAACTGGCAAAGGGGAACAATGCAGAAGAATATCAAATACTGTTATAGTGGCCCATGAACATCAAACACAAACCCAGTAAACCATCTTTCTGAGTTCTGAGAAATAAAGGGAGACATCTTAACGAGAGGAAATAAGGAATCAGAAGACATGCATCCCAGCCTCACCTTCATGAAACAACAGAACCACCATCTGCCTTCCCTAAAGCCCCGCATCAGCATGCTCTATAAAATAAGGGCCTGAGTGAAGAATTTCCCAGACCAAATGTTCTCGGTGCTTTTAAATATATTTTAGTTTATTCTGAACTGCCACCCCTTAGATTATTTTCCTGCTTATATATTTTGGCAGGGTTGTGACGAGAATAAAAAAAATGCACCCATTGTAAATTACTGAGTAACAGGTGTTGAGTATCCATATATAAATTCCATTAGAATACTGAAAAGGGCCAGAAAACCTGTTCTAAAGTATCCAGAATCCCCTTTATAATAACATAATTTTATGCTCACTTCCTTTTATAATGTTTTAAAATGTACCTAAAATATTTGATGAAATTTGAAAAGCCAGAAAAAGCTTTCTTTTGTGAGCTATACAGGATTTTCTTTTTTAAGAAGAGAAGGTATTTCTTAGTTTCAGTGGAGGGAAAAATCTGTCTCCTTAGCAATAGATTCCTAATCACCTGATTTATGTGAAGGGTAAAGGTTAATGAATTAAGCTGTGTAAGCTTCAAAACTATCAAAGGAATTCAAAAGAGCCCTGAATTATGGAAAACAATGGCCCATCCTACATACATACCAAATTTTATGGTTTTTTTTTTTTTGTCTCCTGCTTAAAAGCAGGAACATGGCATTAGTGACAATTGAAAAGAACTAATGAGGAAATATGACTACACTGCTTGCAAGAGGAGTGTCCTAGGAGACCTTGTTACTGTTTGTGATGTGCTTAAAGCCCAAAAGAAGCTAATTGGAGCTGCCAGATACTGGTTTGCAAATCTCACTTTAAAGGACAGGCTCAATCATCTTAGAGGTGTGAAAAGAAATGTCCCCATTAGAGATGCATTAGTATGTGGCTTGGTGAATTTCTAAATAAACTTTAAGATGTTCTTCCCCTAAGTCACTCTTATATTTGAATAATTGATCTATCTTCAAGCAAAGGGAAAAAAATACAAGACAAAACCACCCCACCAATTTTAAACAAAAAGTATAAAGAGTGCTATAAAGTAATTGGCAAATAAGTTCAATGGGGAGCTTCATATGTTTAAGGTTGAATAAACTCGTAGATCAAACCTTAAAACTCCTGAAACACAAACACATCATAAAAGTGACCTATTTGGGGGGGTTTTGAAATGGAGCTTCATTTCCATCATTTCTTGAAACTAAACAAGCCAACAAGCCACCCCACGTCACATAGATTGTAAGTGGGTAAAGGCATGAGAAGTTGTAACACACACACACACACACACACACACACACACACATACACCCACCCACACACACACACACACACACACACACGCAGATTAAAGGGTCCACAAAATCTAATGAGAGTAACAAGGGAGCAAATTCGGTCCAATTCAGTGTTGTGTAAGCTCATCCTGACTAATTCCTATGGGGTCATTTAAATGATAGCAGGGGTCACCAAAACACAATTTAGCATCTTACAAAAAGAAGAATGATATCTGGTTGATTTTTCTAAAGCCTCAAGTCAAGTTTTACTGGAGAATGATCCAATCCCAGTACAGCAAATGAATGGGCATGATTTACTGTCTACTTTCAGAAAACACACTGTATAAAGTATTTCTATGTACAAAGAAATAAGTAAATCAACAGGAAAATATGTACAAGATGAATCAAGACAAGAATCTATATATAGTACATTTCCCTTATTACACAGATACACAGTTTCATTTATGAGCATTCTATTTATAGGTACCTTTTCTAGTAACACATCCACCTTCACCTTACAGAAATAGCATTCAATGCTTATTTTCAATCTTTACCTTAAATAACTGCACATACTGACACATGAAAGACTGCTTTGCGAAAGTGACACGTGGCATCAAAGTGATATAACGAGTGCTCTTTGTGTTATGGTACACTTTCTTCTAATGTTCTTCTATCCCATTAACACAGTACCAACTATATACTTAAGTCAATTTTTCATGTAAACTTCGAAGGATATTTTCATAGAACATCTCATAGAAATGTTGCCAGCAGGAGAGATTTTTTTAAAGGTTGCCTTGCAATTAAAATGCTAAGTTATCTACTCGAAGCATGTTCTTAATATACCAGGGGGCAAAAGCTGGAAGGGACATGCAAAATGTCACCAGCTCCATAGTTAACAATTATCTTGGGACACTCATTTAGTTCTCACTTTCAAAACATTATTCTCTGGAAAGCCAATATCTGATTAGTGAACCTAAGATTAATTTAGGCATCTGCTATGTAAAAAGTAGAGAACCAATGTCTGTTTTGTATCATGGAGATACTGAAAGGTTACAAAAATGAGAATAGTATAGTTAGTTTTAATGATATAGATCATATTGGCCTATAAACTTAAATGTAATTGAAACTTAAGTTTTATGATTTGCATCTTGCCAGGAGAGGTGTGCCGCCCCTGAAGGAAACATAGCAGATATTGCCATTTGGTGATTCTTTCTGGAATACCCTCTTCCTGAGCAACTCTAACATCAGGCAGGTTTCCTAACTGGAGAGTAAGTAGGAGTCAGTACTGAAAAGAGATGAATACAACAAAAAGTCCTATTTTTAATATATAGGATATACCCAAAAATGCATATACACTTTGAATTATAAAGGTAGTGTTTATAAAAATATATTTCATTTTCATTAACAGCTAACAGCTGTTAAAGGGTGTATACATTTTAGGGGGACACCCTATATTTAGCTATCACAAACTAGCTCTTATGAAAATATTTTATTTCTCCATTTATATAACAAAACATTTTTAAATTTACTTTGAATGTTAGAGTACTTTTAAAATGTTTTTCAAATAGAATAAAGCTTGTAATATTTTTTAAATGTGTATTTTCTTCATGCTACTAAGAAACGAGATGTTTTACGTTCTTTTCAAAGAGGAGAAAAGAAGATCAAACAAACATTTTTGTTATAAACTTGGCTCTGGCTTTAATATTTCAGAAATTTTATCCAAAAGTCTTAGTTTTAATTCTAACTATTGTTCTACCCTTTCACCACAATTACACTAAACCATTATATAATAACAGGAGCTAATTTTTCTATGCATTCCTCAAAATATGCAATAGTTGAAAAGAGTCTAAGCTTTTACTTATTTATTTAATTCAACTAGGTTTTATTGAGTGTAAACTATGTGCTAGAAATGATAAAAGCTATAATCAGAAAGCCACATTGTTATTAAATGATGAAAAGATACGTATAACCTTGACAGATCAAATACCACTATTTTGTTGCTATTAATGTTGGTACCCAGGAGCAGAAAAATCATATCACTATCTCTATAGCTACTAAAATGCAACTAAGAACAATTATATTTTAGGATCAAAAGAAATGCTAGAAAGAAAGAGAAGGAAAAAAGGTAAAGACAAGACTGTCTGAATTTAGCAGTTTATTCATTTCTCAGTAAGAAAAATATGTAATTACTTTTATTTTATTTTGTAATTACTTTTATTTTATTTTTTGTAATTACTTTTAAATAGGAAAATTTCAGAAAGCTCCTCCTTCAAGCTTTTTGGGATCCATCAATTTATTTATATATTTAGTTAGTTGTTGTTGTTAATCCTCACCCAAGGTTTTTTATTTTTAACTAGAGGCTCAGTGCATGAAATTTGTGCCGGGGGGAAGGCAGGCAAGGTGTCCTTCAGCTCAGCCTGCGTCCTCTCCAATCTGGAACTCCTCAGGGATGTCCAACTGCCCGTTTAAGTAGGATTGGGCCTAAATGGGCAGTGGGACATCCTTCTCACAATCCAGGACTGCTGGCTCCAAACTGCTCACCTGCCTGCCTCCCTGATTGCCCCTAAGTGCTTCTGCCTGCCAGCCTGATCACCCCCTAACCACTACCCTGCCAGCGTAACTGATCTCTAACTGCTCCCCTGCCAGCCTGTTTGCCCCAAACTTCCCTCCTCTGCTGGCCTGGTCACCTCTAACTGCCCTCCCCTGCAGGCTTGATCGCCCCCAACTGCCCTCCCTTGCAGGCCTGGTCAATCCCAACTGCCCTCCCCTGCTGGTCTGATGGCTCACAACTGCCCTCCCTTGCAGGCCTGGAACCTCCCACTGTCCTCCCCTGCTGGCCATTTTGTGGTGGCCATCTTGTGTCCACATGGGGGCAGGATCTTTGACCACATGGGGGCAGCCCTCTTGTGTGTTGGAGTGATGGTCAATCTGCATATTACCCTTTTATTAGATAGGATAGAGGCCTGGTGCATGGGTGGGGACCAGCTGGTTTGCCCTGAAGGGTGTCCTGGATCAGGGTGGGGTTTACCTTGGGGTATGGGATGGCCTGGGAGAGGGGCCTATAGTGGTTTGCAGGCTGGCCACGCCTCCCAGTGACCCAAGCAGAGGCCCTGGGATCTGAGATTAATTTACGTTCTATAATTGAAACTTTGTAGCCTAGAGCGGAGCCAAGCCTTGTGCTCGCTCCCTGGTGACAGCCATTTCTGTTTGAAACTTTGTAGCCTAGAGTGTAGGCCTAGGCTAGGGCTGCAGAAGTTTGGCTTCCTCCATCGCCCTGGCAACCCTAAGCCTCTTCTCTCTCCAGCTCCGTGGTGGCTGCCATTTCTGTTGGGATTATATATCTTCTATAATTGAAACTTTGTAGCATTGAGTGGAGGCCTAGGCCAGCAACAGCAGGCAGAAAGCTTGGCTTCCTCTGTCGCTGGGGAAACCAAAGCCTCCCTCCTGCTCTCAGTGGTGGTAGCCATCTTGTTGGGGTTTATTTGCATAATTTGTTCCTGGTTGGCTGGTGGGCGTGGCTGAGGGCTTGGCTTGATCAGAGGTATGGCCAATTTGCATATTACTATTTTATTATATAGGAGGATTGATTTTTAGGGAGAGTGGAAGAGAAAGGGAAAGACAGAGAGAAACATCTATATGAGAGAAACACATCGATTGGTTGCCTACAGCATGAGCCTGACCAGTGCCTGAGCAAGGGAGGAGCCTGCAACCAAGATACGTGCCATTGACCAGAATCAAACACAGGACTCTTTGGTCTACAGGTCGACACTCTATCCACTGAGCTAAGCTGGCTAGGGCAAGGCCCATCAATTTATAGCCAATAACTCTTGGGGAATCCAGGCAGTGCGCAATGACGATACTGTTAAGACTGGTGCTATCTTATGGTTTTCTGGCATATTTTAAGATAGATTGCAAAAGCAAATATTATATTACCCTACATTTAACAAAAATTTACTGGTTGAAAGCAAAAGCCTGGGACCTTAAGACAGTAAAAGGCAAAGGCAAAATTCTGAGAGGTTCCAAACACTCCCCGCTCCCCACTTCCCTAACTCTTCCCCTCCCCCCCTGCAACCCCCACTAATAATATAATAAGTAAACATTTCAGTGGTAAAACTAAAACTATTTCCAAAGACCCATTAGGCTTCCTAACAGCTAAAATAAAATTTAGATGGAGTACTAAACACAGAATTGATCATATCCCTGCCCATCCCCACATTCTTTACCCTCACTGTTACAAGTATTGGTAAGAAAGTCTCAATATAACACATCAGATATTTAAGCTCATCTTTAATTTAAAGTGGCTAAGAATAGTATCTTAGTGGAATATAAAGGCATCAGAAAAAGAAATTTTAGGCAGCATCTACGAAAGAGTTAAGTACTTCCTCACCAGAAGATGCCACAAGTTGGCTTTGTGGTGACTAATTGCCTCTTTAACCCCTGTACTTGGGGAGTTGGCCTGTGCTTCAATGCCGGTTTTGTGATGCAGCCAAAGAATGATGTTCAACATAGACCTCCCATGACCTGTGGAGCCAAGGAGTTAACTCGGACAAGATGCTGACAAAAGGTTTCCTTCTCACTTGGGAAGGTACAGAAATTCTTTTTGGATAAGCCAAATTCTCAGAAGATTATATATAAAACACAGTAGGTAAAGACAAATTTATAAAAGTAAAAAAATAAAAGTCAAAAGAAGGGTTATACTTTAGCGAACAACGATTCTCAACATCCCAAAGTACTAACTCAAAATTGTGTTTCAGAGGTGATTTTAGCAATATATTAGTGCAATGAAGAGAGAACCTAATTTGATCTTTGGAAGCTTATAGTTAGATAGGTATAATAAGATACAAAAAAAAAAAGCAAATCAACATTCTCCATTCCAAGTGCTTCAAGTACTCATACTCAGGAAGTCTGTACTTTGTCATTAATTTTTAAGTTTAGCAACTTTCTGGCCTTATCAAAAGCCAATAAAATGACTTTTAAGGTGATTTTATGTAAAATGAATTAATCCTGCAACTGGGAGAAAAGAATAAGTGAAGGTGTCTTGTTAGTTTCTAGAAAAAAAAAAAGATAGCATGAGGAAGGAGTTCTACATTAGGAAGGGGAAAAATTCAGGCAGTGGAACAAAGTGACCCACATATTTATTCGAAAAGAAAAAAGATCACATGGGTTTAATGAAGGCAGGGACACTGCATAAATTTGATCTCACTGACACTGAGCTATGTTGAACTCTGAAACAGTTTGAAGTTTAATGATCATCCCTGATAAATTCATAAAACCTGCTTACAAGGCTCTGGTTCTGCCACTGCTTGCTTCCTATTTTCTCCCATATCATTACCTATCAATGTTCGTGTCAAAGGTAAAATAATATCGGCTTTAACACTTATAGGAAAGAAAGGAAGCAAATCACGTTTAGTTATTTTAGTACATTATGTTTACACAGAGAGATAAATTTTTTAACTTAAAAAATAACATTTACACTTTTCAAAAAGAAAAAGAGTAGCCACGTCCTATGTAATAAAGAGGGAATATGCTAACTGAACCTCATACCATTGCAAAGATGGCAGTGCCCACAGCCAAAAAGGAGGGAATATGCTAATTACTGCCCTCCCCTCAAAGATGGTGGTGCCCATTGCCCTCAGCCCTGCTGAGGCCCAGCCACACCACACGTCTGCCTCCAGAGCCTCCCGATCCACTTCAGCTCTCCAGCTGCCCAGGACTGGCCCAAGGTGCAGGCAAGCCTCAGATGGCTGCTGCCCAGCCACCTAGCGCCAGCCTGAGGCACAGGCAAGCATCGGTTAGTGGTTGCCCAGCCACCCAGGGCAGCCCAAGGCTAAGGTAACCAGAGCTGGCCAAGGCTTGCACTATTAGCAGTGGCAGCAGCAAAGGTGTGATGGGGCATCACCTTTCCCTGATCGCCAGGTCACCTCCCACCCCTGAGGGCTCCTAGACTATGAGAGGAGGCAGGTTGGGCTGAGGGACCCCCTCCACTGCATGAATTTTCATGCACCGGGCCTCTAGTATTTCTATAAATGAAAATAAGGGGCATTTACTAAGAATTCTTTTATGAAAAGTATGCAGTTTACATATTTAAAGTCCCACCAGAAGATAATAGCTGATTTCAGTTAATTTTTATTTATCTGAAGGACAGAGAACCAAAGTCCTTCCTAATTTCTTCTCAAATAATATTCAAATTAGTAGAATGAGATTTAGAAACTCCAGAAACAAGCTACTGAAACTTTTACTTACCTTTCTGGCTACCAGGCCAGTTAAATGAGTCATGGTATTAAAAGTCTGTTTCTCTGTAAAATATACTTCTAGAGGATTCTTTCTTAACTCTTTTTCCATCAATGCAAAGGTTTAGTTATCAACAATCTAATTTATGTTAAAAGGAATATCCTCTCTTATAAAAGAGTAATTTGCAAATTGACCATCACTCCAACACACAAGATGACTGCCCCCATGTGGTCAAAAATCCTGCCCCCATGTGGACACAAAGTGGCCCCCACAAGATGGCCTGCAGGGGAGGGCAGTTGTGGGCAATCAGGCCAGCAGGAGAGGGCAATTGGGAGGGACCAGGCCAGTAGAGGAGGGAAGTTGGGAGTGACCGGGCCTGCAGGGAAGGGCAATTGCGGGGGGGGGGGGGGGGCAGGCCTGCAGGGGAGAGCAGCTGGAGGGGGGGAGGGGGGACCAGGCCTGCAAGGGAAGGCAGTTAGGGGTGACCAGGCCTGCAGGGGAGGGCAGCTCAGGGCAAACAGCCTGGCAGGCAAGCAGTTGGGAGTCAGCTGTCCTGGATTGTGAAAGGGATATCCCCGATTGGAGAGGGTGCAGCCTGGGCTGAGGAACACCCCTCCCTGTCCCCATGCACAAATTTCATGCACTGGGCCTCTAGTATAGTATATGGGTGCTTGTATGTGTATACACTTATAATTCTTAACAAATACATTTTTCTCTTACCAATACCATCATTAAATCCACAAAAATATAATTGTCGTAAATGAACTAGTAAAGGAATTTTAGCAGCCTAGCCCAGTGTTCAGCAAATTCACTAGTCAACAGAGCCAAATATCAATAGTACAATGATTGAAATTTCTTTTGAGAGCCAAATTTTTTAAACTTAAACTTCTTCTAATGCCACTTCTTCAAAATAGACTCACCCAGGCCATGGTATTTTGTGGAAGAGCCAAACTCAAGGGGCCAAAGAGCCGCATGTGGCTCACGACCACTGGCCTAGCCCCTGAAATGCCACAATCACTAAAATCCAGGTTGTTTTGCTTTGGCTAGTCATCAAGTCTGTTCTTTATGAAGGGAAAATAAATCTCTTTGTTCCTAGAGAGAGTGGTGGAAAGCTAATCAAACCAATGCGTAAGACTGATAGAAACCATGGGGGGTAAGCATTACCCATTTTCTCCTCTCAAAAAGTTGCAAAAACATGACAGTAAGTACACAGGGAAAAAGGAGAAGGCATATTTTACTATTTGTGTCAGACACTGGGTACTCTGCAGGCAACATCATGTCTGGCAGCCTGCAGGAACAAACAACACTCCCAACCCGGTACTCAGCTTTATGGTATTTTAAAGATAAGTCAAAGTGCACAGCGCATCTCTGGTATATTTCCAAATTTTCTATTGTTGATAGTTATAGTTACTGATCTGTCTGCATAATCAACAAATAATGTAGCAAAATGGAGTAACAATATTAACATTTCTGCTCTACACAAAAGAAATGCACTTCTCTCAAGTACCTAATGCAATAAAGGAATACACTGGTATCCTGAGGAAGCAGCAGGACTGAGAGCTGAAGAGAAGCAGTTTATTGTTTTCAAAGTCCTTTGTGGAATAAAGACAAAAGAGCAATGCTAGGTGTTTGAAAGGGATTTCAGGAAAACGTGTATGGAGTCAACTAATCAGTTCTGTGCCTCCACAAGTTCTGAGGGTGTTGTGAGTTTTGTCATGTTACTAACAGAGTTTTATTTAAAAAATGAATTTATAGCACAAATTCCTTTTATGATCTTTTATTAAAAGGTAAATAAATGATCATCAGACACAACACACTTAGGCCACTTGACAAAACATGGGCTTTGTGAAAAATAATGGCAATTCAATGTCATGTCATACATGGAAAAAGCTGAAAAAACTTTATAAAGGATAATAATGTACGCAAGTCAGTGAATGTGCAATATACTTAGGGATGCATTATTTGAAGTCTTGGATATTGTAAAGAGGAAAAATGAGAAAAACAATATGTAGGCTATATATTGATAGTATATTTATATCAATTATAAATATATATATATATATATATATATATATATATACACACTATATAATAAAAGGCTAATGTGCAAATTGTCCCCTCTGGAATTTGACAGAGAGACCAAGAGTTGGATCGCTTGCTATGACACGCACTGACCATCAGGGGGCAGCGTGGAACACAGCAGGCAACCAGCTGCAACAGTGGTAGGGTTCTGAGGGAGCAAGGGAAGGAGGAGACAGGGAGGCTGGGAGGTGGAGAGATGGGGAACTTGATCGGCCCTGATTGCCAGTCAGGTCTAGGGACTCTACCCATGCACGGATTTTGTGCACTGGGCCTTTAATATTTCATAATTACTCAGGGGCCTATATTTATCTGTTTACTTCTATGCAGCCTTATTCCACTAAGAATGCCTACAAAACTGTAAAAGCAATATTTGAGAGAGTCAAGGATGAAAGAAATATGGATAGTAAAATAATAAAATTGGGGATATACTCCTTCTCAGGGATTCACATGATTCAATCCTAAGACGCTTCTACCAGTGGAATAAGGCAGTGGTCAGCAAACTCATTAGTCAACAGAGCCAAATATCAACATTACAATTGAAATTTCTTTTGAGAGCCAAATTTTTTAAACTTAAACTTCTTCTAATGCCACTTCTTCGAAATAGACTCGCCCAGGCCGTGGTATTTTGTGGAAGAGCCACACTCAAGAGGCCAAAGAGCCGCATGTGACTCACGACCACTGGCCTATCCCCTGAAATGCCACAATCATTAAAATCCAGGTTGTTTTGCTTTGGCTAGTCATCAAGTCTGTTCCTTACGAAGGGAAAATAAATCTCTTTGTTCCTAGAGAGAGTGGTGGAAAGCTAATGAAACCAGTGCATAAGACTGATAGAAACCATGGGGGGTAAGCATTACCCATTTTGTAAAGAGGAGCCAAAGAGCTGCATATGGCTGGCAAACTGCAGTTTGCTGACCACTGGGATAAGGTATTAGAATAAGCTTTCAAGCAATCAAAGAGAAGTATAACTATTTATAAGATTGAAAATATCATTTTTTATCTGATTTTCAAAAGAAGCTATAAAAAGATCAGATATCCTTGAGGCATTTCTAGGGAAAGGTTGAAGTTTCAAGAAAGCATCAAAATATTCTGTATTATTTAGAAAAATTTCTCACTTCTTAATATCAGTGTGGACTTGATCCATGAGAAAATAGCCTCTCAAAAAGGGTAAATAGTATATTGCACATGATAAATAATATAATACAATCATAAACAGAGATAATGCTTAGCTACGTCGGATTTTTACTAAATTTTAATGTTTCATGTATAAAAATAATCAGTTATGAATAATGGAAATATGTTTTGAATGCTCAGATTGTCAAAGTGTGTGGTGTGTGTGTGTGTGTGAGAGAGAGAGAAAGAGAGAGAGAGAGAGAGAGAAAGAGAGAGAGAGAGAGAGAGAGAGAGAGAGAGAGAGAGAGAGAGAGAGGAAACATACATCCTGGGATTGGGAATATAATTCAATTTCTCTAAGTCTTTTATGTTAAATGGAAATTATAATATCTACCTCCAAGGATTTTATAAAAGTTACATTTTATGATGTTTGCAAAGGTGCTTTTAGTTATTTAACAAACATTTACTCACCAACCCCTTGTATGCCCCTAACTATATGGATACAAAGACATATAAGACAAGTCTTTACCCAAAGGGAATTCACAATCTAGTCAAATGACATCCGCCACACTAATAAGACAAGATTATTTAGAATAGAACAGAATTTCCTAAAGTACATTTCTCAGAAAACTAGTACTCTGGGGCTGTAATAGTTGATGTATACTAGAAAGAAATGTATGGTCCAGTAAGTTCACATTAAAATCCAGTCAAAATTTTCCTTACTAAAAACAAGAGAGAAACTTTGTGAAGCACAAAGGACAGCACCTGGCACAAAGTAACCAATTAAATATTAATAATTATTATTTACAGTCTAGCATAGAGCTGGGCATCTTTTTTAAAAATGCCTGAAGTAGGCTGAAGAAAGGCCCCCAAAGGTAATATGTCCTAATCCACGGAATCTATAAATGTTACCTTATATGGAAAAGAAACTTTGCAGATGCCATTAAATTAAGAATTTGGAAATGGGGAGGTAATCCTGGATTACATGGATGGGCTGTGAATACAATTCTAATTGTACTTACAGGAGAGAGGCAGGTGGAGATTGGACACAGAGAAGAAAAGGCAGTATTACCCCAGACATCCAGACTGGAGAGATGTGGCTACTAGCCAAGGAAGGTTCAATGACCAGACACTGGAAAGAAGAGGAACTGATTCTTCCCCAGAATCTCCAGAGGAAGTGCTGACACCTTAATTTAGGTCCTGTGAAACTAATTTTGAGTTCTGCCCTCCTTAACTGTGAGTGAATGAATATAGTGTTTTTGTTTTTAAGGTACCAAGTTTATGACAATTTGTTATAGTAGCCATAATAAATAAATGCCTAATAAATGTTATTAAAATAACATTGGATTACACATATGGCACCAAAGAATATGGTTTCTAAAGGTAACAAGCTAGTTTCAATTAATGTAACTGAATAAGCTAAAATTTTAAGTTGTAAAAGGGACAAAAAAGAAAACCTTAAAGAATGCTATCATATATCTTCAGCCTTAATTAGAATTCCAACAGGTGTAGTCTTCTAAACTATTTTAGAATAAACACTTATTTTTCTCCAACATTTTATTATGTAATTTTTCAAGTATACAAAAAGTTTAAAGAATTGTTCAGTGAAAGCCCATTATCCATCACCTAGAGTCTATAACATTTTATACATCTGCTTTATCTCACATGTATATATCTCTCTATCCATCCAGGTTAAATATACACCAATTTATCTTACTTTTTTATGCATTTCAAAGTAAGTGCAGACATTAATATATTTTACTCCTAAACACTCTGGCATATACATCATTAACTGGTGTTCAATATTTTTTAGTAAGATTTACCTACTGTGAAGTGCACAAATCTAAAATGCACTCAGTATTGACAAATGCATATATCTGTCTACCTTGAACTACTATCAAAATCTAGATTATCCTTAGCACCTCTTTTAGAAGTTAAAGTTTTTAGCCCTTTAGTAGAGGACTCATGAATAATTGGGCATTTATTTAATTTTAAATGATACAAATTCTATGGTATTTTATTTTGTTTTGTTTTATAATCCCTTCCTTAACTCTTTAAATAAACAACTACTATTCCACATCAGGGCAGAAAAGGGGGGCTCCTACTAAACATTTGTTTTGGGTTTTTTATTTTGATCCCTTTATAAGTTAATGAGTCCAAAGATTACCTGTTTTAAAATAGTGTTCAAAATATTTCAACTATTTAAATTAATTCATAATACAATTAAAATGGTATAAATTGGGAAAACATATTTTATGGTTTTAATAATGAGTATCATATAACCAGAACTATACCCTGTCTGAAGGTGCAATCAAATGTTACTAATTCTTCTGAGTTTTCAAGAAGCTAAAGTATTAATTATGTGGTACTTAACAACTTTTCATATTTAGGTATTTACCTAAAATTGCTAAACAAGATTAATATCCACATTAATTCAACAATTTAAAAGAATATTTAGGGAGGGTTGGGTATATAATTTTTAGCTCTATTTACACCCCAAAGTAGAAAGATCAAATTTCTATTTACTGGACCTATTCAAATACACACTTCTATAATGCAAAACAGGACAGCAGAGTCATACCAAAAATAAAAAAAATTATTCTATTCTTTTAAAAAGATCCTCTGGCTTCAATAAATGTAATCTAGAAGCTACAAACCTTTCTAGATTATAAACAGATGTGATTTGCAGTTGACCAAAGACAAAATATACAATTAAATGTACTGATATCAACTGGACATGGTAAATACTACAGCTTTGAAAAATTATTTATTTATATTCTTCCTACTTAAGAAAGAATTGGCAACAGCTTAAAATGAAAATAAATGTTCATTTTAACTAGTTACTAGACAATGAGATAACTTTGAACTTTGCTCTAAAAAGAAAAAAATGCTTTAAAACAAACATATTTTCCAAAGCCAAGTTATATAAAATATTCAAAGTTACTTTTACTAAGTACCAGAAATTTAATATATTTTCCTGTTAAAAAGTATCAATCTTCATTAAAACAGCTGAATGTCAGCAGTAACATAATTCTGATTTTCATTCATACACTTTGAGGATAATACTATAATCAAAGAAAGCTACCAAAATCCTGATCTGTATGTTCTAATAAACTTAAGTAGAAAAAATTGATCTCAAAATATATTTTGTTATAGATTTGATTTAATTACATCATCCATCTCAAAACTGTTGGAAAAACGTGACA
Organism: Antrozous pallidus; assembly: GCA_027563665.1. NCBI lineage: Eukaryota > Metazoa > Chordata > Mammalia > Chiroptera > Vespertilionidae > Antrozous > Antrozous pallidus. Next base: position 66,365,983 of record CM050512.1, read on the forward strand.
AAGCAGCAAATCGGCTAATATAAATACACAATAAATTAGTGCTTGAAGTCTCATGCCAGAATTCTTCATCATCAATTTTAAGATGACAAGGTTGGTTATATAAGAAATAGTAAAAATGTTTAAGCTTATTACATTATATCTTGGGAAACAAAATATGAAAGTTTATATTATAGTGCCTCTAAGTCAAACTTTTAAAATTAAAAGAATTCAATATTTAGGTATAATAAAATCTTGAATTATGAATAAGCATTTAGAAGTCAGCTACTGTGTCCTCAAAGATGCAGTAGGCTACTGCCTGGAGATAGCCTGCATAGTTACCAATAGAAATCTCTGATCATTTTTCTACCCTCACTTGAGAATGGGCTTTTTTATATAAAACAGACACCATGGGCTTAGTTGTCAAGCTTCATACCTTGCTGTGGGAAGAATATGAGGAAATGAATACACGTGGCAGAAGTATACAAGTATATTGGCAAAACCACAGTTTCATTTACTAGTTTAGGTTTATGGACCACCATCCATGTCCAGCGGATATACGAGATCCTAGTGGCATGGCATGAGCAAAACTTTTCAATGAACATGCCTTGTGACCCAGAAATTATATCACTGCAAACACAAATAGATACCATATCTAAATTATGGTATCCAGATGCAGGCATGTAATAGGATGATATATATGTTACTTAACATATAAAGATTTGCTAAAAATGAACATCTCAAAGCAAGATGAGTAATGTGATCCTTTCCACATAATTGTTTTGTATTTCTTACATATTATTAAATTAGTTGGTATTCATTATCTTCCTTTCAAAGCAGTAAGTTAATTGCCAAATGATTTGTAGGATTAAGGAGATCATTTCTGAGACTTGGTGGGCATAAAGTTTTTTACCTTGAAGTTGACGAACAGATATTACATGTGTACGAATACAAAGGCAGCCCTAACCGGTTTGGCTCAGTGGATAAAGCATCTACCCACGAACTAAAGGGTCCCAGGTTTCATAGCGGTCAAGGGCATGTAACTTGGTTTTGGCCACATTCCCAGTGGGGGATGTACAGGAGGCAGCTGATTGATGTTTCTCTCTCATCGATGTTTCTAACTCTCTATGCTTCTCCCCTCCTCTCTGTAAAAAATCGATAAAATATATTTTTTTAAAAAAGAATACAAAGGCAGAATGCCTACTTGGTAACGTAGCTGTGATTTGGCTTAGATATTTTGGGCAATAAATCAACTATAAAAACTGTAATAATGTGTCAGTTTTTGGTTCAAATCTGGTTTTGTGTCATGATACATGGCCGCAGACAATGTTATTTAACCTTTGTGATCCATTGTTTTAATAAAAGAATGGAGATAATCACTTCATAAGGTTATTGTGAGGATTAAATGGTATAATAGTGTTCCATATTCACAAGTGCTCAGTTATTATTTAAATTGATAGCTATTTTAACTACTTCTATATCATAAAACAAATATTTTCAGTCTGTTTTTTTCTTTAGTTGTTTATAATAAAATTCTCAGCCTGAGAATGTTCTTCTTTCATCAATGGAGGCTCATGTTTAATCAACTTGCATGATTCAGGGGTAAGTAGAAAGAATTTCTCATGCCAACCTGTTGATATAATGCTATTCCCAGAAATGGAACTTAGTATACAGAAATTCATGGACTCATATACTCTACAATAAATGCTTTGAAAAACATCAATGAGATACTCTGTCATCTTTTATGGTATCAATATAGAATATGGTCTATGATTTTTGGAAATGTCATCAACTTAAGCACATCTTAGATGGAATACAATGTTAACAATGATTCACGTTTTGAAATGTTTCCTCAACAATACAGTTTTAAGACTTTTCTGTCTACCCACTTAACTCCTACAGCAAATTATAAAATGTCCACCTATTAGCGCTTGTTAAGTGGATTATGAAAACATAGATGTAATAGACTGGAAAAGCCATCAGGACTTTAGAGACATACCCAGGTAATAGAGGTTTCTCTCCTAAATAATTAAGAAGGAAATGGAGATTTATCAAAAAGGACAGGTAAGCTATTTACCACCGAAAATATTTTTTAAATGACTTCAAAAGCATTAGTCTATTCACAGAGTTCAGATATAGAAATGGAAAACTTAGGCAAAAAAGTTTGACACACAAAAAAATAAGATAAACATAACACATCTTAGAACAAATTTAAAAATTTAGTGCTTTTAAGAAACTAAGAGGGTCTTTTTTTAAAGACCTAAGCTTGCCCAGCCAGCATAGTTCATTGGTTGAGCATCAACTTATGAACCAGGAGGTCACAGTTCGATTCCCAGTCAGGGCACATGCCCAAATTGCAGGCTTGATCCCCAGTGTAGGGCATGCAGCAGGCAGCCAATCAACGATACTCTATCATCACTGATGTTTCAATCTCTTTCTCCCTCTCTCTACCTCTCTGAAATCAATAAAAATATATTTTTAAATAATAAAAAAGACCTAAGCTTTTTATACTAAACTATTAAAATTTCACATGAGAAATGAATTTCAACAGAAAACACTTTAAAACCATTTAAACAAAATTTCAATGCCAACAGTATCTTTTACTGGGAAATTAATAGATTTAATAATGACATACCTTAAATGTGATAGAAAAAATAAACAGTATGGTTTTCATGAAAGAATTTACAGCAAGTATTTTCCCATAGTTCTAACATATAACTTTTAAGTCCAAAACACATTTTTCACATCTTTCACATTTCAAGTTCCCAAAGACTTATAAAATTTTAACTCCTTCTCCCCAAACTCTATAAATTCCCCTTTTTGGAGCCTTTCTGATGATGCATAGATTTGATCTATATACAATTCAGCTAAATATTAACTGTACAATCTTCAAAAACTTTAAATCTTTTACAGTTGTGCAGTTGAAGATGAAAGAACTTGTATACAAATGTTTAAAAATACAAAGCCTTCCTATGTAAGATAGAAAACAGGGGGCTTAGTACATTATCTTAAATCTGTCCTAACGAATTTTGTTTAAAAAAGTATGCTCTTTTCAGAAATCCCACTGCAACAGATATTTCACTGGAAACAAAAGGTTTCACTATTAGACTAATAGTTCGTAATAATTTTACTACTACTAAAAGTAAGTATTATTTATTGGAACTTCAAGACAATCTTTTAAAATTAGTTATACATCCATTATTTCAGTGTATACCTAAAAAAACATGCAAAGTTGTTTTCTCTCCATTTGATAGGTTAAAGGATTGAGTAAAGGAGATATTAAGTTCTGGGGCCAACAATATTACATTTGTGATCATTAGGAATGAGTTAGTGATGGAATGAGTCCAGATTACTCCCTCCTAGATCTAGGACCTCTCAGGTAGAAAATTGAAGAATAAAGGTAGCTAATATTAGTGAGCACTCAATTTCTGATAATTTGCTGAATATTTATTTATTTAATTCTAGGAATACTATACCATTCTACCATTTTACCATGTCCATATTACAACTGCAGTACCATAAGCTCAGTCGGAGAATAAGTGGCAGCTTTAAGCTGAGATCTGTATGATTAGAATTACAAAGTTCATGTTTCTCCCCTAAGAGAACAAACTTAAAGCTAGATATAATTAAGAAGCTAAGATATGCATCTTTCCCTACTATTCTGTCTACATGGATACTTTCTTACATGAAAAAGGAGAGAGTGAAACCCACTCAAACACCAGGTAAATGGGGGCAGGTCTGAGGTTCTTAGTACTCTATTCTGATATTCCTACCTATCTTCCTAACACTGAACATAGCCCAATGACTTGAAGCCTTCTGCAGAAGTTGCCTCTGTTGGCTAGCATAAGCTAGAAGGGCAGATTTGAGGATGATGAACATTGACTCTATTTGATCGGTAAATTGAGAAAGCAAAAACATCATTTCCCAGAGTGTACAGACTTTCCATACAAAAAAAGAGAGACCGCCAAAATCAGATGGAAGGACACTGAATTTCTAGAACCCTCAGATCCTTGGGTCACAGTGATTTAAGCATAGAAAAAGCCCCAGCAGTATTGCAGAACCAATTCCTATTTCACTTGACTTCCAAGTGAAAAACCTATTAATATTCCAGGGAACAACTTCTGATATTTCAGCCTTGACTCTGAAAGTAATCTATGGGTATGAACCATACTGTGCTTTTCTCTTAGAACAATTACTACATTGGAGTACTTCATAGTGCATTATCTGCTAGGTACTGACCTGCACATCATTCTTCTAAAGGTAAAGACAAAGAATAACCTGGCAAGGCCTTAAGAGTCTCATCCCTTCATTTACATATGAAGAAAAAGAGCCTGAAGGGATTGAAAACCACCTGCTCCAAGATAACAGGATCTTGGAAAGTGGTTGCTGTGCTAATGAGGGATGGCCTTTCCTCACCAAGCCAGGCCAGGATGCCTTAGCAGGTTGATATGTTAGAGGCTCCACTTCCAGCACATTGTGTCATCATCGCTGACCTGGTCCAGGGCCACTACATGGAATGCTAAGGAGTATCTGTGGGGTCACAGAATACTGCTCCAGAATGCTGCTCTGCCCTCTTGCTTTGCTGTTCTGTTCTCCAAAAGAACCATCCTAAACATGGTCAGCTTGCAATTTTGAGCATGCAATGTTTCCAGTGAGAATATCAGGCATGTGTCTGATATCCTAAGATGTTTGTTTCTAGGCAAATGTACCCACAATTTCCAATTACTGTATTGGCAGGCATTTATAACATCCCAGAGAATTTCAAAATTATCCTATATAATAAAAGAGAAACATGCAAATGTGACCATACCTTCGCTCCTGATTGGCTATGCTACCAGCCAATCAGGAGTGGGGGCGGGGCCAAGTGGCCCGAGCGCCGGGCCCCGGGGGTGATGACACGGTGGTGGCAGTGAGCGCCCAGCCTCTGGGGCCAGGTGGTCGCAGGCAGCCGGGGCTGAGCTGAGCAGGGCGATGGCTAGGTAACCGAGGCCTAAAGCCTTGCCAGAGGCTTTAGGCCTTGGGCAGGCTGGGAGTGAGCCATCAGTTGGACATGAGGGCTCCCAGTATGTGAGAGGGGACAGGTTGGGTTGAGGGACCACCCACCCCCAGTGCACGAATTTTGTGCACTGGGCCCCTAGTTCAATACAATAAAAGGCTAATATGCAAATAGACTGCCTGGCAGAATAATTAAACAATTGGTGCTATGACATGCACTGACCACCAGGGGATGCACACAGAACATGGAGGATGTTAGCCATGGAGGGATGGTGGAGCAGGTGAGAAGGGGTGCCAGATCAAGGTGGGGCAATGGACGCTGTCATTGGGGCAAGCCTCTGGTGGTTACTGAAAAATCTTTGCTCCCGTGTGCCGGGGTCCTGCCTGGCGCTATAGCACCTGCTGTTGCCATTGGAGGTGCTGCTCGCACCCGCTGCCGGTGCCAGAATGTATAGATTTTCCATACAAAGCGCCCCTCATGGCTTTTCCACCTTCCCCTGCTCCTGAGGGGCGATCAGGGCTGGCAGCCACCTCTCACACCTGCTGTCAACACTAGAGCCACTGCTCATACCCACTGCTGTCACAGAAGCTGCTATTTGCACCCACTGACAGCATCGACCCAACTTGCACCTGCTGCTGGCGCCAGCCCCAATTGCTCCACATTGTCAGCGGGTGGGAGCGGGGCCAGTGCCATCAGTGCATGGGAGCAGCCGTGGCAGGAGCGGGGTGCTGGCAGACAGGGGACCGGGAACTGTGGTGGGAGAGGCCAGGCGAGGGTGTGGAGGATGGGCTGAGACTCATCCCTGTGCCCACCACAGCCTTGCAGCCCACACTTCCTTTCAAGGTGTACAAATTCATGCACCAGGCCCCTAGCATAAGAATAATTTGGGGGTGGGGCGAAGAAATTGAGTACTTTTTGACAAATCTATATTGGGAGTGCTTTTAAAGTGCTTTTCTAGTGGGAATAAATGTATAACTTGAAATTCAGTAGGAAATTCTAAGATTATATATATATAGTAATATTATGCCGAGTATATACCTACATTTTATCTAAATTTCTCTATATCCATATATGTATGTATCTATATAGGCATCTCACAACTAAAAAATGTGCTGTTGGGTATCAGTAAATTCTGCTTCATTTCATTTTTTGGTAAAGTAGAAATGCAAGTTTTTCTTAGTTGATTCAGTAATTATTTTATTTAAGAAATTAACTGGCTTGCATTGTAAATGAAAAAGAGGTACAGTGAGACCATGTGGACATCCCTGTGCTGTTCAACCATTTCATTATTTGATATCCTTAGGTCTCACTCTCCCACCTCTCCTATAAATGTATGAGACACCTCTAGCACTTTTTAAAAAATTTTTTTAAATGACCCCTCCACACCAATCAGTCAGCTTTCTAAGGCATCGAGTCGATCATGCCAAGATCTGCACTGGATCCTTCATATACTTTCCAGCTCTCCATAACCTCACTCCACCTATCACTGTGTTGCTCTTCTGCAACCTGGATCAGCCGACTCTCTAGCCTGTCCTACTTGCAGAGCCATAGATATAACTGGGGTGAGAGTAACACATCCCCACAAATAATGCCCAGCCACATATCCTCATTTAAAAATGGGCAATGAAGAATTTCTCAATTGTGTTCTAGCACTTTTTAATATATATTTTTCAACTGAACTCACATGCTAGTGAGTTCAGTAATCCCTTACATAGTAGTACATTAGCCACGTCTCCCACTATCAAGTTACATTTTTAAAAATCCTTTCCAGAAATCCATCTTCCTAAAGTCCGACTCATCACAGAAAGCAACAACCTCTAACCTCTCCATTTAAATCTCTAAATTTCCCCATCACTCTTTCAAAGACACAGTCTTCCTTAGTTTTAATTTTTCTCATTCCATCTCTGCCTCCACAGTTTAGGCCTCCCTTCTCAATATAAATCAAATTTCCCAGACTCCTTTTACCTTCCACTCCCCGCCCCCATGCATTGAACCAATCTGCACAACACTATTGAAGTGGAGGTCAGAGAAGAACATTCTGGGACCTCATCCCTTTGATCTTCTCCATCCCCAAGGCCCTACCCCACAGATCCAGCGCAAGTCAGGGTGAGAACTACAGACCTACATCCAGACATCCTCTGAACAAGATGGTATTTTATTATTGATGGTAGCATTATTTTTATTTTTTTTAAATCTCTACTTTCTATTAATCTCTTACTCATTCTCTGACAACTAAGAATCCATATTTGAATTAGTACTGTTGACAAAGAGACAGAGAGAGGAGGGAGGGAAGGTGACTGAGATTAATTAAATGAGGGAGGAGCTCATTCCTGAGAACCAGCCTTTCCTTTCCTGTCCTGACTAGATCCTGTCCACCGGCTGGCTGCCCTTGCTCTAGACCTCTGATCCAGTCAAAGAACTCTCAAAAGTTTGACCCTAAAACCCTTTTTCTTTCAAGTTGAGTTCTCTTTATAATTTTGGTACTTGAAGGCAATAAATGAATGAGTCAGGTTCATGAAGTTACTCTCTGTTAGAGCTCATTTTCGTTATGTCACTATTTTCCCAAACTGAGCTATGACAAGAATGTGATAATACTGATTTTTCACTACCCACAGTTTTCCTACTCTTCTGAGCATAGCATATAAATTGATATCAGGTCAAGGAATCCTGAATATTCTCACAGATACCTGTTTAATTAAAATCACAACATCTGTTGTTGCAGGTGTGGGCTTCCTTCAGTCATTTAAGCTCTGTAGGCTTATTTTTCCTACTTAAAAAAAAAAAGGCCAGGGAAAATGCTACTTATGCATAAAACACTTTGAGCTTCCCAGATGAAAGGCCACATATATAAGTATAATGCATGTTTATTGCCTCTTCTCTGATGAAAAGTGGCAGCCTTCTGCTTGAAATGGGATTAGAAATTCTGACTATAACAGAGAAGAGAGAAGCACAAATGAGTAACAAGCAGTCAGAATAAATAAAATTGAAAAGATAGAGAGAGCTCCTTTTAGAAAAGGAATATTAGTTATGAAACTTGTGGTTTAATTTAGCATCCTTTCCACTTATAAAAAAATTGGGCCCAACTGCATGTATAATGAGCTACAAGCAGGCACACGCAGTGGAACATGAATAAAAAATGACCTTTTCATTGGCTCTTCCGTAGCTTCGCATTCCTATATTATTAAAATGCACTGTATAAAGATTAAGTAAGCATATTAGCATACAGACATCATGTTTATGTGGTCATGGATATGCACGTTATCCAACATAAAGCTAGATCAATCTATATAAAATTCACATTTTAATAGTATAGTTATTAACTAAAAATAACAAACTTTTCGAGTGACAAAGCCAACTATTCTATCAGGAATGGAAAAGAAATGAAGCGGGAGAAACTCTAAAGAGATCTACAAATAATGATCACAAGCTATTTAGTTGCTGAGAGTGAGCTGGATGTTATGTTCTAGGCAACATGAATTAGATAAAATCCCTAGCCTAATGAAATTTAATATACTCCATGTAAGATTTAAAATACTAAGTCAGTTTTCATACTAAAGTTTTTCGGAAAGAACAAACCATTTATTAAATATTTTTGTTGTATTTATTTCCTTCTTTGGTTTATTTTCCTTTCTTTTTCTTTTAGACACATAACACATAAATTATGGAATTTTAAGAGAATGCACAAAAAAGTAACTGCGCAAACAGAAATAGAAATATAAAATTATCAACTTTCCAAAGGGCAGGTCATTTACCTTGTTATTATTGAACAATAAATGTTCATAAAAGAAATTTTGGAGTTCAGGAAAATGAAAAGAGAAAAAAAGAAAAGTTATATGAGTCATTAGTTTTTTTCTTAAATATTTCCTTTTACTGTGCTCCAATAGGAAATTGGAAATTTTATTTGTTTGTATATGTATTTGTTTTCTTTCTTATATCTCATACAGTATTACAGTAGAGAGGCAATGTTTTATCATGGTCTTTTCAATAAAAATGTCAAGTATTTTATAGCCAGAACATGTGGTTATTTTTTACTTAAAATTTATTTTTCTCTTCCTTTTACCTATCACAATGGAAAGCTGAAGTTCTCCAGAACTTTTGTCATTTGTCCAGAAAGTAAACTGTTCCCCAATAGATTGAGATGGTGCATTGGTATCTAAATTTAGATAGGGACCAAAATTTCCCCTCCTCAGCTATCTAAGAATTTAGTCTCAAATCTCAGTTACTGGAAAGCCTGAGGTGAACTAATATTTTTACTAAAATATTAGTAAAAGCTTGTCAATGACCTTAGCTTAACTGGGCTCTTAAAGACCTGAAGTGTCAATCTTTCTTCCACAACTCTCCCACCTCAGAGATCCTCAGCCTGTCATGGTTAATGTATAAGGGAATAGCCCAATCTTTGAACTACTATTCCTAATTTGTCAGATTCACAAGTGAAGGGCTTGTGTATATATCTATAATGTAAATGTGTATTGGAGAGAGATTCCTTCACATATGCAGTATTAAAATGAATAAAATTCTTCTTTGTGTTTAAGAAAATTAGGTAAGATGGAAATCACATAAAACATACCCTGAATTTAAAATTATGGGAAAAGCCGAAACTGGTTTGGCTCAGTGGATAGAGCGTCGGACTGCGGACTGAAAGGTCCTGGGTTCGATTCCGGTCAAGGGCATGTACCTTGGCTGCGGGCACATCCCCAGTAGGGGGCGTGCAGGAGGCAGCTGATCGATTTTTCTCTCTCATCGATGTTTCTGACTTTCTATCCCTCTCCCTTCTGCTCTGTAAAAAATCAATAAAATATATATTTATAAATAAATAAATAAATAAATAAATAAATTATGGGAAAAAACAAACCTTTATTTTTAAAATGATGTAAATGCAATAGACATGTATAATAGATACTTTCTTATTTTTTCTGTTGTTCTCTTGAATTAAAAAAAAAGGTAGTGAAATTTACTATGAATAAAACTCATCATCTACTGTGCATTATTTCTCAATTTATTTTTTCATATTATTTCTCAAGATAAGTGGCAATAACAAAGACACAATAAAATGACAGTAAAACAGCTTTTTATCGTTTTAATTATTTTTTTCCTTTTTGGCAATAAAAATTATCGTGGCATGTTTGCATGTATTATATATTGAGAAGCAATAATACTGCTTAAGTATTCATGATTATAAAGATAATTTTTACTTACTATTTTAAAATATGAAATAGATTGCTTCAGGCGCCTAACATTATAGCCCTGTTTATTAATATATACTGCAAGCACTCTTATATTTAGGTCAATCAATCACTTAAATGGTGCTTTATATTCTATTCTGAGGTATTCTGCATAGAGATATATTCTTTCATGAGTCCATCAAATTTCGCTTCCTGAATAATAATTTCACAATTTATAATACAGATATGTACTAATTTTTCCCCTTCTCTTGTGATTTGAGCTCATTGTTCTCTATGAAATAAAAACTAAAGAACTAAAACCCATGGCAGGGGAGACCATGGATGGGTGGTAAACCACATGTCTTCCAGCTTTGCCACAGGCACAAAGCAGAAGTGGCATCTGAAGGTGCCGAGTGGAGGCCTAGCAGGGCGCTCCAGGCAACACTTTCATCCAAGTCACTACTTAGGAACCTAGTTCCCACCTTGGCACTCCAGAAATGACTTTGTGCTTATAGGGAAATTAAGAGGCCTCTCTGGGGTAAACTCATGAAAACTGAACTGCTCTGTAATGCTAATTTATTCATTTAGATTAATACAACACTGTTAAGCAAGCTGGAACTCTGGCCTTGTCAGATTAGTGCATAACCACCCACATAGAAATGTTTAAATACTACAGAGTTTGCGTGATAGACAGAATTAGGCCTACAAGGCTTGGTGATTTTATCTCAGGGTTCCCAGGCTTAACCAGTTCAGAGCAGTCTTCGTTCCCGGTGATTCCGTCTGTCAGAGATTCTCATCTGCACTGCTTCTTTTCATTTTAACTCCTTAAACTTAATGTTATACATTCTATTTATTTTTAGATAGGCATTACATTTAAATGACACAATAGTAAGACAGTGAAAATGAAGTCCACCTCCCTACCACTTCTATCCATAGATGCCCAGTTTCTTTCTCTGGAAACTAGCTACCCTATGAGCAATTTCTTGAGTAGCCTTCCAGAGATAAGATACTCATTTATAAATATATGTCATATATATGTGTGTATGTTATGTTTTATAGATAGATAGACAGTCTCCCTATAAATTGTAGCAGAGTATACATGCTGTTTTTATTTTTTTACTTTTAAACTTTCATCTATAGAACTTTTTACTTTTAAAATGTCTATTGGACACACAAATAATATATACAATATATATCCTTAATACTATTTTCACTCATGTGGGAGTTTATCTGTTTGATGAAAACCTAGAAGGAGAATTTTAGGTCAAATGATATACATTTTATTTATTTAGAAAGTATTACCAAATATTTCCACATATTTTATAAGTCAAACCTGAAATTTGAAAATCCAACATGACAATTAACCCCTTTCAAGCACTATCCCACTAAGTATATCTTAACACAAGAACTGAAACAAAACCAGTTTTATTTGGGCATATAACAAAGATTGAGTTTACATTTATAACTAGCTGTCATTTATTGTTAAAAAAAAATCAAAATATCACCAATTCTACATTATGGGCTAACACAGTATTGTGAAATACAGCTCATCATCTAATAAGTCATGTGGTGAGATTTTGATCATGCATTGGCACGTTTTCTCAAATTGCAGTTTTCTATTAGTCATGCTCGGACATTTAGTGACAGAAGTTGCTCTACTTATTTTATTTCATATGTCAACATTTCACATTATTTCATATTTTTAGATAGCCTAAAGTACTTGAAGAAATCACACGTTAATATTTTTTAAAAACTGTTTCATTAAGCATGTGAAACTCCATAAAGCTGGTGATTTTTGCCTGTGTAATTTAGCATGTCATGTTAAAATGTGCAGTAACTAAAATACATATGTATATAACATTCAATTTTCAGTTAAATGTTTTGACATACTTATCCTACTAAAATACCAAGAGTTAAGTATCATAAAAGAACCATGAAATACTTTGTCAACAATCTTTTTGTTAAAGCTAGCAAAAAAAAAAATTCTCTCTATACCAATAAAATGTTCCTTATTGCTAACAAACGTTTTCTGACAAGCATTAGCTCAAAATTAATGTTTACAGCCTATGCTGATGCCTGGAAAATGGTATTTACAATAGAAACAACAGTTTTAAACAAAATACAAAAATAAAAAAAAACATATTTGTATATCAGTGATGGGTAATAGGATGGTTAGAATACTCTTGGCCTTAGAATGATTCAAGAAAATATTTAGGGAATATTTGATTCTGCTGAAAACAGTATCATAAAATTATTTGTTAAGGCAAATTCTCAAAGGTGTGTGTGTGTGTGTGTGTGTGATATTACATACACACTACACACCATGGTCTATAGCAAGAAATATTTTTATTTTTTCATAGGACATTTTGTTATTTTTGGACAAAAGCTAAGAGAAATAAAAAAATCTACATGGAGAACATGCCCTAAAGTTAACAACTGAATTGTTTCGTGCAACTAGAACATCATTTACTTTCCTCTCTTGTGTTATGCTATATCTACATTAAGTAAAAGGTTTTGTATTTTAAAAGGTAAATATTAAAGATTTAAGAGCACTGACCGTGTGGTTAGAGTGTTGGCCTGTGTACTGAATGGGTCATGGGTTCAATTCCCCATCAATGACACTTACCTCGGTTGCAGGTTCTCTCCCAGCCCCCAGTCTGGGCACATGTGGGAGGCAACCATTTGATGTGTCTCTCTCACATAGATGTTTCTCTCTCTCCACCCCCACTTTCTCCCTCAACTCTCTCTAAAAAGCAATGGGGAAAAAATATATACTCAGGTGAGGATTAATAACAACAACAAAAAATATTTATGAGAACAGAACTAAATTTAACAGTTTGGCTTATGGTAAATTTATTCTAGAATGCTTTCCAAAAATAAATCAGCAAGCATTTTGTTTATAACTACAGATTATTGGTTATACTAGTGACTGGATTAATGGCAATAGTAAAGGAATACTTGCTTTGAAGAATTAAATTTTGGCTCAGTCTGATAATCCCTTAAGTTTTCAGATTTTAAATATTTATGTGAAATTATTTAAAGGTAGTTGGCTACATCTCTATCATTCCATTCTTTTGATATTATGTGAATATTTTACTGAAAAATAAGACTAAGAAATTGTTACAATTTTAAAAGAATGCTTATTTTATTTTTAAAGTAGGAACATTAAGGACAAACCTTTTTTAAGTCTAAGAAGATAAAAAATATGAGTGATGTCTGTGTGCAAAGAAAGAATAAGTGGAAAAAAATTACAAACAAGATGTGCGGATAAATATATCTAAAATATTAAAGCCAGAGCCAAGTTTATAACAAAAATATTAGTTTGATCTTCTTTCCTCCTCTTTGGAAAAGCTTTAAACATCTTGTTTCTTAGTAGCATAAAGAAAATGTGCATCTAAAAAATATGGCAGGCTTTATTCTATTTGAAAAATATTTGTAAAGTACTCCAAGAAACATTCAAATTAAATTAAAACATGTCTTGCTATATAAATGAAGAAACAAAATATTTCCATAAGAGCTAGTTTGTGTGATAGTCATTCCTAAATATATTAGAAAATATGACTTTGTTATTATAGTAATCCTTTTTCAGTGCTGACTCCTACTTACCCTCCAGTTAGGAAACCTACCCAGTGCTAGAGATGATCAGGGAGAGGGTGGTCCAACTCTCCTGGTAAAGGTGCAAACTCATGAAATTTACCTTTCAATAACATTTAAGTTTAGAGGCCACTCAATAAGATATATCTCATTAAAAATAAATGTACTAACTATTCTCATTTTGTAACCTTTTAGTAGTATCTCCATGCTACGAAATGGGCATCAGTTCTTTACTCTTTACATAGCAAATACTTAAATTAACCTTAGGTTCCCTAATCAATTATTGGCTTTCCAGAGAGTAACATTTGGTAAGTTAGAACTTAATGAGTGTCCCAAGATAATTATTGTTAACTGGTGACATTTTGCATGTCCCTCCCAGTCTTTGACCCATAGTATATTAAAAGCGTGCTTTGAGCAAAGGCCATAGTATATTAACTGCAAGTCAACCTTGAAAAAAAAAAACTTGCAGTCAATATTTCTATGATATTTTCTATGAGAATATCTTCAGAAGTTTACATGAAAAATTGACATAAGTATATATTTGATACTATGTTAATGATAGCACATTTTCAAGAAAGTGTACCGTAACACAAAGAATACTCACTCTGTCACTTTCATGCCATGTGTCACTTTCCCAAAGTAGTCTTTCATGTGTCCTTATATGCAGTTGTTTAAGGTCAAGATTAAAGTAAGTACTGCATGCTATTTCTGTAAGGTTAATGTGGATGTGTTACTAGATAAAGTACCTATAAATAGAATGCTCATAAATGAAACTATATTTCAGTGTAATAAGGGGAAATGTAGTATTAATAGATTCTTGAATTGATTCATCATGTCTATGCTCAACTTGTTATTTATTTTTTTGTACATAGAAGTATTTTATACAGTGTGTTTTTTGAAAATTGACCCCACCCTCACCCATGGAGGCTGCACTGCCAGTGAATGACAGACTGGCTGCAGAGGACAATACTGGAATTTCATGGATTTGGAACCTCATTCCCCATCACATTCCCTTGAAAGGTTAGTCCCCAGGGATCGAGGTGACCATATTACAGGTGAGCCACCCACCTTCCCAGGGAACACAGGCCATTTTTCACCACCCTGCAAAGATCTGAATAGCGAGAGAAATACAAGAATGCTAAAAACAAACTTGTGATCTAGTGCCACCTACTGGAATACAATAGAAACATTACTTCTGAAGTGCCGCTCATACACAGATAGCTAGACAGAGAAGGAGTCAATCAAATACCATGAATAACCAAGGTAACAAGACAAAAAGAAAATGAAAAATATCCAGTAAATAAGCTGAAAAACATAAAAATATGTGACTTAAATGACAGAGAATTCAAGATTTCAATTCTGAAAAAAACTCAATGAGATGTTTCAAGAGAGATAGGTAGTATAATGAACTCAGAAACAAAATGGGGGGGGGGGGGAGAGTAGTTTACTAAAAAGAATGAAACTTACAAAACAAAACAAATACAAGTTCTGGAGATAAAGAACTCAATAAAAGAGATCAAGAATAAATCAAGCAAGCATAGGAAATAGAACTGATCAGATGGAAGAAACAGTAATATAAAAAATAGAAATCTAGAAATTATGCAGAGAGGAGAGACTTGAGCATAAATTTTTTTTAAAAAAATAATTCCTAATTTTTTAAGAATTGCATGACTCCATTAGAAAGAGCAATATAAGAATGAAGAAGAAGAGAGGGAGAAGGGAATGGAGAGCCTATTCAAATAAATAATTGATGACAACTTCCAAAACTACAATAAAATCTAGATCCTCGAATCCAAGAAGCAAGCAGAATATCTAATTAACTTAATCCAAAAAGGCCTTCTCTGAGACACACTGTCTTTGTTTTTTGACAGTTTTAATACAAAGGCAATCAGGAAAAAGAAGAGAGTAACCTATAAAGGAAAGCCCAGTAGGCTAATTATTAGATTTCTCAGCAAAAACTCTATAAACTAAAAGAGAGTGGAAACAAATATTCAAACTACTGAAAGAGGGAAATTACCAACCAAAAATAACATATCCAGCAAAGTTATCCTTTAGAAATGAAGGAGAAATAAAGATTTTTCCAAATATACAGAAGCTGAGAGAACCAGAAGATCTCTACTGCAGGAAATTCCCAAGGGAGTTATTCTATCTGAAACAAAGAGCGAAAGGTCACAAAACTACAAGTAAAATCACCAACAAACTTATAGCATGAACAGGGATAATGTATGACAACAAAAACATAAAAGGGGAGGAGGTAAAGGTCTGAATTGGCAAAGGAAGATGGAGATTAGATGCATTCAAAAGAAAAATGACTACTGTATATGTGAAACTTTCATTTTCATAAACTTAATGGTAACCACAGAAACACACACTCAAAAAACACAAAACTGAGACATAGAATGCTAAAAAAGAGGAAACAGATACTTTCCAGGGGGAAAGTATGGAATATGACCAAATGAAAACAGGTAGAAACAAAAGGAAAAGAACCAATGGAGGCACAGAGCTACCAGAAAACAAAAGATAAACTGGCTATAGTAAATCCTCATACATCAGTAATTACCCTAAGTGCAAATGGACTGAATTCATGAATAAAGAGGCATAGAGTATCAGATTGGATCAAAAAACAAAACCCAGCCAGATGCTGGGTTCAAGAGACATGTCTAAGCTGCAAAGACTAAAATAGACTTAAAGTGAAAGGATGGAAAATGATTCTCCAAACAAATAGCATCCACAGAGAATCAGGTGTAGCCATATTTATATCTACAAAATAGAGTTTAAGATAACAAAGGTAACAACAGACAATTTATAATGATAAAGGGAACACTACATCAAGAACACATAACATTTCTTGATAGAGTATATGTACTCAATCAGGGAATACTGAAATGTATACAGCATCTACTAACAGAAATAAAGGGAGAAACTGGAAAAAAAAAACAGCAGTCATAGTAGGGGTCCTAAATGCTCCATGAACAGCTCCAGATAGATCATCCATACAGAAAATCAATAAAGAAATATCAGCCACAAGTGACACATTAGATCAAATGGACATAATTGACATTTCCAGAGTCTTTCATCCCAGAACATCAGATTATACATTCTTCTCCAATGCACATGGAATATTACCAAGGGCAGACCATATGCTGGAACACAAAAACTAGCCTTAACAAATTTAAGAAGATTAAAGTCAGACCAAGCATATTCTCTGATCACAATACTTTGAAATTAGAAATAAACTGCAAAAAGTAAAAAACAACAACAACAACAACATACAAATATGTGGAGACTAAGTAGCATACTACTAAAAAAAAAAATGGGTCAAAAAGAAATAAAAGGTGAGATGAAAAGATAGAGACAAATGAGAATAACAATATGACATATCAAAACTTCCAGGATGCAGCAAAAGCAGTGATAAGAGGGAAGTTTATATCATTACAGGCCTACCTCAAGAAACATGAAAAACCTCAAGTAAACAACCTACATTTTAAAGAACTAGAAAAAGGAGAACAAAAGCAGCCTAAAGTCAGAAGAAGAAAGGAAATAATAAAAAATAGAGTAGAACTAAATGAGATCAAGAAAAAAAAAGATTATACAAAAAATTAATACAACAAAGAACTGGTTCTTTGAAATGATTAATAAAATGGGCAAACCCCTGGCTAGACTCACTAAGAAAAAAAAAAGACTCAAATAAACAAAATCAGAAATGAAAGGGAAGAAGTTAACACAGAAGTACAAAGGATCATATTAGAATACTATGAAAGGACTGTATGCCAACAAATTCAAACAGTGAGGAAATTGAAACAACCATCAAAAACCTCCCAAAAATGAATCTCCAGATGGCATCACTCACTAGTGAATTCACTCACTAGAAGATTTTATAACTATCCTTCTCAAACTGTTCCCAACATTTGAATAAAGGACAATACTTCCTAACATTTTATGAGGCAAACAAAAACCTAACACCTGGAAAAAAAATAACACAAAAACTACAGACCAATATCTCTGATAAATACAGATGCAAAAATCCTAAACAAAATACTAGCAAATCAAACACAACAGTACATCCAAAAATAATACATCACAATCTGTGGGCTTCATTCCAGGAGTAAAAGGATGGTTCAACATATGCAAATCTATCAATATAATATATAACATTAGCAATACAAAGAATAAAGATCATGTAATCTTATCAATAAGTAAAGAAAAAGCATTTGATAAAATACAATATCCAATTATGATGAAAACACTCAATAAAATGGGCATAGGAGAACAGTACCTCAGCATAATAAAGGCCATATATAACAAACCCTCAGCTAATATCATAGTCAATGGTGAAAAACTGAAACATTTCCCTCTAAAATCAGGACCAAGACAAGGATGTCCACTCTTGCCAATCTTTTTTAAAAAAATATATTTTTATTGATTTCAGAGAGGAAGGGAGAGGAAGAGAAACATCAATGATCAGAGAGAATCATTGATCAACTGCCTCCTGCACGCCCCATACTGGGAATGCAGTCCACAACCCAGGCATGTGACCTTGACCAGAATCGAACCCAGGACCCTTCAGTCCACAGGCTGATGCCAAACCAGCTAGAGCTATTCTTGCCACTCTTACTCAACACCATTCTGGAAGTCCTAGACAGAGCAATCAGGAAAAAGAAATAAATAAAAGGCATCCAGATTGGAAGGAAAAAATTAAAGTGTCACTTTTTGCAGAATACATGACTCTGTACACAGAAAACCCTAAAGACTCCACCAAAAAACTATTAGAAACAATATACAAATACAGTAAAGTTGCAGGATACAAAATCAATGTACAAACACTCACTGCATTCCTATCCTATCTAATAAAAGAGTAATATGCAAATTAACTGTCACTCCAACACACAATATGGCTGTCCCCATGTGGTCAAAGATGGTTGCCCCCATGTGGACAAAAGATGGCTGCCACAAAATGGACTGCAGGGGAGGGCAGTTAGGAGTGACCAGGTCAGCAAGGTAAGGCAGTTAGAGACAATCAGGCCATCAAGGGAGCAGTTAGGCATCGATAAAGTTGGCAGGAGAGTGGTTACAAGGTGATCAGGCTGGCAGGCAGAAGAAGGTAGGGGCAATCAGGCAGGCAGGCAGGCAAGCAAGCGGTTGGGAGTCAGCAGTCCTGGATTGTGAGAGGAATGTCTAACTGCCCATTTAGGCCCACTGGGATGGGGCCTAAATGGGCAGTTGGACATCCCTCAAAGGGTCCCAGATTGGAGAGGATGCAAGCTGGGCTGATGGACACACACCTTGCCCCGCATGCACGAATTTTGTGCACCAGGCCTCTAATATACTAATAATGAAATTTCAGAAAAAGAAATTTTTTAAAAGTTACTTTTATATTTGCAACAAAAAGAATAAAATACCTAGGAATAAAGTTAACAAATGATGTGAAGACCTATATGCTGAAAACAAAAAAGCATTATTAAAAGAGATTGAAAAAGACACAATGAAATAGAAAATATTTTGTGTTTATGGGATTAGAAGAATCAACATAATTAAAATGTCTATATTACCCAACACAATATACAGATTTAATACAATCCCTATCAAAATCCCAATGATATTAAAATTTTATTTTATTGTTTAAAGTATTACAAATAGTAGTACATATGTCTCCTTTTTTCCCATTGACCTTCCTCTGATCTCCCCTCCCTCTTCCCCCTGCACATGCCAAGTACCCCCTGCAGTGTCTTGCGTCCATTGGTTATGCTTACATGCATGAATGCAAGTCCTTCAGTTGATCACTTACCTCCCCACCCCCCCCCCCATACTCCCAGTGTTCCCGCTATAGTTTGACAGTCTGTTTGATGCTTCTCTGCTCTGTATCTATTTTTATTCATCAGTTTATAATGTTCTTTATTATCTATAAATGAGTGAGATCATGAGGTATTTTTCTTTCACTGACTGGCTTATTTTACTTAGCATAATGCTTTCCAGTTCCATCCATGCTGTTGCAAATGGTAAGAATTCTTCCTTTTTATAGAAACATTAGTATTCTATTGTGTAGATATACCACAGTTTTCTAATCCATTCATCTGCTGATGGGCATGTAGACTGTTTCCAAATCTTAGCTATTCCAAATTGTGCTGCTATAAATCCCAATGACATTTTAAAAATAAATAGAATTTTAAAAAATCATCAGATTTGCATGGAATCACAAAATAACCCAAATAGCTACTAACCTCAGAAAAAAAGAACGAAGCTATGGGTGTCACACTACCAAACTTCAAATTATACTAAAAGCAATGATAATCAAATTATATTGGCAAAAAACAGACACACAGATCAATGAAACAGAATTGAAAGTCCAGAAATAAAACCACATATATACGGGCAAATAATTTTTGACAAAAGAGCCAAAAATATGCGATGGGGGAAAAAGGCCCCTTCGAGAAATGGTGGTAGGAAAACTGGAAAATCACATACAAAAAAAGGAAACTAGAATACAGTGTCCCACCATGCACAAAAATTAATTTTAATAATGGATCAAAGACCTAAAGATCTGAAATAATAAATTACATAGAATAAAACACAGTTACACTAAACTTATTGGCCCCAATCTTAGAGAAGATTTTATGAATTTACCCCAAAGGTAAGGGAAGGAAAAGCAAAATAAATGAATGGGATTACATCAAACTAAAAGCTTACGCACAGCAAAAGAAACCACCCACAAAACAAAAAGTTAACACCTCAAATGGGAAAAGATATTTGCCAACAACAGCTCATATAATAACACCAAACAAACAATCGAATTAAAAATGGGCAGAGGATCTGAACAAACACTTCCCCCAAGAAGACATACAGATGGTCAACAGATATATGTAAAGATGCTCAACTTCAGTAGCTATTAAGGAAATGCAAATCAAAACTAAAATGAAACCTAGCCAGTTTGGCTCCATAGAGAGAGTGTCAGCCTGCAGACCAAAGGGGACCTACCAGGTTTGGTTCCAGGCAAGGGCCTATACCTCGGTTGCAGGCTTCTCCCCAGTCTAGGCCCAGTCAGGGCTCTCGCAAGAGGACACCACTCAATGTATTTCTCTCACATCAATATTTCTCTCTGTATTTCCCTCCCTCTTCCACTCTCTCTAAAAATCAACGGAAAAATATACTCGGGTGAGGATTTAAAAAAAATTAACAATGAGATCCCACCTAATACTTGTGAGAAAAGTTATTATCAAGAAGACAAATAATAACAAGTGTTGGAGGGACTGTGAAGAAAAAGGAAATCTCATTCAATACTGGTAGAAATGTAAACTGGTATAGCCACTATGAAAATAGTATGGCAGTTCCTCAAAAAACTAAGAATAGAGTTACTATATGACCCAGAAATCCTTCTTCTGAGTATCTTCCTGAAAATTTTGAAGACATTAATTCACATATATACATACGCCCCTATATTCATTGCAGCATTATTCACAGTGGCCAAGACTTGGAAACAGCCAACATGTCTTTTGATAGAGGATTGGATAGGGAAGTGTGATATATTTATACAATGGAATACTACGCAGCCATAAGAAAAGATGAAATACTGCCATTTGTGACAACTTGGATGGACCTTGAAAATATTATGCTAAGTGAAATAAGTCAGTCAGAAAAATCTAAAAAACATGATTTCACTCATATGTGGGATATAAAACTCAAACTTACAGATACAGACAATGGTATGGTAGTTGTCAGAGGGAAGGGTGGTGAGGAGGTAGTAAAGAGCAAAGGGGGCTAAATAAATGACGAAAGATGATTTGGCTTTGAGTATTGGGCACATAGTGCAACATACAGATCATACATCATAGAAATGTACACCTGAAACCTGTATAATCTTATTAACCAATGCCACCCCAATAAATTTAAAAAATAAAAATGAAATTTTAAAACAAACATTACATTCTATAACCTCTAGGTCAGGCAATCACAGAGGTAAGTCAAACTTCCTATTGATCCATTGGAGGAAAGAAAAATTATTTTTCCTACCCCCACCTCTCACTCCTGCCTTCACTGTTTAGTCCATAGAGAAAGCTGCCTTACTTTTTGTGGTTTCAAAGGCTGCCATACCCCACATAGCTGAAGAAAAAAATGAGAGCTGACAACTCCTTATACATACCTTTCTAATTTCAAAACTACCTTGTGCAGATACCTAAAACCAAGTTCTAGAGTGTTGATAACTGACTTTTTTCACTTTATCTTCTAGACTACTAGCTATAATTATTTTGAAGCTAGACAACACTATAATGGTCAAGTAATTCTCTTTTAAGAATTTCTACAGAAATTCTTAAAAGAGAATTACTCATCTGAATTACTTGCTTGATTCTTTATTGCTGCACTAAGATATTTCTTTGGACACATGTAATATATTTCAAATTAAAATATTATACATTAAAACAGAAGATTAAGTAGAAGTATTTCGCCATGTAACCAATTTATAAATGAATCTTTCAAAGTTTGATATTTCATAAAAAATGAATGTGTTTTCTCTGCTATTCCATTACATCCAATAGGGTCCTGTAAAGTCAAATTCTGAAGAAGATTCAAAAACATCTAATCTTGAGGCTAATGATGGTTTCCTTCAGACCTGCATTCATCTACACAAAGCATGATTGTCTTTAAAAACCACTGTTAGGTTCAGAGACATTAACTTTTAAAGATACTTTTAACAGTTCTTCCTTATTATTAAAAATCTGATCTTTCATGCTGGCAAATGCAAAGGGCTTTTTATGATAGCATAAACAAAGAAACTGCTGTAAAATGAAAAGTGAAAAATTATACTGTTTAAGTCACCAATAGGGTTTATTTAACAAGGATATTCTTTATCACCGCTACAAATGCTTTGAGCCCATCTCAGAAGATGCATCTACTTTTCCTACTGTCATTTCTATTGCATAGATCAAAACACTACTCATTAATATAAACTCATTAGGTTAGAGTTAGACCAAACCTCAATTGCAAGAATCTCAGCATTTCTGAAAACACAGCTATAAAGATATCCAAGTTAATGTCACTTAATTAAAAATATAGTTTGCCTTGGACACTTTTTACTAACCCTGATCCTTATTATCTGGACTAGGGAGAGAGCGATAATTTAGGACTGAGTAGTTGCAGACTGCAGCAGAGCATAAAGACCTAAAACAGAGAGGTCCAAACCCAGAATACCCACCACCATGTAACTGTTACTGGGAAATGAAATTTTAATTGGCAGCAGGATTTTAAGGAAACTCTTTGGTGTAAATAAAAGTGAGTCTTTAAAAAAAGAAGAAATTCAGTATGTTTGCAGATGAAGCAGATAAGGTATTACTATAACTGTGAAAACGTTTTGTTTCTAAGATACAAACAGCACTACTCACAGGTGGCACTACTGGGACAAACTCAGTCACCTCACCGAAATTCCCAAACTGTAACCTTGGCTTGGTTGCTAAAACCCGCCTTTTAGGAAAGTAGGAAGGCAGCTACTAATATTTTTGTGATCCTACTATACTTGACCTAACTGAGTGAACTTTGCAGGTAAAAGACAATGGAACAAAATCTGTAGCAAGATCTGCATCAGGCCTCAGTGACACTTGACAAATAAAACACCATGTGTACCACATATTTCATGGGTAGACATGAAATCGGACAGAAAACTTCATCATATTATTGGCATCTCCAGCTGTGAAGATAACTTCATGAAGTGTATGGACTTCTCATTGTGTCCATCTCAATCCAGATCCAAATTGACACCAACTTGATTTAAGTCACATTCCTCATCCATAGCACTGTGAGCAGTGGGGCTGGTAAGAATCATTCTGTCCTCTTCTGAACTTCCCCTAATGTCACAGAGATAGTAACTATACTCCTTCCCAAGCCTAATCTTCATCTCTTCAGTCTCCCTGTGATATTGTGATGTGTGATAAGAATATATATTACTAGAGGCCCGGTGCATGAAAATCATGCACAGGAGGCGGGGGCCCTCAGCCCAGCCTGCCCCCTCTCACAGTCTGGGAGCCCTCAGGGGCGGGAGGCAACCCAGCCACCAGGGGAATGTGACACCCCATAACATCTCTGATGCTGCCACTGCCAGCAGCGCAAGCCTCAACTACCTGAGCCTCAGGTAGGCCCAGGGCGACTGGGCAGCCACGATCTGAGGCTTCCCTGGGCCTCAAGCCAGGCCTGGGCAGCTGGGCAGCTGCCATCAGCAGCTTGCCTGCGCCTCGGACTGGGCCTGGGCAGCAGGGCAACCACCATCAGTGGCTTGCCTATGACTTGGGCTGGCCCTCAGCAGCTGGGGGCTAAGGGGACTGGGAGATTCCAGAGGCAGGTGCCCCAGTGGGGCTGAGGGGACTGGGTGTCGCCATCTTCTGGCTGTGGGGGCTTCCATCTTTGTAAAGGTGTGATGGTCAATTAGCATATTCCTTCTTAATTAGATACCATAGAGCTGAGCTAGGACAGAGCTCCTAAAACCTCTGGAATTTCCTAAGTAATTAGAGAGGTAAAGGTGTCTTTTTTATGTTAATGAGGTGGCTTCTAAATTGCCACCTCATTAACATAAAAGGATGTGGGCTGGTAGCTAGGAGGACCAACCCTGAGATCAAAGAGTTGGAACTTCCTGTCCCTCCTCCAGCCCCTTCCCCACATACCTCTCCTGAAGGAGAGAGGGGTTGGAGGTTAAATCAGTCATCACTGTCCAATGCTTTACTCAATCCTGCCTATGAAATGAAGCTTCCATAAAAGCCTAAAAGGATAGAATTTAGAGAACTTCCAGGATGGTAAAGATTGGGAGATATGGAAAAAGGGGCACGTTTGCAGAGTGCTTGGAAG
The DNA here is from genome assembly GCA_027563665.1 of Antrozous pallidus. Taxonomy (NCBI): domain Eukaryota; kingdom Metazoa; phylum Chordata; class Mammalia; order Chiroptera; family Vespertilionidae; genus Antrozous; species Antrozous pallidus. The sequence goes on from CM050512.1 coordinate 66,390,532, forward strand.
CTATACACCCTTTGCCTATATCTTGCCCTATGCATCTCTCCCATCTGGCTGTTCCAGAGTTTTATCTTTTTATAATACACCAGTAATTTAGTAAGTAACATGCTTCTCTGAGTTCTGTGACCCACTCTAACAAATTAACTGAACAAGGAGGGGGTTGTTTGGAACCTTCAATTTATAGCCAGCTGGTCAGAAGCACAGGTAACAGCTTGGGCTGGCAACTGACACCTGAAGCGGAGACTAGTCTTGTGGGACTGGACCTTTCACTATGGAATCTATAATATCTCTGGATAGATAATTTGAGAATTAATCTAAATTCCAGGACACCCAGCTGGTACTAGAGAATTGCCTATAGGTGTGAGAATATAAAGGCAGCTTGGGCTGGCAGCCTGGGTACATGCCCCCCCTCAACCTACATTCTGATGTATGTCCTGGCTAGCCTGTCATTAAGTCCCAGCCCCCTTTCTGCTTGTGTCCAACTAGCCTTGCAGAACCTGGTTCCCTGAATGCTTATCTTACAGAAGCCATAAAACCATACACAGCTCCACAAGGGGGTCTGACTGCCAGTGCCAGATGGGGTCTTGGTCACCATCTCTCTTCCCCCACTTTACAACTGTCACCAGGGCTGCAAAAGTCTGAAAATGTCCAGAAGCCTAGTCCATATTTGGGAGACAAAGAAACTAGGGGGATAAAAGAGAAAGCCCCGCCACATTAGGAGCTCAGCTTTGGGTACCGAGTCCCCTGAGCCAGGATCAGTGCTTCTTGTAATAAAAAGTGCATTTTCTGAATCTTCCCAGGGCCTGGTTGTCCATCTTCCCACCGCTTGGAAATTTGCCGAAACAAGAATACTCTCACATATTGGAATTTGTAGTCAGAATTCTTACCCCTTATTTCAGACCTGGCATTTTTATTTTCCTTCCTTTTCCCCTTTCCCAACTTCAGCCTCTCTCTCTTTCTCTCTTTCTCTCTTTCTCTCTCCCCCCCTTTCTCTCTCTCCCCCTCCCTCCCTCTCTTTCTCTCCCCGCCCCCCCCCCCCGTCTCTCTTTCTCTCTCTCCCCCTCCCTCCCTCTCTTTCTCCCCCCGTAAAAAAAAAAAAGTATCCTTTGGTAAGGAATAATAATAAAATTGCTACTTGTTACCCCTTATACCTCATCTGTCATTATTCGTTGGCACATTATAATCTAGTTTCTGTCCCCTATATTTTTTAGTACAACTCCAGAAAAATAGGCTGAAGTCATATAATTTCCTATACCAAAAGTCTAGATCAGGATCTCATCCTTCACAACTTTCAAACAATCGGGATTTGCCAAATACCCCATTCATGAAACAGTATCAGATTGATTCTTCCCCCATCTTCCTGATTGCTTCTTGTTTCATAACGTGATGTTGGAGGTCTTTCCTCAGCTCTCTGACATACAGTAACCTCATCCATTTCAAGTGATGGGTAGGTATATCACTCTGCCTGAATGACTCCCAAATGCATTCTAGTCCCTGATCTTTATTCTTGTTCTTTATTCCTACCCCATAGACTTCACTCACATTCAAACATGTCTAAAACCAGTCATCCTCTTTATCTTTTCATATTTTACTTTACCTAGCTAAAGTTTAAAAAGCTCACCTGACAAAATATAAAGAATTAAGTAACAACACCCCCCCCCAAATTCTTACCAACACCCCCAAGTCATCACAATTTATTGCATAACTACAAATTCAAGTGTGAGCAAAAGCAAAATCAAGAACACCATCTGCAGCCCTAACCAGTTTCCTCAGTGGATACAGCGGTGGCCTGCAAACTGAAAGGTCCCAGTTTGAATTCCAGTCAAGGGCATGTACCTTAGTTGCGGCACATCCCCAGTAGGAGGTGTGCAGGAGGCAGTTTCTAATTTTCTATCTCTCTCCCTTCCTCTCTGTAAAAAATCAATAAAATATATTTTCAAAATAGAACACCATCTGCAGAAACATTTCTAGAGGGTATAATAAGGAAATCATCAGTCATATCTAGATCTCAACCACTAACAATACTTTTTAATTTGTTCCTCATTAACTCTTTTGCATTAGACACATTTCAGATGCCTAGAGGCAGACTAAAGGGCACTTGGTCTTCTTAACCTCAAATGTAAGTTGCTTTCAGCAGAAAGATGTTATTGAGTTAAACAATTAGGCACCATTTCTGAGGTAGAAAGGTAAAGGTCTATGTGGGATCATGTACAAAAAATATTGAAATAGATATGCTTATTTCATGAGAGACTGTTTCCACATATTTTTGCTTCAGGAAGAATACTGCTACACCTATGTCAAGTTACAAAAGTCAGTAATGCTAGTAAGGCTATGTTTTAATATTTCATAGTAAAGGATTTCATAACAGGCCTCCTCAAAATGTGCAACATGGATTATTTTGAGCAGAAGGCAATTGAGACTCTGTGGGTTCAGGAGAAAATTATGCTCCTTCCTTAACTACCTAGAGGAATCTAAATTGGGAGGCTTGTCCATAATACGAGTTATCATCAGAGATAACCTTTTGTGACCTACCCATCGGGCTAGACAAACTTCTAATTACTGAACATCTGCTCTTCCTATCATGCTGCCAATGACCTTCCTCCCTCCCTCCTGAGGCCCTGGGTGCTTTGCCTCATTCCTTAGCTCAGAATGCCTAAATTTCTGTGTCTAAATGATCATATTTGTGGGGTCTTTTATCCTCTCCTATCCATCTGTGGGGTTCCCATACATAGGTATATAATTGAGTTTGGTTATTTTCTCCAGTTAATTTGTCTCACGTCAGTTTAATTGTTTGGCTAGCCAGAAGAACCTAGATGGGTACAGGAGATTTTCTTCCTTTCCCACAACAGCAATAGTTGGTTAAATGGCAGAATAAAAAGGAGAGAATAAAAAATTAAAAACTCTGTTTATACTCCTGTTACTACCCTAGTTGGCTAAATATTAAGAAAAGAAAAGAAGAGAAAAGAAAAGAGAGCAGGGGAAGTCAGGCATTGTTAAGGATGGTCAGGTAGGGACACTGAGCCTGTTTACTTCACCAGGAAGCTACAACTTCACACACGCTCCAGGGGATCTCAGCATTGCCCCACGGAGGATTAACTCCCTTCCTTCCCCCTTTTGGTCCTGGATGTGTGCAACAGGTGTCAACGCAGGGCAGGAGGAGGTGCTTGACCACAGAAGCCTGTCAGTCTCACCTGGAAATGGATCATTCCTCAGGGAACAGACCCATCAAAAGCCCACAAAAACTTTGAAAGCTGACTGGTAATTTTGAAAAAGCACCTGTTTCCTCCCAAACCCAAAAATATGTAATCCTTGGAGATTACATATACCTTTCCTCAACCCTTCCCCCAGACTAATTTTCCTTGTCTGCCTCTCTCTCTTTCTCTTAAGCTCTAAGGGTCTCTCTTTTGCCTCTATAACTTGTTTCCTGGGTCCATCCTTCTATGACTCACTTCTACTTTTCTTTCTAAATAAACTTTTTCTTATGGTTTGAGTCTTGGCTCTGAATTCTTTCTTAGCCAGAACTAAAGTACCAAGGTTGCTCAACCAAGGCCTGGTCTGATTCCACTGGTCTAACACCTAGTGTCATATCTCAGTCAATATATCTTTTCACTTCTCTCTATAAAATGGCTGAGTAAACTCTGGGTTCATATCATCCCATCTTTTGCACTGGACTGATGAGCTTGAACTTTTTATAGTTGATCAAGAACAATCACTAAACAAGTTCTTTCAGGAACACTATCTCAAAGATCTGGAGCCAAACACATTTGATGTTAGGGAAGATGGTGAAATGTGAACAGCAAAAGTTAACATGGTTAGTCTTACTTTGGCAGGAATTGCACTTCCTAGGCTGACAACAAAGCTGGGTGCTTCCTAATGAGAGCAGAGGGACACTTTCACTGAGCACCTTGACAATGGTGCTGAAAGGTGATTTGTATAATGATGGGGCAAACTGATCTTGAAAGTCTCTCCACATGGGTCTTTTTTAGAATTTTGGACATATTCCTGAAATAGGAAGTCTCAAGATATAATCTCTGACTCCTGATTAAAAATAAAAATAATAATAAATAGTAACTTATGAATAATATATTTTATGTTGTTTGATGGGATGAAAGCCACTGGGTGGAGTTTAAAGGCCTTCTTTATCTATGTTTTAAGCCTTTCTGTTATACAAGGACCAGAGAAAGTCATTGGAGAAAAATAAAATATACCCCCAAACTAAAAAAAATCCCATCATTATTAACCTCTGCTTGAAAAGTTAAATGTGTATTATAGGCTTACTGGGAAAACATAACCAACATGAGTATAAAAAATTGTAGTCATTTTGTGCGTGTGAGCAATGAGGTTTTTAAGGATTATCTCAAAGGAGGTTTAGAATTGGCAAAGTTGTGAAGTATCTTGGGTTAAGAGGTACAGCAGGCCTGTCTCTTGTTTATACCCAACTCTTGCAATGGGCCTAATTTACAAAACAATTACTTAGAAGTAACACCTCTGAAACACATCGTGTGATTAATTGACTTGGCTTCAGGAATGCAATGTTGTTTCTACATTGTTCACTTCCACCTAATGCCCCCTAGAGCACAGATCCAATTAGGAAACAAGGCAGGGAGGCAGCTATTAAGCATAGTATTTCTACATTCTACAGCACTTTCCTGAGGATTGAACACCACCACCTACTGTCTGGAGGCACTTGATTTATTCAGTGCATGAATAAATGAATGAATAGAATTCAAAAGTAAATATCTTAGAGAAGTAAAAAACAGATAAAATTTAAATTATTAAGAGGTGCTTTTAAAAAAACAAAACCCAATTTTCTTAATTTCCTCATAGAAATACCAAAAACAATAATCTCGCTTATGGGTTATTCCTGTCTATACTGAGAGTAGAATTTTCCTCTGCAATTAGATGTTTCCAACCAAATTTGCATGGGGAAACAATTCTTATGTTCCAACAAGGATATGTGCACTTTCCGTTCCATTAGGGAGAAAGCAACACAGCCTTTGCACTTTGTGAAGTTAGGGCCCTATCCACCTTTAAGTCATTTGACAGTAATAGGGTCACAAATAATGTCCAAGTGAGTCATTTTCCCAGTCCCTGTTGCATTTGTACCTGTTATTGGATGAAGGGGGAGGGGGATCCTCTTCCCCACTGGGTGCTGCTGGGTTGGAATTCTTAAGATATCCTGAGAAAAAGAGTTTTTTGAGACACGCATGGGGGAATGAGTGATTTTTATTTGTGTGGAATTAAATCTCTGTGTTTCTAAACTCCCACTTTCCTTAGTCCAGTCACAGAAGAAGTATAGCTGGGGCTTCAGTAAAGCTAGAAGCAAAGCCCGTGTCCAGAGTTCCCTTTCCATATTGGAGCTGGGTCCAGTTCAGCATAAGACTATTACAGTCCATTAATCCATTGTGTGGGGGGTCCACATAGCACAAGGAATGTCAGGAAGCCAAATGTGAGCCATGACCCAAGTGTGTCAAGAGGAACCAAGAGAGGAACACCAAGATGGCGGCATAAGCATACACCTATTGTTCTGCCCCGCGCAATGATTTAAGAACTACAACATAACAGCAGAACAGACAAGCACCCAGAATCGCCAGAAAGCTGGCTGAATGTAAACTCCACTACAGCAGAGGTGGGACACAGACTTAGGACCGGCGGGAGTGCAGATGGAAACAGGTTAGGAGCCGCCCTGGTCGCGCGCGCGGGCTGGGGCTGGAGCAGGGACCGGCCGGATATCTCCGATGGGGCCCAGATTTCCCGAGCCGGGCGAGGTCCAAGATCCGGGATACAAGAAGTCTCCCTGCACAGATTCCCCAGAACCGGCGAGGTCCGAGGTCCGGGGGACGCACCCTGGAAGCGGGGCGCGGCAGAAGCTCCTAGTCCCAAGGGTCTCGCAAACCCGTGACTTGCCCCCTGGAAACTTGTCTCCTGGTTCCGGAAACCATCTATTTTACAGCCCTGGGCTGGACTTTTGGTGTGCAGGCACATTTGGGGAAAGGCGGAGTGGTCTGGCAAGGGGAAGAGACTAGCGGCTTTCTCTTGGAGGAGTCTGCAGCTATCCCCACCCAACACAGACCCGCGTGCACAAGCTCTGCATAGGACCCAGCCGCCGCAGCCCAGAGACTCCGCCCATCCAACCTGAACACAGTCTCCCATCACAGCCAATTGGCCTGGAGGTCAAACCCTCCTAGGGCTGACAACAACAAGCTGGGTTTAAATTCAAAAACACTGAATACAACCCATAAAGGATTGCAGTAAGAGTACCCACCTCAGGTAACTGGGGAGGCTGAGCCACTGCCCCTTTGAGGATATCCACCACATAAAGCAGCCACCATGCAGAGACATGGAAAGAAATCAGGTGTGAAAGAAATGGAGGAGAAAAGACGACAAGACATAGAGTTCAAAACCACGGTTATAAGGCTTTTCAAGAGGCTCCTACAAAAGGCCGATCAACTTAATGAGAATTACCAGGAAATAAACAAGACCAACCAGAAAATGAATGAGAATTGCAAGAAGATGAATGATACTTACAAGGAAATGAATGAGACCCTCAGGGAAATGAACAAGACCTCTGAGGATATGAACCAGACCCTCACAGATAAAAAAAAAACGACTAACTAGAAATCAAGCATACACAGACTGAAATAAATAATATTACACAAAGTCCTAAAAGCAGTCCAGAGGGCCACAAGAACCAAGTCAAAGATTTGAAATACAAAGAACCAAAATCCACTCAGCTGGAAAAGCAAGAAACAAAAAGAATTCAGATAACTGAAGATAGCGTAAGGGGCCTCTGGGACAACCTCAAGCAAGCCAACATCCGAATTATCGGGGTGGCAGAAAAAGAGAGAGAGCAAGTTAATGAAAACCTACTTGAAGAAATAGTGACTGAAAACTTTCCCCACCTGGTGAAAGAAACTGACTTAAAAGCCCAAGAAGTACACAGAACCCCAAAATATAGGAATCTAAAGAGGACCACACCAAGACATATCATAATTAAAATGCCAAGAGCAAAAGATAAAGAGAGAATATTAAAAGCAGCAAGAGAAAAACAGTTGGTTACCTACAGGGGAGCACCCATACGATTGTCAGCGGATTTCTCAACAGAAACGATGCAGGCCAGACGCGAGTGGCAAGAAATATTCAAAATAATGAAGAGCAAGAATCTACAACCAAGATTACTCTATCCAGCAAAGCTATCATTCAGAATTGAGATAAGATAAAGTGCTTCGCAGATAAGAAAAAGCTAAAGGCGTTCATCACCACCAAACCAGTATTATATGAAATGCTGAAAGATATTCTTTAAGAAGAAGAAGAAGAAAAAGGTAAAAATATAAATTATGAACAACAAATACACATCTATCAACAAATGAACATAAAAATCAAGTGAACTGATAGGCTGATGAACAAGATAAACTGGTGACTATACTAGAAACATGGACATAGAGAGGGAATGGACTGACAATTCTTGGGGAGAAAAGGGTTGTTGGAAGTACAGCAAGAGATTGGACAAAAATCTTGCAACAATGGGAGAGGACATTGGGGAGGGGGAGGTGAGGGCGGAGGGTGGGATAGGTACAGGGTGGAGGGAAGATATAGGGGGATAAAAAAGGGGAAACAATGTAATTAATAAACTGAACAATAAAAAAAATTAAATTAAAAAAAAATTTTTTTTTTTAAAAAAAAAGAGGAACCAAGAGCACAAGAGCACCTAGAGGGTGAGCTCCTGTGTTTAGGGGGTTAAGTATTTGAATCTTCATGGGCTTGCAGTGTCCACGCCCATCTGGCCAATGACCTCTGTTCCCAGGTGTGACTGACAACAATCATGTTCCTTAGTCATCCCAACTTTACTGGGCATGTGTCTATCTTCTCTTTGTCCAACTCCCCTCCCCCAATGTTTGTAGGGACATGCCTATAAGGTCTTGACTTCCTTCGCTTCTTTCCTATTATTAATAACTAGAGGCCCTGTGCACAAAATTCATGCAGGGGGGAAGTATTCCTCAGCCCAGCCTGCACCCTCTCCAATCTAGGATCACTTTCACAATCCAGGACAATTGGCTCTTAACCACTCAACTGCCTGCCTGCCTGATCACCCCTGACCCCTCTGCCTGCTAACCTGATCGCTTCTATCTTGCCCCCCTGCCAGCCTGATCTTGCCCCCACTGTCCTCCCCTGCTGGATTGATTGCTCCTAACTGCCTCTGCCTCACACCCTACCACCGTGGCTTTGTCTAGAAGGAAGTTGGATGTTTGGAAGATGGCCAATTGACCTTGTTTAATTAGCATATTACCCTTTTAGTAGTATACGCTAGAGGCCCAGTGCACGAAATTCATGCACAGGGGGGCAGAGAGTATCCCTCAGCCCAGCCTGCACACTCTCCAATCTGAAACCCCTCGAGAGATGTCCGACTGCCCATTTAGGTCCAATACCAGGATCGGGCCTAAACGGGCAGTTGGGACATCCTTTTCACAGTCCAGAACTATTGGCTCCAAACTGCTCACCTGCCTGCCTCGCTGATTGCCCCTAACTGCTTCTGCCTGCCATCCTGATCACCCCCTAACCACTACCCTGCCAATCTAATTGATGTCTAACTGCCAGCCTGTTTGCTCCCAACTTCCCTCCTCTGCTGGCCTGGTCACCCCTAACTGCTATTCCCTGCAGGCTTGATTGCCTCCAACTGCCCTCCCTTGCAGACCTGGTCCCTCCCAACAGCCCTCCCCTGCTGACCATCTTGTGGTAGCCATCTTGTGTCCACATGGGGGCAGAATCTTTGACCACATGGGGCAGCCCTCTTGTGTGTTGGAGTGATGGTCAATCTGTAAATTACTCTTTTATTAGATAGAATAGAGGCCTAGTACATGGCTGAGGGCCAGCTGGTTTGCACTTAAGGGTGTCCCAGATCAGGGCAGGGGTTCCTTTGGGGCATGGGGCAGCCTAGGAAAGGGGCCTGTTGTGGTTTGTAGGCCAGCCATGCCCCCCAGCGACCCAAGCGGAGGCCGTGGGATCTGGGATTAATTTATGTTCTACAATTGAAACTTTGTAGCCTGGAGTGGAGTCAAGCCTTCTGCTCACTCCGTGGCAACACTAAATTCTATAATTGAAACTTTGTAGCCTAGCGTGGAGGCCTAGGTGCTAGGGCTGCAGAAGCTTGGCTTCCTCCATTGCCAGGGAAATCCAAGCCTCCCTCCTGCTCTCAGTGGCCACAGCCATCTTGGTTGAGGTTTATTTGCATAATTTGCTCCTGACTGGCTGATGGGCGTAGCTGTGGGCATGACTTGATCAGAGGTACAGTCAATTTGCATATTACTCTTTTATTAAGATAGGATAGGATTGCTTAAATGGGGTGGGGGAAAGCCTTTTTCAGCAGGAGGAGATGCTCTTAGCAGACAAAAACATAATACCTATATCTGGACTGATAGCCAGCCATATGCACTATACTGTCAAACCAGTTATTAAAAAATTGAATCACTTTCTTACATCTTACACCAAACAGCTGTTGCCCTTGAAACCCATCCTCAACCCCCATCTTAGGTTCTGCCTTTGCAGTTCACCCAGAGTATGTTCTGATTGATCAGTTTCTATGCCAGTCAGCATCTCCAGGCCTATCACTGGGCTTGATCATAGAGGCAGGGCTGATCAGCAGCCACCCCAGGCTGCTGGTGCACAGGCTGAACTGCTGACCTCTGGAAGAGAGAGAGAGGTCTGATCACCCTGATTCTCTCTCCGGGTCTCACCAGCAGCCACTGCCACTGCTGATCAGCCTCGCCTCTCTCTCTCTCCCTCTCTCCTCTCTCTCTCTCTCTCTCTCTCTCTCTCTCTCTCTCTCTCTCTCTCTCTCTCTCTCTCTCTCTCTCTCTCCTCAAAAGGTCAGCAGTTCAGTCCACTTGCCTGTTGTGCACACAGCCTGGAGTTTAGTTGAGGCTTCAGTCGTTTTGGATGTTACGACCCTGGCTCTTGATAGATAGACAGACAGATAGATAGCAAGATAGATAACTACAGTGGTATCATACCCATCTAGTTTCTCTTTCTTTTTTCCCCTCTCCAAGTAACTCTCCTTTCTGCTATTGAGTTGAACTCCTGCACTCCTTAAGCTGCAAATTTATCAAGAAGAAAAAGCTTAAGTTCAATTCTACTCACAGCTTGAGGAAACTGCCTTGCCCAGGGAAGCCTGAGAGGGTGAGAAAACCTGGAATGAGAAAGCACACAGGCGCCTCTGAAATCCCACTTCTGTCCCTCCCATCTGACCTTCAGAAAGTAACTGTCTTGGAGCCAGTTACATATGTACATGTGAGGACATAAGTAAAATAAGAAGGGTAGAGGAGGATTTCTCCAAGTCCCCTCTAGTACCAAAATACTAATGCTGTAATGCAGACTGTAGGCTCACACTGTTTGGTTCACATCTCAGCCCAAGCAATAAATATGTGGCTTCTCTTCTCTAAAATGATGATACCTCACAGCATCGTTATGAAAATCACATTACTCAGTACTGTCATTTTCTGCCCAGAATAATGCCTGACATGTACCAAATCCTCAATATATATAAGTTTTTATTCCAAAAAATTCCAACCACAAATAGGTGTGCAGGAAGCACCTGACACACTTCCTCTGTTTCACAGTAGACAAAATTTCACAGAGCAGCAGTCTATTGTACTATTTCAACTTTTCTTATTTCCAGTGCTGAAAACATTCCTTTATAATCTGTAATTCACTCCAGACCATCAACTGCAATGATAGCCCAGAATGACCCCTATAAATTTCTTTGTGTAAACATTTAAATAATAATGTAAACAAAAAGTTATCATGAGAGCATTATTGTTTTGTCTCCAATCCTTTTTGTAAAACTTATTTCCCAACCTTTGATTAACACATTGAACTATGTCTTTAGATCATCTTTGACAAAGGGTAATAAGAAAAGATTGAGGAACTAAAGTAAAAGTAGTTGAATTCTTGCAATATTTAGCAGTAAGAGGAGCCTTTAAGTAGTATTTAGATGATAAAATGTGCTATTTAAAGAAATGTTACACTTGTCAATCAGCTAGCTGCCATTTGTTAAGGAAAGAAACATTAAGAATGATATTGCTAAAATTTTATGGAATTAACACATTGTTTTGTCCTTGCCAATGACTGAAAGAGAAGAGAGCAATAAGAAAAAAAAAAACACAATAAAAGATATAACCCCCAAATAATCAATGTTTAAGTTGTAAAATATGGAAAATACTAAAGAGTGGGAACAATCCACCTAATGAATATTTTTAAAAGAGGGAAATAAAGCAAGTACCATTAGACCATTTCCCCTCCATAGCTTCTCCCCCACCCCATCTCAGAAAATAGCAACTATTTTGATCATGTGCATACAAATAAACATCTTCCATTCCTCCTCTCCAGCTCCATGCATAAACACAAAACTTTGCTCCCTGAGATTTTCCCACTTGTAAACAAAGAATCGGTCTCAGTCTGTGAAGCCATTAAACTATAGATAGATTAAGAGTTACTGGAAACGTAAATGTTCTCCTAAAATATGATGAAAAACAACCGACACTATATATGGCATAATTGCACCACAAAAGAGCGGGCAGCCATATACAGGGACTTGGACCGTGAATCCCAACCCTCCACAGTTTAGAGACCATCTTAGCAGTGTCAGTATAAAGGCTGACTGACATGTTAGCTAGGGAAGGAGAAAAAAAAACTTTAAAAATGGAAAATAGTTTCAGACTGATTTTCATAAGAAAGGTGAAAAATTCACTGTGTTTAATCGTTTCTACTTAGCAAAGAATTTATCTTTCATATTCGTATAAAGGGACTTTCTTCTGTGTTATCAATAAAAACTAAAACTGACCTTCCTCCCGGAAGGTTAAACTTCTAGCTTCTGTTTGAAACGCTAGAGTGCCTTTTCTCAGAAGAAATGCTACACATACGTGCCGTAAGCAATGAAAAAGAATACACCATGATTCCGACCCTTCATTAGTCAAAGGATCTTGGCAACAGCAATGCTACTTGTATACGGTCTCTGCATGAAAAACTGTTTTCAAAGGTAACCTTGCCAAGGGCTATGTTCTGTCTTGGCAAAAGAAAGCAAACTTTACTTTTCTACCAATCCGTTTGCTCTGCATGAGAAACAGGTGTAAGATATGAAATGGGGCTTCGAACGGTAGCAAAATAAACTCACTCAAAATAAGTTTCATCTGGAAAAAAAAAATCACAACTCTGAGATAATAAGCCTGCAGGGCCGACATGTTTTTGCAAAATGCAAATCATGAAAACTGGTTAAGGGATTAAATGCTCTTTTGCAAAAATGACCATGGAGATTATAATCATTAATTAAAATCATGTAAATAAATTTCTAAAAGAACTCTGCCTTTTTTATTATCTCATAGGTTTCAAACAGCCTAGTGGTAAAAAGGTTTAGTCTCAAAAGACATCCTCTAATTAAACTAGAAATCTGGTATAATTAATAAGTGTCAGTCTGCAATCTCAACCACTTAGTAAAAGCAGAGAAATCAAATGCTGATATTTTATAGAAACTCAAAAAAACCCTCTAAGACAATGAAATTTTTATAGAGTCTACTTCCTATCTCTATACAATGGGCATCCCAGATGGGACTAAAACTTAAGTGGATAAATAGTTTAACACTTACAATTCTTATATTCTAGTATTATTCATTTTTCTTTTCTCTTTGGAGTTTCAACATGACCCAAAGTCAGCTGTCAGTGATTTAACTTGGACTTACATTGTGGAATTATCTAAGCTCCTTGTGTCTTTTATTCTCCTCCACCCCCTCATTATTATCACCACCCAAAGGAGAAGCAGAGCAAAAAAAGACAAGATGAAATTCAAACATACCAATTACAGATGTTGACTATATTGTCTTGCATAGGTCCTCCATTCTCCTTCCATGCATTGGATGTTCAAACTGTTTGACAGCTTCATTGTTTATAAAAAACAGCTCAGAAAACAAGGAGAATTTGGTTTTCACTAACTAAGTTTTAGCATGTAGCTTGGTCTGTAATTATGCCCACAAAGTAAGAAAAATCAAATACTATCAGCAACAACACAGCCAGGGGTAGCGACAAAAAGCCCATGCACATCTCAGGATTTGTTGGTGGCCTTCCCTCTCTTTCTGACAGCATCTGACTGCTCCTGGAAACCCATGGGAAACAGACTCTACCCCAGGTCCTTCTCTTTTCCTGAGCACCTTCCCTACCTCTGCCACTGAACTCAACTTCCGGTAGTCCTGACAAAGTTATCTCAGGACCATGCCTGAGCCTGGTGCACATACACCAGATGCTCTTTCCTGGGCTGGCCAAGGGGTGGGAGTTGTGCAGATGTGGGACAATGGCCTGTTTGCTACCGCCAGAGAGCTCAGCAGGTGGAAGAAGCATTGGAGACACTGAAGACGACTAAGTCAAAAGAATCCCAGAGAATGGAGCTGGAGCTACTGATTTAAGGAAACCCACCCAACCTCCAGGCCTCTGTTTACATAATCAAGTGACTTTCCTGAATGAGTGGGAATAGCTATTATTACTTGTACCATAAAGAATCCAAACCAACATAAATGTAATAAAAGGCATTCAATTCAATTTGTGTAACATTACAAGTCAGTGTGGTAGAGATTAGATGCACTGCTCAGATCCCCTTTCAAGCAAGGATTTGCTGCCAAGTTTGGGGTGCAGGAGCACCTGCCTAAGCTGTCCTTGCCTGTAGAGAGCCATCTAATGTAAGCAACAGCTTGCAATGGTGGCTGAGCAAGGGGGACAAAAAGACCCATCCATTTTAGCCCTCAGCAGGACAGCTGGACAAGCAATGCTCACTTCACAACTCCCTGCAGGGTTGGCCAAAGCCTTGTTTCATCCCCATCACAGTTCGAGTTTTCCTGCTGCCCAGTCCTTCTTCCTTTCAGAGGAGTTGTTCCTTAATAAATATCTTAGACCTCCAACCTCTATCTCAGGGTCTGATTCCAAAGAACTGAACAGTAACAGACAGACTCTGTCCACTTTCACATATAACACATTATAACAAAATAAAGAAACAAAGGAAAAAAACAAATGCTTTGGGAAACCATAGAAGAAAAATTCTCACCAAATCTCTATAAACAGAATGCATAACAGTTTTCCAAACATTTTCCCTCCCCCTTTCCACAGTTCCTTTAATAAAACAGTCTCCTTCTGCCACATATAGAAAAAATCTTGTCAAGGGAAGAAAGCATCTATCTATCTATATAAAAGCCCATTGATTATTAAGGCAGAATGGCCAGAATGACCAGAATGCTGGTCACTATGACTCTCACTGACCACCAGGGGCAGACACTCAACACAGGAGCTGCCCCCTAGAGGGCAGTGCACTCCCACAGTGGGAGTGCTGCTCAGCCAGAAGCAGGGCTCACTGCTGGCAAGAGTCTTTCCCACCTCCATGGCAGCGCTAAGGAGCGGTGAGCCAAGCGGTAAAGGAGTGAGCAGACGGGTGGTAAAAAGTGAGCAGGCGGGCAGTTAGGAGCAAGGTGTCCCACATTGTAAGAGGGCACAGGCCAGGCTGTGGGACCACCCACGCCCCCTGCTCTGTGCATGAATTTCATGCAACGGGCCTCTAGTTATTTAATAAATTAGAGTAACACAATAGAGTTAGCTTGGAACCTACTTAAAATTGACAAGGCCTGTGAATGGTGTGATATTTCCCGTGAGTCACCAGTTTTGCTTATCTTTTAAAGTCACTTTGAATGTTGCATTAACAACTTCTCATTATTGTCCTCTTTTATTAAAGGGGGTTTGATGTATAATCTGGGTAAGATTCAAGAATTTAGGTGATGGGAAATAGTTGTTTTCAATAAAAATTTGCTGTGAAGCACATTTCTTTTAAGTGAATCCCATTTTTTAATTAACTGCCATGGTAAACGTGGAGATCAATTGAATAATAAAAAGAATCACACCTGGGAATGTAGGTTTTCTTTCAAACTAATGTAGTTAAATGTAAAAATAACTTCAATAAAGCAACATATTAGGGATTCTATTCTCACTGACTCATCAAAACACTTCTTAGTCTAGTCACCAAAAATATTCATAACGCAAAATCCAGGGGCACACCAAGAAGTCACTGTTGACTTCTCTAAAGCATTATCATTCCCTTGGCACATCTCTTCCTTTGATTTCTATGACACAACACTCTTTTAGTTTCCTCTCCCTTTTCTGCCTCTTATCTACACTTTCCAGGCTCATTCTCTTCTACAAAGTCATTACAGGGCATCCCTTAAGGCCTGGTTCAAGGCTCATTCTTGTCCTCACCCTGTTAAGGAATCCCTAGAATTTACAGGCATAATGATGGTTCTGGAGCAGCATCTACCCACAGATGTGCAAACCACTCAGAACATTTCAGTGAATGCCTCAAAAGCACCTTCAATTCCACATGCCGAAGACTGAACTCTTAACGGTCCTTCTTCCAAGCTGCCTATCTCAGAAAATGGTACTACTATTAATCCTGCAATGAAAAATTCAACCCAAGTAGTCTAGTGACCTCTCTCCTCTCCACTGTCTCCCCACAGCCAAATTCATCACCATGTTCTGTTGGTCCTACCTCTAAAATGTTCATGTCAGGATAAGTTCTTTTTACTTATTTATTTTCAACCAACGAGCATGTAAAAGCTTGTTTTAGCTCATGGGCCACACAAAAATTGGTGGTGAGTTACACCTGACCTACACTAGATTGTTGATAAGGGTCTTGTAAAATACACTAGGGGTTCGCAAACTTCAGACCTTACTAAATTTGTGTTACATGACGGTATTTGAAGGAGGTCTCAAATGCCTGGTTCTATTTTGTAGGTTGTTATGCATTAACACAACATCATACACGCACTCAACCTTTGTTTTAATCACTAAAATAACAAATGAATTAATTTGTGCCACCGAATTTTATTCTCCCACCCCCATTTGGGGAGTGGGCTTTACTTAAAAGAATCTCTTCTCTTGCCATCTTAACTTAACAGAAGACTAATGCAATGTGAAATTAGCAACTCAAGCTATTGTAACCAAGCAAAACCTGAGCAAGTACAACTACTTTTCTATGTGAATTAAGATTTTTTTTAGAAATGTGCAACCTGAACAAAATACAGAAATAAATTGAAAGCTGAGGCCAATCTGCATTGTGATTGCTATCCAAAGCACATAATTTAAAAATACTACTACTAATCAGAAGACTAATTAACAATTATTGAGTCCTTACTATAGATCGGCCCCTTTGCTACTTATTTAAATTTAAAACTTTTGGTTTATTTAAATGGCCTTACTTTTTGATAACATCTTGAATAAATATTATACATGTATATTTAAACTTGTTTGGCAAAGTTATGGTTTAAAAAATTACATTTCTCTGTTTTCTGTGTTGGGGTTTTGCATGCAATTTCATTTGGATAGGAAGGTCTGTTCTCTGACACTATTTTTCCTTTAATATGCCACCCACTTTGGCACTTTATTGCATGTTCTTGT
The DNA here is from genome assembly GCA_027563665.1 of Antrozous pallidus. Classification (NCBI taxonomy): domain Eukaryota; kingdom Metazoa; phylum Chordata; class Mammalia; order Chiroptera; family Vespertilionidae; genus Antrozous; species Antrozous pallidus. The sequence continues at coordinate 66,406,996 of CM050512.1, forward strand.
TACTTTTACTGTTTACTATTCTGCTGTAGGTTTTATATGACTCTTGCTTCTTCCATCGGCAAGCTGTTAAATATACTCCTTGAGGACAGACACCAGCCCTTAAGCTTTTTCTCCCATTCTTTATACTACATCTCTCATTCCTTACACACAATGCATATACCCAGACCCCCAAGAAATACACTACTGCTGAATTTTCAACTTCATTTGCGAATTCCATAAATCTACATTTTGCCTAAATGCATTCCATTTAAAATGAGTTGCATATAAGAATTCTTATAAAAATTTAATAAACTCTAATCCTTACATTATATTGCAGATTAAAATAATATGTGGGTAGCAAAATAAAATATTTAGTTTTAGTAATAGTAAAAATTAATGCATAACACGTTTTCTTTTGTTTATTTATGTGTCACACTCCTCTGCCCAGAGAGCACAATATCCCTCTCTATTTATATTTGGGCGTGAGCTTTGGCATCATACTACAATCTGCTGGGTTGGGGAAAACTGTGCCTTCAGACATCCATCTTTTTCAATTCCAAATATTACTTTCCATACTAAAATGTGTTTTAATATGCTGACTAAAATTAACCAGTGTCTTTGTTGCAATTAACAATCAAAGAATGTCTATAAAACCTCAGGTTCATACGCTTGGACCAGTCCACATCTGGATATTTTCTAAAGACAGAGAAATGTGGACACAATGGCAGCTGTTAACTGAGACCAGCATTCTCAGCCTTGAGAAGATAGAGGGAGAGGCTAGAGCTGAGCAGGTTTATATTTATATAAATAGAGAATTTACAAAATGTGGAGTTGTTTTCTTTTCATTGCCAAGAAATCTATATAGGGCTCATTAAAGACTTTCCTGAAATGAGTACACAAACAGGTCTTTTCAATTACATACCGGAGGGACGAATATTTCCCGAAGGGAAGAGAATAAAAGTAAATATTAAGTACTGGGTTTGTGCATACTGTTGAGATGTATTATGTCTTTTTAAAAATTTACTTACATTAATTTTGTTTTGAATGAAGAACTATGAATTGAAGGACTAATTAACAGTATTCTCTCTTTGATTCCCTAATTAAATAAATATATAATCAATCTGTGAGATAATTACTTAGAGAATCAACAATGAAGAGGAAAATAAAAGGTTTCTAAATCATTTTCTTAAACAAATAATAAAATGACTATTAATTGGATTTTTAACCTTACACACACACACACACCCACACACCCCTTCATATCTCCTCTCTCCCACACCCCACTACCATGCTGTGCTATTCATGCATATTTCTAAGTGTTCTAGGAAGAGTCCATTAAAATTCAGTTTTTATAATTTATTTAAATTTGTTGTATATTTTGGTGTTTAAAAAGATCATCTTTCTGTATTTTACATGCCTAGTCAAAGTCTGATTAGAATAATCCCAATAAAAATCTTAATCTAGCTGAGACCGGTTTGGCTCAGTGGATAGAGCGTCGGACTGCGGACTGAAGGGTCCCGGGTTCAATTCCGGTCAAGGGCATGTACCTTGGCTATGGCATATCCCCCAGTGGGGGGCGTGCAAGAGGCAGCTGATCGATGTCTCTCATCGATGTTTCTGACTTTCTATCCCTCTCCCTTCCGCTCTGTAAAAAAATCAATTAAAAAATCTTAATCTACTTTAAATAATACAATGCAGTAGGTTAATGCATAGTTCTGTACCACCCCCACTTCACTTTGTCAGTGATGTACTCAGGAAAAGTGAAACTTTATGAGGAACCAAAGTCAAATCCACTGATGTAGAGCAAAAAAAAAAAGATTAATAAAGGGTATTTCCTTTAAATTTCTAATAAGGAACTCTATCTTGAAATGTATTCAGAAACTGAAAAGGTAATTTACACGCTAGACATTCCCTAAGAGTTTTGTCTAGCATCTTAGAGGAATTTTCTTTAGCACCCATTCATGTTCACAATTTTACACTGACAGTTTTAACATCTTTTGATTTAGTAATTTTACTGCATTTATATTTGCAAAGATTATATGCAGACCTGAGAATTAAGTGGGTGGATCTGTCTAAGGGTAAGGACAATAGAATAAGATTTAAAATCTTTAACTCAGTAGGGTGTCATGTTTTAGTCTAATGCATAACTTTATTTCAAGATGTAATGTAAAATGTATGATAATGTGGGAAGAGACGAGACAGGTGCATGGTTTTAAAAAATCAAAGCCATTAAATACTTAAAAAGCCACAGATTCAGGATGATGGAACCATATACCATAGTCCTTAAATTCAGATGTCCAGATTCTCCCTTGTTGTTCCTTGATCACACATTATTCCAAAAGAGCAGCATGAAGTCTATGGTTTAAACGTCAAAATCTGTATGCTCTGTGAAGGATGCACAGTTAAGAACTTGGGGCTCTATTTAAAATAATTACTCAAGTGCTTGTATAAAACAGTCTGTGGCACTTAGCAGCATGTGTCTTTTCAGTCATTATTTTGCTCAAATTAAGCTTCCTGCAAACCTGTTAAGTAATCAAGAAGCAAGGACAAAACACAAGTGAAAAGCTCTGCTGTACAAACAAGTTACAAAATCATCTATCTATCTATATAAAATCCTAATATGCCAATAGACCAAACGGCGGAACAACTGAACAACCGGTTGATACGACAAGCACTGACCACCGGGTTGGGGGGCTGCATAATATGGCACTGTTGGCAGCAGTCAGCAGAGCATGGAACATGGTGGGCATCGGCCATGGTGGGATGGAGGAGCAAGTCAGTGGGGACCAGATAAAGGCAGAGCACCAGTTGCTGTCATCAGGGTGAGCCTCGTGATTACTGAAAATTCTTTGGGCCAACAGGCACTCGCACCTGCTGCTGGTGCCCAGCACCAGTCCTGATCGCTCAGCACTGTCAGTGGGTGTGAATGGCAGCTGGTGGCCCTGATCACCCCTCAGGGCTTCTCCACCTCCCCCTGCTCCTGAGGGGTGAGCAGGCTAACAGCCGATCTTGCACCCACTGATGGTGCCAATCCAGCTTGCACCTGCTGCTGACACAGGCCCCAATAGTTCTGTGCCATCAGCAGGTGTAAGCAGAGTTGGTGCCACCAGTGTGTGGCAGTAGCAGTGGCAGGCAGGAGCAAGTCTGCTGGCAGACAGGGGACTGAGGACCAAGGCAGGAGGGGCCAGGTGGGGTGTGAAGGATGGGCCAAGATCCGAACCTGTGCCTTGTGGCCTACAGTTCCTTTCAATGTGTACAAATTTGTGCACTGGGCCCCTAGTCTTTCTGATAAAATGGATTAAGTTAATTACGTGTCTCTGTGTAATTTATATCCAGAAACTTGTTCAAACTGAACTATTCTATGAGGGAGAGGCAATAATTTTATGATCAGGTTTCCTGAATACAAATGCCAGCAGGACAAGTATGTAGCACTATGTAAACAGTATGGCTACTTAGAGAAAAAAAATTCAGGAAATTCTCCCTATGCACTCATTCTATTTCTCTACATATCTTTACAAAAAAACTATTTCTAAACACTCTTCTGTTCATTCACAATAAATAGTAGTTTCTCATTCATGGATAAAAATAGGTTTGTGATTATCACAAACGCTGCTAAGGTGGCTCCTGGTGTTTAATGGGAGAAAGGCCTTTTTGTAATTAAGGATATATTATTTTTTAAATCTGTAGTAAGGGCTCTCATATTGTGCTCTCAAATGTTAGTCTAAACCATTCCTGGGGGCTAATTATTACATGATTTAATATAATTAGAAATCTTATGGAAACTAAAGCAAAAATAAAAACAATTTTAAAAGCCTAAACTTTTAAAAGCCATATCAAAATTGATATAAACAAGGGGAAAAAAAAGTGACCTTCTATGGAAACTCAGCTTAACATTCCTTTTGGCATGCCTACTTCTTGTGCATATTATCCGAGCATTTCAAAACTGGTAGAGAAGCAATACTACTGATCATCATACAAAGGAAAAAACTTGCTTCTCTGGCCAAAAATGATAAGTGATATATTTAGCTTTCCTATTTTTTATATAAGTGACTTACATTATAAAGCAAATGTGCCATTTATGATATTAATTTAAAATCATAACATGTTATAGGTTTATATTTGGAGGATAGGATAAACATCTATTTTTCTTCCTATTATAATCAATTAGACGCTTCATACATGAAGATTTGTGCAGAATGGGCCTTCCTTACCCTGGCTGCCAGCAAAGCCTCTGCTCTGGCCCAGAGCCTCCTTTCTGCTTTCACTCCCCCTGGAGCCACCTTTCCAAGCCTTCCCATGCTGCCCAGAGCCTGGACCGGCTGAGGCAGTGAGAAACGCCACTGGGTGCTTTTGTATGCAAATTAACCCACCATCTTTGTTGGGTTAATTTGCATACTCACTCTTGATTGGCTGATGGGTGTCATGAAGATACAGTCAATTTGCATCTTTCTCTTTTATTAGTGTAGATGTTTTATAGAATGCTACTTTTGGAGATCTCTAAGTAACTTTTATAAATACTATCAGATGGCAAAGGTGTTTACCAACAATATGAAAATGAAGAAAGACTGGGAACAGAAATCAGTTGGAACCTCAGACACTTTCTTGCTTAATATGTGGTATTTATTTAACCTTTACCATACTGTTAGGAAGAAGGAGGGGAGATAGTATTTATGCCCATTATGTGGGCAAACTCAAGATATATAAAATTTAAATCGATTATTTTAGTAGCTTACTATCAAAAAAATTAAAGAACAGACATCTCTTCTGGACCTAACCCTATATTCTATACAGAATAAAGCAAATGAGTAGCTATTCAATTTAACAGAATGTTGTCTAGTATTTAAGTGATTGGATACTTTTCTGACAACTGACATTATGTCTCTGTTACTTAAAGAAATCTTAATATTTGTTCTGCTAGGAATATATTCTATGTTAAAAACCTTTATGTACAATTTATAATGTTGGGCCAGAGGTGGTAAGTGGCAAATATAGTACACTTTATTCACAATGAGGGCTGATGTGATAAAAGATGGCATCAAGTATAGTTTTCATCTTTAAGTCAGGTGCCAGAACAAAATGACACATATTCAACTGTTTGAAGGAACTAGGCATTTTTATGAAGAGAACTGTCTTCTTAGAAATAAGCCAAACTGAAACATCTATTTCCTAGACAGGTAAAATCAATGCTGAACATGGACATGCTACCCATGCCAAAACATAACTTTTAAAAATAGAGACAAACTTGTTTTTTAAAGGTTTAAAATTCTAAAATATATTTAGTCTATTTAAACAGTGTGATGGCCATATTAATCTAGTTATCATCCTAGATATAGATGCAGCGTTTTATTTTAAAACTGCTATGCTTGTTAGCAATTTCATAAAGTTAAGGAGTCAAAAACACGATTGATAACTGCAGCACAAAATATCCCACCTGATTTTGTTAATAAATGCCAGCTATCCTTTGCATATGCACTAAAGCAACAACTTTTATGAAAGGAAAGCCCACACATGAAGCACTAACAAAATGATTTTTCAGCTCAGTAAGAAACCATTAGTTCATTATAAAAAACACTGTTCCCATGAAAATTGAAAATACAGAATTTTTCGGACATGAGCAGGGACAGACAACCTTAGAGAGTCACCCACTCAGGACAACCCTAGTGCTACAAGGCCCATTTTCTCCATCATGTCCTTGGTCACAGTTGAAAATAAACACCAAACTTAGAGTTATTGTCCCAAAAGACCATCACACCATGTAACTTAATTCTCTAAGTAACAGTTTCTACTATCTGGTAAGTTTCTGGCTTATATATCTACCTAGACCTCTTAAAATGAAAAGTTTATGAGAGCAAGAAACTTGCCTATTTTATTCAACATTTGGTCTCCTAGAAACTTGGTAAACTATTAGTAAACAAGTGAATATTTGTGGAGTAAACAAATGGACAAGTGTAGGGTTAGATAAATGGAAACACAGTCACTTCAGTAGGTCCAAATAAATATTTTATGACCGTACTCTTCAAAGACCAGGAATTAATCCAGAATAGTGTGTACTACAAACATGATTTTCATTATCTAGTTAGGAAAGTCCACATGATATAATATGTGCATTTAAAAAACAGACATTTCTGAGCATTCACCTCCTGTCCCTTTTAATTTGGAGTTAACCTGTCACCAAAACTAGTATTTTTAAAAAATATCTCTCAAATAGCATGCTGCCAAACTTTCCAAACTGAAGAAAATATCTTTATATGGATGGAGTAAAGATTATAACCATAACTACATGAAGGGTATAACATTATTCAGTTAATAGATGACCAGTTACCTAGACTCTTAAATATTTTACTCAAGGGAATACTAAGCATAGCACCAGAGTGAAGCAGAGACATCAAAGACTGTGCTTATTTGACAGTCATCAGTATCTACCTGTGGTTTCTTTTGCAGCTGACCCCTAAATTAATAGCCTCCTTGGAGTAAAGCCTTCCCACTGGGTATCCATCAACACATGCCCTCAACAAAGCAACACTGTAAACATAGTTTTAAAAACTGAACTCTAATGTAGTTGATTACCCAAACAAAAATGAAGTATAAAATAGCTTATTATGTGATATAAATAGACATTAACATATTTATAAGCTACTTTTAGCATATGGAGCATCATTCATTCTCTTAACTGATATTCTGTTGACCAAACCTTTTCCATGTCCATAATGGTCTGACAAGTCATAGCTATAAAAATACACCCATTTCCTTACTTGCCTTATATGCCTCATATGGTTTACTGCTTGTATTGCAACACAGTAATATTCTAGATTGTGCAACTGTGGATAACCTATATTAGAGACTAATTTAGCTATCTTGAGAAGGCTAAAAGGACTAATTCCAATGTAACCCTGATATTCGGGGCTAGTGATCTGAAACTAAGTCAGCAAGCTCAGTGTACATTCCTGATAGCCTATAATTAAGATCCTCTCTCCTTCCCAGACACTGGTCTTGCAGAACTTGTTACTGTGAACAGTGCACTGCCCCAGAGGGAGGGTTACTAACGCTAGCACCAGGCCAGACCATCAGATATGGCTTGGAGACCCCCAACACCTGGGGGACTTTGTGCAAGGCCTGTGAAAAGGAACTAAAGCATAATCCATGTTTGTGGGACAAAGATCACAGGGAGGGAGATATAAGGGAGGGCCCCATGCTTGTTTCTTCCCTCAGGTCTGGAAGGCTGTTCCCTGAGTCCGCAAGCGTATTAAACAGTGTCCCTCCTTTTTCATCAGAAGCGTCCTTGGTTTTCTTTGATCTTCTGCAGCAATCCCAACTAACTCAATGACCCTAGCATTTTAGTTAACATTATTTCTAGCTTGATTTTTTTATGTCCATATCCTCCACTAGCATTCTAAGCACAATCACTGAAGGAAAAATATTTACATGTCCTAGAATTATTTGCATATCAGAAAACATTTTAAAGTTTTTAAAAGTATCTTAGATTTTTAATTTTTTAGTAAGACATTTTATGCTCTGAAACCATCATTCTGAATTATCAGAAAAAAATTTTAGCTTTTTTTAATGAAAAAATCTTGAATGTAAAAAAGTAGAAGAAATAGTAAACATTTATATATGCATCCCCCATCCCCACCAGATCAACAATGATCAACTCATGGCCAATCTTACATCATTTATATGCTGACCTGCTTCTCCTATATCCTTTTCCACTTCAAGTTGTTTTTTTTGTTTTTTTTTTAAAGCAAATCACAGAAATTACGTTGTTATATTTGTAAGTACTTCATATCATATTTCTAACACATACTCAGATTTTTACTATTTACACAATGCAGATTTTTATGGTTTTATTTACCTGTTTATACCCTTCCAGGAACATGTTTTATAACATAGAACTAAAATTTGCTATAAAAGGACTCCTAGTAGGCTCTTCTCGTTAATTTACAATATAAACTGCACTTTCAAAACAGCTAAAGTAAGGTTATACTCCTGTCTTCTTTAGGCACTTTCTGACAGGCTCTGATTACATAAGTTTTGGTCTGTTTTTAAGAATCAAAATTAGAGCCTGGCTGGTGTGGCTCAGTGATTGAGCATCGTCCCATGAACCAGGGGGTTACGGTTCAATTTCCAGTCAGGTCACATTCCCAGGTTGCATGCTGGATCCCTAGTAGAGGACATGCAGGAAGCACCATATCAATGCTTCTCTAACATTGATGTTTCTCTCTCTCTCTCTGAAATCAATAAAAACACATTTTTTAAAAAAAGAATAAAAATACAAAGGGAAAGCAAGTTACAATGTCATAGTTTTAATCAATCACGAGAGCTTAACTTTCCCGCTTTGCTTTCAAACGAAAATACTCATAAGAATATCAATTCATTCTTAGAATTTGATGTACTGAGACAAATTTAGATGTTGACTATAAACATAAAAGACTGGAACATCAGAAATTCCACAGCAAAACTATGTGGTAAATTACCACAGCTTTCAGAGGGAAGACAGCTTTGGGAGTGAAAGAAGTGAGTGTGTGCACTGCTCTCTAGCTTGAAGAGTGTGTTCTTTGGAGTCTTTGATGTAAATTTCGGAGAGCCACCAAATGAAAGGGCAGGGTTTTGTCATTTTTACATCAGCCACTCATTTCTGGGCATCCAAGGAAGAAAGGCATTCAAGAACCTCTTCAGAACTTTGCTTTCAAAGTTTAATTGTGAATGGAATAGCATAGCAGAAAAACAGAGAAGTTCAATGTGTGTACATGGACTTCTGTCCACAGGCCAAGATTTTATTTCCAAAGGACACAGGGCCTTCTCATCGAACAATGCCATGGTTAGCTCATCAGACCAACACGGGGCTTGTACCAGGACGGTTCGGCCTTCCCGATGTGCCACTATTCATTACTCCCTGGTGCTTGCCAAGAACCAAGCTGAGCCCATTCAGCATAAACTTAGCGCTGGGCGCAATCAAAGGAGCTCAAAGAAAACAGGACAAGTGTTCCGTGTGCGGGCTCCAGCCGCTGGCAGTGTCTGTTCATGTTACTCTGTTCCCGGCTAATTCTTCTCATTAAGAAAATGCCATTTGAACTAAATTGAGTTATCTCTGCTGTATTTTAACATTCACAGACACAGAAAAGGAGTACATGTTTATAATAAGTCATTCTAAAGTATACTGTGAGATAGCAATTTTCTAACCAGTCTTCTCCCACACTTCACAACTGGCAGGGAAACTGGACAACAAATAACAACTTTTAATCATCACCTATACTAACCTGTGGCTTTTATTTAAACTAACAAACATTTTTCAAAACCACTAAAAATATCGAATTGAATGTAAATAGGATGACACTTTGGTTTGGAGGAATGATAACGTAAACATTTCAAAACAGACACCACAGAAGCAAAAAACCACTTGAGAAAATGATGTATTTAAGAGAGATAGGTGTGAATCATTCACAGTGAGATTCATGGAAATGGATATAGATAGAGGAGGTATCATAGATACTAATCCCAATGAAGACAAACACATAAGTGATATGCACTACTTTAACTAAAATTTCTAGTCCCAGATTTCAGTCTCATATTAGGGGGGAAAAAAACTTCTTACAAGTTTTAATTTCCTTTTACTAAAAATGGCTTTACTTCTATCAAATCTTTATAATGAAGAAACAAAATCATGAGTGTAATGATTAAAGAAATAAGATTTTGAATCAGCCATAACTGAGTTCTAATCCTGATTTCACCAATATCTGGGACCTTGGGCAAATTATTTAATCTTTCTTAGCCACAAGTTCTTTAATTGTAGAAAGGCAATAATACCTACACAGTTGTTTTGAATTCAGAGTGTGTGTGGTAGTGGGATTTCTTTCTATTTAGGCTTAGTCCCCTCTGGTGATCAAAAAAGCTCCCATCCAAAGCAACTGCCTCTTTTGGGCCCTCTCTTTGCTTTAGCGCTCGTTTACATTCACCATTGTACACACGGTACCAACAACAGAAACACAAGGCAAAAACCTCCATGAGGAGACATTTCTGCAAACACAATACAGGCATAATTTTTCCCTGTTGCTCAACTGTGTAAAGAATTCTTAGCAAAAGAAATGTTTAAAGCACACCTTTTATAAGATTGAAAGTCTATGACAAAGCAATTTCCTCGTGACATTTTTTCCACCAATAACATTTACTATGCTAAATATTGTAAAGTCAGAGTTGAGAGACTACATAAAAGAGGTAATATTGACTAATAGGAGAAGATAAATGCATTATAAATACCACAAAAAAGCCAGTCAAGGGAGGAAAAGAAGATATCTGCCATCAGAATTACTGGATAATTTATAAGTATGTATAATGCCCTGTGAAGCTATAGGGTTACTCTGTTTTTCTGTCTTTAACAGCTTAATTTAATGTGAGCCAATTCATCTGTCCTTACTCTGCTCAAAACCATCATCTGTCAATTTTTGCTCGGATAGAATTTGGAAAGCAATGAGAGAAAAAGAGACCCATTTCATCAGCTTTATACAACTATGTAAAAGGTCACCTGTATTCAGTAATGCAACTTCTAAAACTTCCGAAAACGTCCTGCAGTTTACAATTTAAGCTGCAGCCATTTCGCTTTCCACTGGCATGAAGAACTTTTCAAGTTCAAACAGCGTTTGTTAGAAAACACAAGGCTTGCTATTGCTTCCGCTTCAAAAACAGTGCATTTGTTGTTTTTCAAATGACCATTTGGTCATTGTACCCTATCATTAATATCTTTAATGTAAACCTTTAGAATAAAACCACTTACCTAATTTAATAAAAAAAAAAGCATTGCTCAACAGAGATTTGTGAAGTGAGCATCAAAAGTAAAAAAAAAAAAGTGATATTAATTTTAAACTTTTATGTCATTTATCTCAGATCCTTGCAACAAAACTTTCTATTTTTCAACTGTTCCAGGGCAAATAAGATACTGTTTCTTTCATTTGCCACAAAGCTTACATCTCTCTTACTTTAATGGAAGAGGTATTTTGGAAGTCAGTGGGGCTCTTCGTTTATACTTGCAAGTATAACAGTCTCTTCTGTAGTTTTTGTATTGACTATATTTTACTTCTCAGAAAGTTTCCCTTCATTCACCCCTTTCTCAGTCCTTAGTCAGTCATTCTTAAACTTTCTGTTGATTTTCCTTTTTTATTCCCCTCTAGCTGCTATCCTTTCCTTCTTCCACAAACTGAATTGTTCCCGACACGATGCCTTGGGCTGAATATTCTCAAATTTCCGTCAACCATTTTCTCTCCCTTCATCCAAATATTATTTTACAGATAATTGCATTTCTAAAGTTTTGTTCATCAGAAAGACTATCAATATTGAAAATAAATAAGTTAATGAATCATCTGAGACTTTTCCTGAATTGATAGATCACACTATGACACAGGGTTAAAATATCCAATTCAACCAACAATACTTATTGTCTCTTACAGGATGGACCTCTATGCATCCCTAATGGGGAAGAACAAAAACTTAAGATGCACCCTGTGTCCTCCAAGAAGCTTCTTATTTTAGTTGGAAGAGTAAGACTAACACACATTTAAAAATGAAATAAAATCAGATATCAAGAGTGACGGACTCATTCAATGAGTGTAATAGATGATTCATAGTTTCGTGACAGAGCAAGTGTCACAAAACAACAGGTATATGATGTTGCCATTTCTGTTAAAAATGTATTTGGCTATGTATGACAAATGAACGGAAGGAAAAACACAAGGAACTTGGGACCAGACAGGACTTTGCCTTTTTCTTCACACAATTCAGATGTTTGTTTGTTTTTTAAAGTTAAGAGTTGCTTTTTGCATTAAAAACAAACAAAAAAAAACCCGCCGAAGCTGGTTTGGCTCAGTGGATAGAGCGTCGGCCTGCGGACCGAAAGGTCCTAGGTTCGATTCCAGTCAAGGGCATGTACCATGGCTGTGGGCACATTCCCAGTAGGGGGTGTGCAAGAGGCAGCTGATCCATGTTTCTCTCATCGATGTTTCTGACTTTCTATCCCTCTCTCTTCCTCTCTGTGAAAAATCAATAAAATATATTTTTTTAAAAATAAATAAATAAATAAATAAATAAATAAATAAATAAATAAAAAACAAAAAGAACAACGATGCTAAATAAAATAGACTCAGATGGATGAAGAGAAGGCTTCTTGAAAAAGGCAGAACTACCCTGGCCTGGTTGCTCAGTTGGTTGGTGCTTCATCCCCTACATCAAAAGGTTGCAGTTTCTGTTCCCAGTCAGAGCACATACCTAGGTTGCTGATTACTTCAGTCGGCACATGTGCCCCCCCTCCCATTGCCTCTCCTTCCCTACCTTTCTCCTCTCTCTCTCTCTATCTCTCTCATTAATAAACATATCCTTAGGTGAGGATTAAAAAAGGCAAAACTGGAGGGGGCCTTAATGGATAGGCATGAAGTAATGGGGCAGGCTGGTGGCAGAGAAAGCACAAAGTATTATGGAAAAAAAGTTGTTGGCTCTTGGCAAGGGATTGAAATTGTGCCAATTTTCTGCTGTATAGAAAAGTCTGAATGCTGTAAACTGGCAAAGGATTTGACATAATGTTGTCATTATGCCATTAGATCTTGCAAATATTTCTCAAAGTTGCTTTTAAGTACAAAAGAAGGCAATGGAGAAAACATAGTTTTATTTGAATTCAACTTATAAACACAAATAGAAAAAATGTGGGAAATTTTTTTAAATACTAGAAAAGTAAGAGAGCTACATTCAACTGCTAATTATCTGTATTTATTTCTTATCCTAGACAACTTATAACATCACTGCCTCCCCAATAGGAGCAGACAAGCTTTACTTTTCAACATTTTTGTTGATGTAACTACTTCTAAGGTTAACTAAAAAAGACAAAGACAGGAAAGACATTTAAAGTTTTCTTACAGTGTTACATTCTACTAGAAAAAAAAGCCCTTAAACAAAAATACTTAATATTTCCCTCTATTTACTAAAGAAAGATGCATCAAAGAGAGTCAAAATGCCAGTGACAGAAGCACCGGGAGGAAGAGTCTGATGTTCCATCTGTGCAAATTAGATTTACGTGTTCTTTTAATGGAGCATTGCTGGAAAGTGAGGGACTAATCTTATTTGAAATAGTGGGAAATTGAGGCTCATAGAAGTGAATTACTGATTTGCTCAAAGCCACTTAAGCAGTAAGAAGAAGATGGGCCTAAAAGCCTACTCTAAGTTTAGGGCTCTGCCTGCTCTACCACAAGTACCCACTCGAACACCTTGTATAGCAGACCGTCAAACCTCAGAGGGATGGTAGGGGAGGGTGGGGGTAAAGGGAAGAGATCAACCAAAGGACTTGTATACATGCATATAAGCCTAACCAATGGACACAGGCAACAGAGGGTAAGGGCATGAGTGGGAGGGAGGGAGCAATGGGGGGATAAGGACACATATGTAATACCTTATTCAATAAAGAAATTTTTTTTAAAAAGGAAGAAGAAAAAGAGATTGAGAGTGCAAAGGAACCACACAGCACACAGTATTCCAGTTCTAATAGGAAACTTGAAATGAAATTTAAAAGACAGGCAGTAACAAGTGTTGGCAAAAATGTGGATAAATGGGAATCCTCACACACAGTTGGCGGGACTGTAAGAGAGTGTATCCATTTTGGAAGAGTCTGGAGTCCCTCAAAATATTACACATAAAGTTATCATGGGACCCAGCCAGTCCACTCTTGGACAGACAAGGAGGAGACATGTATTCAGAGGAGGACAAAGGTAGGTATATAGTTGGGAATATGTGCAAGTCTAACCTTGTATTATTTTTATTAATTATTATATTAATGTCCATATTAACTATAAACCTACTTTTGCCCATCCCTATGTGTGTGTGTGTGTGTGTATGTGTGTGTGTGTGTGTGTATATATATATATATATGAAATTAATTCCACAGGAGAACCAAGATGGCGGCATAGGTAAAACACCTATCTTGCCATCATACAGAGCAATTTTAAAACTACAACTTAATGAAAGAACAAACACCATCCAGAATCACCGGAAAGCTGGCTTAGTGAAAATTCCACAAATAAAAGTGAAGATAAGACACTGTGACTCGGAGGAGCAGCTGAGGACAGCGTTGAAGATACATGTAGAGAGAGGTTTGGAGCGCGTGCCAGCGGATAGGGCGGGCGGCTGAAAACCAGCCAGTTTTCTTGAACGGGGGAAACGTCCCACTGGACTGATTCTCCAGCTCTGGGCGAAGTCCAGGGAACCCACAATCATACGGGGTAAAAACTGGACAGTGGGAGGGCACACCAAAGCTCGGGTGCTGCAAGGGTCTGCCGGCTTGTGGAGAAGGCGAGTTTCTGCGGAGTGCGTGTGAACTTGGGAACAACGCAGCTGCCTGTCTACGCAGAGAGTGCTCGTGACTTGCTCTTTCATTCCGGAAACCATCAGACTGCTTTGTTTTACAACTCTGGGTGAGACATTGGGTGTGCAGACTCATTTGGGGAGAGTCTGAATTCCCTGGCAGCTGGTGGAGCTCGGCAGCGGCTGGCGGCCATTGCCCCAAGCACAGAGTCCCTGGGGCCGCATAGGGCGACACTAACACTGACTGCTTGGCCTGGAGACTCCACCCATCCAACCCAAGCACAGCTGAACTTCACAGAAAATTGACCTGGAGGTCAACCCCTCCAAGTGCTAACAACGTTTAACCTGAGCTTAACTTCAGCAAGACTGTGCAACCCATATCCACCTCAGGTAACTGGGGAAGCTGAGCCACTGTCCCTTGTAGGACGTCTACCACACAAAGCTAATTGACCAACTCAGGGAAGCAGCCACCATGCAGAGACAAGAAAAGAAATCAGATGTGAAAGAAATGGAGGTAAAAAAAACGACTGGACATGGAATTCAAAACCACAGTTTTAGGGCTTCTCAAGAGGCTCCTAGAAAAGGAAACTTCTATAAGGAAATAAGCAAGACCTAAAAGGAAATGAATGAGACCCTCGAGGATATGAATGAGACCTGGAAGGAAATGATCAAGACCAACGTGGAAATGAATGAGTACTACAAGGATATGAACGAGACTCTCAAGGATATGAAAAAGGACCAACCAGAAATTAAGCATACACGGACTGAAATAAAAAATATTATACAAAGACCTAAAAGTACTCTAGAGCAACCCAAGAATCAAGTTTAAGATTTGAAATACAAAGAGGTAAAATCCACTCAGCTGAAAAAGCAAGAAACCAAAAGAATCCAAAAAATTGAAGATAGTGTAAGGGGCCTCTGGGACAACCTCAAGCATACCAACATCCGAATTATAGGGGTGCCAGAAAAAGAAAGAGAGCAAGACAATGAAAACCTATTTGAAGAAATAGTGACAGAAAACTTCCCACACCTGGTGAAAGAAATTGACTTAGGAGTCCAAGAAGCGCACCAAACCCCAATATATAGGAACCCTAAGAGGACCACACCAAGGCACATCATAATTAAAATGCCAAGAGCAAAAGACAAAGAGAGAATATTAAAAGCAGCAAGAGAAAAACAGTTACCTATAAGGGAGCACCCATACGATTGTCAGCGGATTTCTCAACAGAAACGATGCAGGCCACACGGGAGTGGCAAGAAATATTCAAAGTGATGAATAGCAAGAATCTACAACCAAGATTACTCTATCCAACAAAGCTATCATTCAGAATTGAAGGTCACATAAAGTGCTTCACAGATAAGAAAAAGCTAAAGGAGTTCATCACCACCAAACCAATATTATATGAAATGCTGAAAGATATTCTTTAAGAAGAGGAAGAAGAAAAAGATAAAAGTGTAAATTAGGAACAACAAATACACATCTATCAACAAATGAATCTAAAAATCAAGTGAATTAATAAGCTGATGAACAGGATAAACTGGTGAATGTAACAGAATCACGGACATAGAGAGGGAATGGACTAACAATTCTTGGGCTGAAAGGGGGTGTGGGAAGTGCAGCAAGAGACTGGACAAAAATCATGCAACTATGGGAGAGGACAATGGAGGGAAATGAGGGTGGAGGGTGGGATGGGTACCAGGTGGAGGGGAGCTATAGGGGGGAAAAAAGGGAACAATGTAATTAATAAACTGAATAATAAAGATTTAAAAAAGAAATTAATTCCAAGAGATATGAAAAACTATGTCCACATAAAAGCCTGTATACAAATGTTTATAATAACATTATTCATAATAGCTGAAAAGTAGAAACAACTCAAATTCCCATCAACTAATGAATGAATAGACAAAATGTGGTATATCTATATGATGGAAAGTTGTTTGAGAATAAAAAGGAATAAAGTACAAGATAAATGCTACAACATGAATGAGTATTGAAAAAATTTTGTTAAGTAAAAGAAGCCAGACATAAAGGGGACATATTATATTATTCCAATGCTATGAAATGTCCTGAATATGTAAATCTATAGAATCAGGATGTAGGCTGGTGGTTGCCAGGGGCTAGGGAAAGGGGGTAATAGGAGTGACCATTATTGGTGATAGGGTTTCTTTGGAGGCTGGTGGAAATAGCCTATAATTAGATAGTGGTGATAATTTAGTTTACAAACTCTGTGAATAAAGTAAACACCACTAATTTGCACACTTTGAGATTGTGAATTTTAAAAAATATTACATATATCTTAAAAAAGCTATTTTTAAAACAGGTGAAAAATTTTAAATAGAAATAATTTTAAATAGAGAATATTACAAAAATAAATAATATATTTTGCCCTAACAACCACTGAATTTTAAACACAACTATGAAAAGTATATTACTTGGTATTTTTTGTTAATTAAGTGAGATGCAGAAATGAGTGTTTAAACCATAATTAGGCATTATTATAATATTCAGTTTTTTGCTGCTTGAAAACCTCATTTCATTAGGTAAACCTCATTCTTTTAGTTCACAAGTCTTAAATGCATGAGAAATAAAAGCATGATCTACAAAACTCAAACTGCCTTATAAAATACTTTGTTTGAATGGAATATGAACAGATAAGACAAATGACATTTTTGAAGGGACAAATGACACATATCTAAAGTAAACATGTCCCTGGGAGCAATAAGAAATTTGCCAGGTCACAATAGGAACCCATTTCCTCAGGCTGACGCATATAAGCCCTTCCCACGTCTTGGTTCTGCTCACTTCTTTCTGATGTCATGCAGCCTTCTAATGAATGTCTGCCAAAAAACACTCTTATTTTGATTCTGTTTTATTGAAATTGAATAATTATATCCTAGGCACCATTTTTACTAAGCCTATATTCCTCTTCATTTTTTTAAAAACTTGAAAATTTATACTCTGAAATGTAAATAGCATTCTCCTTTTCCATTTGATTCAACAAATTGGCTTATTCCTCATGAGATGGATGGTGCAGTGGTCAGAGCAGACCATAGAAGCCAGACTTACTAGGATCTAGTGCTAGTCTTGCTGCTCATCCTATCTAATAATCCTATCTAATAAAAGAGTAATATGCAATTGACCATCACTTCAAGACACAAGATGGCCAATCCCATGTGGTCAAAGATGGTTGCCCCCATGTGGACACAAAATGGCCATCACAAAATGACCTGCAGGGGAGGGCAATTGGGGGTGACCAGGCCGGCAGGGGAGGGCAGTTGTGGGTGATCAGTCAAGCAGGAGGGAAGTTAGGGTTGACTGGGTCAGCAGAGGAGGGAAGTTGAGGGAGACCAGGCCATCAGGGGAGGCCAGCTGTGGGGAGACATAGGCCAGCAGGGGTACACAGTTGGGGGGGACCAAGCCTGCAGGGGAGGGCAGTTGAGGGTGACCTAAACAGGCGTCAGACATCCCTCGAGGAGTCTCAGAATGAAGAGGGTACAGACTGGGCTGAGGGACACACACCCTCACCTCCTCAATTCAAGAATGTCGTGCACCAGGCCTCTAGTTGGCTATAATTCTATGAACTCAAGGTAAGTTACTTGACCTTTCTGGGGGGCCAGTTTCTCATCTTAAAAATAAGAAAATAATAGTAATTTCTTGGCAAAATTGTGTGAGGATTAAATGAGTTAATATATGTAAACTACTTCAATCGGTGTTGTGTTCATAATACAACATAAGCATAAGCACATCCTAAGAGTTAGCGAATTCCTGGGTGATGAAAACAGACATAACCTGAAGTCTTGCTTCCTTTGCAGCTTGTACTAGGGTCAGCCTCAATCTCTGCTGACAATGCACAGGAAAAGGAGCAGGACTGCCGCCTCTGTCTCCTGTCCTGCCCACTCCACTGAAAACCACCCAGACTGTCCTTTGTCAGGGGGTCTATATCAGAGAGAAGGAATGGTGTTGGTTCCATCACTATGGAAAGATTGTAGTACACAACCAAGTAACCTGAAACTAAATGAGTTATTTTAATCCCCAATGTTTCTTTTTATTATCCACTATTGCCTCCTTTTCTATTCTGCTCCTCATTTATAAAAGTCCTTTCTAAGTATTCATTTCTCCCTCTCAATCACTTGTCGCTGTCAATCACAGCTGTTCTGCGAAGGAAAGGTCACAGGGATGGAAAAGAAGGAGGAAACGTAAAGAAACGGATCTAGAATCTTTAAAAAAAGTTGGCTGTAATCTTTACGGTAACAAAATAATAATATAACTATTCAGTATATTGATAATACTGATATCCAGACTATTACTTCCTTGCTTACATATGGAATTGTCTTAGTTTTCTGAATAGGAGGAGAAGAGGGAAAATGGACTAGAAAGAGCTTGACACTTCTATTTTCAGAGCTAGTCCAAATTTTGAAGCAGAACAAGCTTTGGGAAAGCACTTAACATCTTGGAAACTCCCTGTCGTAGCTGCAGTGTGGAGCAGTGACATGGGATTTGGTGTTGAATACCAAGGGTCTCGACTCGACTCTATTTCCCACACACAATCCAGCAGCAATGCTGTCTCGTCTAGCTTTGAAATTCATACTAACTCTCATCACTTCCCACAACCTATACTCCTTTCATCAAGGTCCATGCCACCATGATATTTATGTAAGCTCTTATAATACAGCCTAATTTCTCTGCTTCTATCCTTTCCCTTGTACTGTCTATTCACTACCTATCAGCCAGGATGATTCTTTTGAACCGTAAATGAGATCATGCCATTCTCTCATACAAAGCTTCTAAGTTTTCCATCACATCTAAGAATCCAGACCCTTTGCATGACCTATGAGATACAACATGATCTGCCCACTGTTTAGGACCCCAACCTTATCTCCTACTTCTCCTTCCTTCACTCTCCTTTTGTTCTGTTGCCCAGATACACCAACCTGGTCCTGCTTTGAGATTTAGTGCCGTACCGGCTATTTCCTCATTCACTCACACGGCTCACTCCTTGACTTCACTTAAGTCTCTGCTCCAATGCCAGCTCCTCAATGAGGCCTACCCCTCACTGCAAACTGCAAACAATAACCCCTAGGCACATACCCTCCTCCCTACATTCACTTCAGTTGTTATAGTGCTAGTACCACCAACTGTTGTAAAGAATATTTTTACTTGTTCATTACTCATCCCTCCTATTGGAATGTACATCCACAAAGACAGGATCTGTCTGTTTTGTTCACTGTTGTTACCCCCGTGCCAAGAATAGGGAGCTCAGCAAGCATTTCCTGAATAAAGGAGTGATCAATCAGATGAACCCCGGTGCTTAGAAAACTATGAAACACTCTGAGCTCTTTGGATATAGGAATCTTCTTTTATGGTTGGGGCTGAGCACCGGGCAAGTTTGAAAGATGGGTAGATAGATTTGTGAAGAAGATAAGTGTGTTGAAGGATACCAGGTAAGGACATATCTACATTTTTAAATAAAGACATGTGTAGCTACTACAAAAGGCTGTTACATTTTCCTTTGGCTTTCCTAGGGCAAAAAATAAGTAATTTTTAAATCCTCTCCATTTTTTTAGCACTAAGTAGAACACTCCTTAGCTATCACAGATCAGTGTCCTCACTTAAAACAAGACTAACTGGGGGAAAGCACCCTCATTGGATCTGGTTCTCTCGTGGCCAAAGGACTCGAACCTCAGACAAATGCCTGGGGTTTGCAAAAGGAAGGATCAACGATGATGGAGATAATGAAATACTGGCCAACACTCTGCTCCCAGGAATTCCAAAGATGCAGACTTGTGATCTTTAATTATTTTATTAGATATGCTCAACCTATACAACATATATAAGAACAATACATGATTGTGATGCTTTATGATAATTTTAACAGAAATACCACATTTACATTTTATCGGAATGACTTTTCAGACATCAAATACATTAAACCCATTGAAGGTGGGGCTCCGTTAAAATTAGAGAAATAATTCCTTTTCTTTGTAACAGATTTTCTTTTAAAAATCTGTCCCTATGACACAGTCAAAGCCTTTATTCTATCCGAGCTAATGGATCACTAAAGCGACTGCATAATGGTTTACAGACACCAAGCGCAGTGTTGTTCCTCACAGAACTCCTGAGGGATGGGTGCCCTGGCATCTCTGGCTCCTGAGCCATCCCACAAAGCTCTCACCGCTCTGTCAGCCCTCCTCCTCACTTGCTTAAAATCATAAAAACAATAATAAAAAGGTTTTCAAAAAAACCATGCAGAACTTGAAGCCTAAGTTTAAATTAATATCTTATAAGATCTTCCCTTCAATTTTAATTTGAAACAAATTCTTCAGTAACCCAAGATATTTATTTAAAAATTGAAATGAACCAAATATGTATTTTCAAATATAGAATTTCTGATGTTTCTTAACTGGATATTAATAGAAATAATCACAGTGTATATTACATCTATGCCATCAAAAAAGAAAGTAACTAATACATGTATCATAAACAAATGTGCCACTTGACTGTGGGAATTAGATTTTAATTAATGGGCCCTTTATTAAAATTTTCAATAAAGTTTACTGCTTGAAAGTAGTTTCCTTTTTACAGCCCTAATTTTCACACAGAGGAAAAGGTTTTAAATAATTTCAATTTTTAAGTGCTGAATAATGCAGAAATTTTTCAAAGTATTTTTTTACTTCCCTATTTAAGAATTTTTTTTTTTCATGAGAATCATCATTTGTCAATCCTATAGTGGTTCTCTTTCTTTCTTTTTAGTACATTGGCATGTTTAAAAAATGAGTTGTGCCTGAAAAATATCACACCACCATTTTCTGTACCTAAATTTAAAAAATAAAAAATAAAAGCCCTACACATTTTAATTAGGATGGCATTTTATATGTGTTTCCTTGATTCTAACTAGTGGTTCTAATAAAACATCCCAAGAGTTAGGAAACCTGGGATCTAAGTCTCCCTGTCCCTCTTGTCAATACATAGAAGAGTCCACATTCATCAGCATCACGTCTCTTTCACTAGGACAATGGTAACAAGAAATCTTCAACAAGTGTTAGCCTGACCCCTTTCTTTTTCTACAGATCCAGCTGAGCAGCAAAAACTGCTTGAAATTCAGCAATTACGTTTCTCACTGTTCCAGAATGACCTATTTCGCACTAGAATGAACCAGTGAATTCATACATATAAATAGCTATCTGCAGATGCTGCTTTTCAAATATGAACAGGAATAAGAAAAAATGGGGAGAGGGGGCTGTAGTTGAAAAAGAAGGTTTGACTGAATTGGTGCTTTTAAATGTTTGATGTGACAATTTAGAAACAAAGCAGGTCTATATAACAGATAGCAAGGTGACATTTAAAGTCTTTAAACTGTCAATAAATAATATTTATGATAGCGTAAGCTAAATTACGTTAGACTTTTTCTTAACACATATGTAACATATACTTATAGTGTATCTAAACTTTTATAGATAACTAAGAAAAAAGCAAGTCCACATATTTCTGAGCAGAATATGACTATAAATTAGCTGCAGTACTCTTCAACCACAAGAACTTATTGAACATTATGGTACACAAGATCTAATGATATGGTACTTCCTGCAAACAAACATTGTTCTAAGACCTTTGATCTCTCAGAGTTTTCTCAATCTTATCATCTCTATCAGCCCAATGTATAAAATTGTACATGCCAGCTGCTCCTTGTTCACTTATGGATTTTCAGTGAGTAGCAAAATCCTATCATAATAATGAACTCTCAATGAATATTTGCCTAATGGATTGATTACTTAGTCCCAGCCCTGGAGGAACTTGTAGAAGGAAGTTCAGGCGTGTTCACAGAGAACCCACTCCCTGGCTCGGTTCAGAGCTCAGTGTCAGAGCCAGGGACCCTCTAGATCTTGAAACAATGAAAGATTCTGACTTCAGGCTCTGATTAAATGACTAAGAATTTGAAATAAATTAACTCTGGGTTAAATATTTTAAATGTTATAACAGTAAAGTTTCAATGGATTCTGCAATTTCTGCTTCCAGTCATGATGAGAACAGAAATCAAATTTACCCTTCTACCTAAGATAAGCAACTTACATAAAAAACAACATTTAGACCTGGAACAACAGGCAATGCATGGCAGTGGTCTCTGAGAACAGGGAAGCAAACAAGTGAGCCCTACACATAAAACACTCACTGCCTAGAGGTTTTCCAGATCACTTTGTGGGAAAGAAGATCCTAAGCAGAGTTCAGCATTCTAGAACACTACCGTGGCTAGAATCAGCTGGGTTAGGTACCACAAAGCATAGAGCGACATAAAGAGCAGGTGAGCAAGCTCTGCAGATGGGCACAGAAGTCCAGGCGAGTCTCTAGCTGAAAACTGGCCTGGTTGTCCACAGAAGGACACTACTGAGGCTAAAGAATTGTCATTTAAGAGGAAGTGGAACAATCTGTGCTCACAAAGGCTTGGAAATCCCTGAGACTTCTCTTAGATCTCCTACTCACAGGGCATTATTTCGAAAGGCAGCATCTAACAATCGATATTCACAATATTAGCCAGCTAATAAAAAATATCAGACATGAAAAGAAGGAGGAAAATATATCCCATAACCAGGAGAAAAAGCAATCAATTGAAATAGTCAGAAATGGCACAGATGATAGAATTAGTATACTGCTGCTCCAAAAAGAGAAAGAAAGCATGATCAGGAGCGAAATGGACAATGTAAAAAGATCCAATTCAAACTTCTGGAGACAAAATGGTATGCTGACATACTTCAAGGTCAAAATATTCTACATTTAACCAATATTATATTTTCCTAAGTCTTTAACTTCCTCTGATAGTTAACCTCTGAAATGGGTGAAGTGGGGGTAGATAATTATGTCATATGTCATTGTTACGAACCTTTTCTTAATCTGTCATTCATAATCTTAAGCTTTCTAATATTTCTCATCATTCTACTCCCATTTATAGTTAGAAAGTTACTCCTCTAAAATTACACAGCATTCCATGATCCCGCTGAATGTATTCTAGACTTTGTCAACACCTCACCCAACTTTCTCTTATCTCTTACTTTACTCTTATCTAGACCTCTGTCCTCCAGAAGTGTGGGTGTTGTAGAGAAGGCCAGTGTCAGTTATTAGGTGAGGCACTGTGACATAACTCTAGAAGGTAGTCAATGAGGAACTCATATAAGAAAAGCAAGAAGGGGAGGGAGGAACACAGTATAGCATAAAATATGAATATATGCTACATCACTTTAATATTCAGAAAAATGTTACTGTATCTTCCTAATTTAGGTCCTATATACAGATTAAGAAAAGGTTCGTATATGAAGGTCAGAAAGCTACCACTGGTCATCATTATCTGTGTTAAATAAATAATAAAGTACCCCCAGAATAGTTTATATACCATTTTGTGTATAAACTTACAGGCTTTATTCCAACTACTATAATTCAAATTTATTAATTTATTGTGCATAGCAACAATTTATTTATTCTTAAAGTACTTTTGATTTGTTACCATATTAGTGAATTCATATCCTTCATTTCCCTATAAGTTGGAGTCCCTAGCTTACAAATTACTATAAATTTAGTATGACATCGAGCATAAATCACCATTTATATTAACTTATTGTTACTGTTATTGAAAGACAATTACTAAATGTCTGGTTGAAACAAATTAGGCAAGAAAATAATCTTGTAGTCAAAAATAAGAAATGAGGTTGAATATTCACTAGCCTCACATTCTTTACTTGTAATGGTGTTGGATACCAAATGACTTTTATATTCTTATCTGTGGACATTTGTTTTTCAAACTATGTGTATGAGAAAGACATTCAAATGGGCAAAATTTACCCAGATATTGAATGGAGCACAAAAATGCAAAAATGTTTCAAGCTTAGTTAGCTTTTCAATGCATGAAAAGGGAATTAGAGACAGGCCAATGCATGCTAATCACACTGCTGCATCTACTCGTCACATTTAAATTCTTAGGTTGAACATATTTACCATTGACTTGTAATGCTATATCATTTTTAATATTGCTCTCAACCTGCCAGATAGAATTCCATGTCCCAAGTCTAGAGAACCAAGGTAAATGACAAACAGGTTGCAGATTTCTTTTCTTATCTGGAATATTAATACAGTGCCTCTAATCCTATACAGAAATGTAGTCCAAAAAATGCTGCCGTTTCAATATGGTGTGTATACAAGATCACAATCCCTAAGCAATTTTTAAATGAATGTATCAATCATCTGACAACCGGGTAACTCAAGGCATACTATAAAAAAAATGAGGCATAATCATTTATAATTATAAAAGGGTAACATGCTAATTAGACCAGACATCTTCTGGACATCATTCCGGACATCCTTCCTGATGAAGCCAGGGGATGAGGAAAGCCAATGTGGGTCCCAGGTTCCTGTGGGTGGCTGGAAGGAAGCAGCCTGGGTCCCAGGTGCCTGATGGAAGCTGGAGAAGGGAAGCCTAGCTCCCAGTACCAGAGGGAAGCCAGTGCTGGCAGTCGGGTAAAGGAAGGCCTACTCTTGCACGAATTTCCATGCATCAGGCCTCTAGTTAGAAAATATAAATCCAGGTACAGTAACTTTTTAGGACGGTAAGTACTCAAGGTATGCAAACATAACATAGGTTCTTTCCAAGTACAGATGGTAAAAATCAGACCATTCTTACTTATTGGGGAAGTGGGGGGAACACAAAAACATGAGAAGCATGGGCTCCATTTACTAACCTTTAAACCTATATGAGAGAATTTAGTGTGTGTGTTTATATTAAATTTGGTATATAAAAATATATTTATGATAAATTTAAAATACACTTTTCTTTAAGATGCACAAATTATCATATACATAAACATTAGTCCCCAGAGGTGGTAGCCAATATTCGGCTCAAACTGCTGGGGGAGAAGTGGGAATGCAGACACAATCTTTCCATATCTTCCAATTTTAAGAGAAAAAATTAATATAGCCCCCTATTTTTATATTTTTACAACTAATAAAAAGTTTAAGAAGTTATTTCTCTGGATAGTTCCACAAAATGACCCAAATATATAGACCGTATTAGTAATGAGCAACTGAGCAAGATGAAACAAGTAGGAATTTGCCATTAGAAATGCAAGAGAAGGGCCTGCCTTTTGAAAGGTAAGGTGTTCATCTACTTTAAAAGCTCAGGCAGCTAGCTGGCCTAGCCTAGCCAGTTGGGCTCAGTGGATAGAGCATCTGCCTTTGGACCACAGGGTCCTGGGTTCGATTCTGGTCAAGGGCACATACCTTGGTTGCAAGCTCCTCCCTGGCCCAGGCCCTGGTTAGGGATTATGCAGGGGCAACCAATCGATGTGCTTTATTGATGTTTCTCTCTGTCTTTCCCTCTCTCTTCCACTTTCTCTAAAAATCAATGGAAAAATATCCTCTGGTGAGGATTAACAAAAACAAACAAACAAACAAAAGCTCGGGCAGCCAAGACTCAAAGACAAAATAAACTTGTTCACAATCAGAATAAAATTAAATTACATAACACAAGTGACCACCCTTTAGGACTACTTTTTGTTTCTTTTTAATAATTATTGGTTTAACAATGTTACTGAATAAGTCCTGGCTCGGGAAAAAAAAAATAACAAAAATTATGAAAAGAAGATGACAGTGAACAAAATCTCCTTAAAGGAAATATAGTAAAGCAGAATGAAAATAGAAAAAAAAAATAAGGAAAATCTTAAAGGCAAGGAAGAATTTAACTTGTGAAACAGCTGGACCCTTGGCCTGATGTCAGAAAAATTACTCCAGAAGAAAGATCCAGGAGAAACCCAGGGAAGCGAGATGGAAAGTCAGTGCAGAACCAAGTCAGGTAATGAGAGATTATCAGCAATTCAAGGAAGAGTAAATAATATCATCAATTCAAATTGGAAAATTAAAAATAGCAAAAAGAGATAACATACAGGATAGGGAATATAGTCAATGCTATTGTAATGACTGTGTATGGTACCAGGTGAATACTAAAATGATCAGGGGGATCACTTAAAAAATTGTATAAATGTCTACCTACTATGCTATACACCTGAAATTAATATTGTCAACTGTAATTTTAAAAATAATTAAATTAATTAAAATTAGCTAAAGAGATTAAGATAAGGACTAATGGGATGAAGGGTGTACAACACAGTTTTCAAGAAAGTTATGGACACAAAAAATTTCATCACTCTTAAAAGCAGCTCAGGTAGATCCATTCCAGAGTAAACATTTGGGTTTCTAATTCTCAGTGTGACCAGCAACCCTTAGCCTCAGCATGGCTGAAATGATAATTCTCTGTACTTTGTCCGGTAAGTGATGCTGAAACCCCAAAGAGTGAAGGGACATACACAAAAATAATGGATCAAAACATTGATTTTTATACTGTGTTAGGATTAGGGATGATTTCTTTGATATTTAGGGTGTTTGAAACACTTAAGACACTCAGACACATTAGGAAATCTGACATTTTAGACTTATGATATTTATTTATAAGAAGTTGACTAACAGTCAATTTGAAATTTTAATTTGAAATTTTTAAGGATAGTTCATTGACTAAATTTACACACAGTGTTTGTAAAGTGATTGACTAGTACTTATATTAGGTTTTCAGCTTGTACTCTGCATTAAGTACTAAGGAAGATTTCTGTAATATTTGGAAGACTGGTTATCTTGCCTAGGGGTTTAGAGTGCTTAGGAAAATTAAGTATATTGGAGTTATAGCTTGAAATGCCTAAAGGAATTTCATTACTCAAGCTTGAAAATGGTGAGAAATGTATAGAGTAATTCAGTTTTTCAAATTTATAATTAATTGATCATTAATCAAAGAACTAAACTGAGTATTTAAACATCACCTAAATTTATCAGATTTTAAAATGACAATTGTAAATTGAGCTAAGAAACGTACAAAAACTCATTTTTAAGGTTTTAAACTTTTTAAAAATGAGTAATAATTAAAAACATAATGAATATTCCTTTTAAATAGAAAAGACACTCAAAAATGAAACACTCACATGAATCTATGAAGATGACATTAATTTCTCAAATCAAAAGGTAATTAAGTATCTTTTCTAACACCTTGAGATATCAATAGGTTTCCCATGAAGAAAGGAGTTTTATTGTCTTAAAAAAGGAAAAGCTAGGGAAGGAGCTACTAACCACAAACCCTCCTGAGAAATTCCTAGTGTACATTATTAAGGTTTTGAGAAATAAATACTTCACTTTTATTTTTGCTTTGTTTAAACACAGCAATTCATTTAATACTTATTAATATCTTGCAGAATCGTGGAAGGTGCTCCATGGAACACAGTTTGGGAAACCCTATATTAGGCAGTTAGGAAAACTTCTTCAAGGATCCTTCTTTGCCAGAATGCTGGCTTCATAAGGAATGAGAAATAATTATAGGGGATCAGAGTCTCTGTTACTTGGTATTATCACACATAGTTGGCATGGAGACTGCCTTAATGAATTGGAAGTTTGCCCCAGGAGATGTTCACATGTTGCCAGGGTCTAAAACTGCTTTCTTGAGTATTACACCTAAGCCTCTTCTTTTTTCAAACCCCACCCATATACACATGACTTTCACTTGATCTATATCCTGATAGCTCCAAAGCCTTTACCTGCAGTCCTATAACTTACATCTTCAGACCAGACCCATGACTCTCAAGTTTATCCTTCTCTCACTCTGCTTTTCACCTCTGATACTCTGAATGTCATAATTATTTACCTGGACCATTGCAATAGTCTCTCATCAAGTAGCCCTGCTTCTGCTTTCCCACTCACCCACTGTAAATATGTGGCTGTACATCATCCTTACATGATAGCTTCCTAATTACTTAGTGTGACAGCCACGGTCCCTCATGCTCTGGCTACTATTCACTGCCCTAGACCCCTCACTCACTATGGCTTCCACACTTACCTAGTGTTGTAGACACTTCCTATTTCTTGTCCTTTCTAGTATGTGCCACGATCCTTTAAATCTCTCATCCTATATAATAAAAGCCTAGGTGGTGTCACATGACATCATCACAAGAAGGCCTCCACAAAATAGCCACCCTCACATCATCACAAGATGGCTGCCACAAGATGGCTGTCAGGGGAGGGCAGTTGTGGGCAATTAGTCCAGCAGAGGAGGGCAGTTGGGGGCAACCAGGCTGGCAGGGGAGGGCAGCTGGAGGCAAGATCAGGCTGGAAGGGGAGGGCAGTGGGGGTGACCAGACTGGCAGGGGAGGGCAGTTGGGAGGGACCAGGCCTGCAGGGGATGGCAGTTAGGGGCAACCAGGCCTATAGAGAAGGGCAGTTATAGGTGAGATCAGGCCAGCAGAGGAGGGCAGTTGGGGGCCATCAGGCCAGTAGGGGAGGGCAGTTAGGGGTAAGATGAGGTTAGCAGGGGAGGGCAGTTGGGGACAAGCAGGCTGGCAGGGCAGGGCAGTTGAGGGCTATCAGGCTGGCAGGGCAGGGCAGTTGAGGGCTATCAGGCTGGCAGGGGAGGGCAGGCTGGCAGGTGAGTGTTTAGGAGACAGTGGTCCCAAATTGTGAGAGGGATGTCCGACTGCTGGTTTAGGCCTGATCCCATAGGCCCAACTGGGATTGGGCCTAAGCTGGCAGTCAGATATTCCCCAAGAGTTTCCAGATTGAAGAGGGTGCAGGTCAAGCTGAGGGACACCACCCTTCTGTGCATGAATTTTGTGCACCGGGCCTCTAGTCTTTACATATCTGTTTGGAAAGCTCTTTTTTTAGTCTTTTCTTCCAAAAGGTCTCACTCCATTCATTAAGATTCAAGTGAATGTCATCTCTTCTGGGGAGCCTCCTCTGCCCTTCGCAAACTTCCTTCCCTCTCTGTGCTAATTCACTGGACTTTATTCAGCGCAAAAGTCACTGGTTTTCATTGCTGTAATCACTTGGTGTATATATCTGCCTCATCTAAGACGGGGGCAGCATAGATTATTTTCTAGGCATTTAAGAGAATTTTTAAAAAATGTACAGTACCTAAACTGAGTCAGTACCTTTTAAAATAAATCTTTAAAATCTTAAGTTTGGATTTTGACCATTTTCATCCTTACCTTCTTTTAACTCTCTTAGGAACCCTAGCAGAAAACACCTATCTCACATTCTTGTCTATTCCTTCCACTGATTTTTCTTTCCCTTTTGTCTTTCATTCCTTCTCCTTCCTTCCTTTCCTTCCCAACAATAAATCAGAAATGTGTTCTTCTGCCTTCTACAGCTAAAGCACAAAATATGCTGAAGTTTCCAATATCTTAAATTTAATATAAACCTCTCTTGGTCACAAATCCATATGCCTGTAGGATGTGAGGATCTGAAGGGCTTGAGCAGGTTCAGCTGACAGCATTGGAGACCCCAGTCTCTCTTCCCCGAGGGAGAAATTTAACTCAATTCAACAAATATTTACTGAACAACCACTAAGGAGAAGTCACCCTGTGAGGAGAGATGTTAGGAGTCTTGTCAGTTTTCCTACCTGGCAAAACTACTCATGACAGCTAGTCTTCCATTCTTTTGGACCCT
This sequence comes from Antrozous pallidus, assembly GCA_027563665.1. Classification (NCBI taxonomy): domain Eukaryota; kingdom Metazoa; phylum Chordata; class Mammalia; order Chiroptera; family Vespertilionidae; genus Antrozous; species Antrozous pallidus. The sequence goes on from CM050512.1 coordinate 66,436,814, forward strand.
ATTTCAACACTCTAGGGCTTCTAGTACAATTTCCTGCGTACAAATAACCTTTTCTGGTCACTTTCCCTCTGTGATTTGTTCTTAGAGTTTAAATATAACTTAGATACTTAGTTAGACAACAGGATAGAAGATTTTACTCATTAGGATGTTTACTTCTACTTGTTTCTCAATTTTTCTGTGTCTCCAGGGTTTTTCTTCTTTTGTAAGTAGGAACATTGTTTCCTGCTTTATTTGTTGTTGCTCATGGAGCCTAGTAGAGTGGTTTGCATACATTTTGAACTCAACAACACATGATTATAAAAGGCAATATTCCAGGATTATGATTTGCCTGATTCATGTACTTCATATACTTCAACTAACAACTCGCTGAGTTAACACACTTTTTATAATCAAGTTATAACAAAGTCAGACTGAGACAAAAGCAAAAGAGGATGTCAGTGCCATATTAAAAATACCAATAAATGTTAGAGACTGTGAGATTCCAATAGCCTCTTATTGTTAAGTGCCCAGGGTGAGGGCTGCACAGGGTCAGATGGGAAGCTCCCACCTGACCCTGGCATGGATAATCATGTCCCAAGGCTGTGCAAGGGGAATGCCACTAGTCCCAAATCAACAAGCTCATTCTATTCATAGCCTGGAATAAATTAGGCATTCCAGGGGATGGAGACTGCTGTTCTCCCCAGGAGGAACCAGGGCTGTATGAGCAGGTCAGAGCACCTGCCCTGGGCACGTCAGGTGTCCAGCCAGCTGTGAAGTTCTTCCTGGCCTTGCTCAGTTGGAAGCAGCATAATAGGGCCCATTGTTAACACTGAGAAAATCAAGTCTCAACTTTAGAAAGAATGCATTTCCTATCTGTCCAAAACTCAATAAAGAAAGTTCTGGAATGTAGACCATAAGGATCAATGAAAATGCAGCATTAATATGTTTATCAGAAAATGAAGTAAGTACATTTCACACTGCAATGGGGATTTGTCTGTATAGTAAGGTGTTACATGAATTAGACATTTGGCAAAAGTTTCTGTGTAATGAGGACACAGGTCAGCATGTCTAGTCATTTTGATACTTACTTAGTCCGTCGACACTATAATGATAACAATTCCTGATCATTTCTCTATAATTCCAGAAAACAAGATTTACTAAAAGTTAACCTGTCACTGGATGTCTGATAGACAACTTCATGAAATGCATTAGCTGGGCTACAGATAGTGGTGTCTGACTGGCTCTCACACACTGTTGATCAGGCCCTGGCACCAGCCCTGCCTCATGCTGTGCGCTCACCATTAAGCTGCTGAAGTGCTAACATATGCTGCATTTGTGCTATTAGTGTTGCCTTCACAATTAACATTCACCTACCCTTCATTCCGTTGCCAAAACTAGATGCCGGGTGAAAGGGAATTTACTTGAGAGCAGCACTTTAAATTCATCACAATAAACTCAAACACCCTATAGCTTAGGGAGAGGGCAAAAATTATTCTATTCCAGCTCTTAAGACTTTAGGGCACAGGGGTTGGACCATACACTAAATAAAACTAGTTTAAATCAGGTAGTAAAGCACCCGATTTATCCAATTTCATGAAAATTGTAGCTTATATCAGATGAAAGCTCTATGAGCAATCCCACTGTGTTTCATTTAATCTCATCTTTGTGATGGCGTGTGTCAGATTAACTACTGTATATAATAAGCAAGGTATTTTATGGAAGAGAATAAAATTCATTTTAACTGCACAGAACTGGTAAAGAAGAGCTCTATGCACTGAATATGTACTTGAACGCTATTAACAATTATGACCATGAAGTTCACATATCCTGGAGAAAAAAATCTTATTAGTTTGTCTGATCAAATATTTCACTGATATCTGACTACAGCAGTGCCTGGCACGATGGTAAGCACTAAAGCATTGATTGATTGATTGACTGATTGAGTGACTGGTTGATTGATGGATGGATGGAATGAATAAATTAGTTTAACCTTATCACCATGTTTATTATGTTATTTATATTAGACAAAAGCTCAAAAGAATAAATGGGTTTCAGATTTAGTCCACCACTGTAAAATAATTTCTAAGTAAGTAGCTACAACATTAAGAAGTCTTAATGTTTTATAACAATGGAATATCTAAAATGATAATAGATAGACATGTGTATACTCACAACATAAAGGCTTGACAAAAATGGAAAGAAAATATTTCTAAGTTATACAAAACAATCCTATGAATATTTTAATGTTACTCTTCATTATATAAAAGGAAAAGGCTACATAAATCTAATAGATACAAAAATGTGGTTACAATGTTTTCATCACCTTATTTTTAAAGATATTGAAAAGAGATCCTTTATTACACTTTGTATTTTTATATTCATCCAAACATTTTACATTTAATTAGATTATAATACTGTAATTCCATGCATTGGAAGAGGATGGAATCCAATTAATAAATACTAAAAACATCTTTAAACAGCACTGAAATATTATTCTTTAAATTATAAGTCAAATTCTGAAAATGGATTGGGCCTTCAGAATAAACACAACAATAGCAAACTCTTATAAAGGGCTTATTATGTAGAATCAAATACTATCTGTAATATAGTTTTTATTTTATAATTTGTATCTTAGAAAATATCAGGTAACATATGTATAATACATTCACATAAATATATACTTATTTGATTTTCACAAAAATTTATGAGTTAGATTACCATCATTCCCTCCATTTTAAACATAAGGTAACTGAGGTATGTAGAGGTTAAGTAACTTGCTAATAAGTCACATAGCTAATAAGTAGCACTGCCGTTATCCAAAGTCAGACAATCTGGCTCCTGAATTCATGTTCTTAATCACTATGCTGTATTTCATACAGAAATGGATTTTAATTTTTTGTGAAAGTATCATAAATTAAGACCATTGTTAGAGAATATAAAGATAACCACTTTAGTGTCTTCTAATAAATCCAATTATGAATTTCTCTTAAAATGTGCACCTAATTTATATTATCATGAATGGGAGGTACATGCATACAGAAACACACACACACACACACACACACACACACCATTTTTAGGGAGAAAAACCTGAAATTAGAAAAAATATCAAAAATACTTAATACTATATGCCCATTTTATATTCATACAAAAATAAGACTTTTGAGTAACATATATTCAAAGTCAGTGAGGCAAATGACTCTCATTAGTGTCTACTGCATTATTGGTCAGCAAAAGGTTTTACAGCAAGCATGTCAAACTCAAAGACTAATATGGGCCAAATAAACAAGGCTTAAGTTTATGTATGCCACAAAAAAGCTTCAATTTTCATAGAAACATAGGTTTATTTTGATAGAGACATGCTGAATACAAAGGGCTGACATAAATGAGTAATCATTAACATGAAGTAATAGAACATTTTAATAAAAATTAATATTTTTCTTGAACATTAACTTACCAGACACTGAATAACTGCCCAAATTAATAAGCGTAATGCAAATAAACCTATTTTTCTCGTTCTCCAAAAGCAAAATATTTCCTGTTGCACACACCAAACAAGTCAGTCCAAGACTAATGACGTGGCAACTGGCTGCTAAAATATTCGTTGCTAGTATTAGTGGAGAGAAATGGTGCGCCTGCAAGAAAGGCACTTAAGGGAAATGAATGCAACACGGTTACAGTAATCAGGCATTAGCGAATTTTGTAGTTTGTTATTAATAATTATGTATAACAGGATATTATAAAAATTAAGTTACAAGATATTTATGAAAGCTATTCTCACGTACTGTTAAATTGGCTGGGCCACAAAAATATTCCTTGCAGGCCGCGAGTTTGACGTGCTTGCTGTCCAGAATAAGCCCATGAGGAGCTGCCCAGACGGCGCTGCCCCACCTCCTTCCCTTGGAGGGCTCTCATTCCAACAGCATTTCAGAAAAGCACGCACAGGGGAACAGTGTGCTCCCACGGTTACTCCTGGTTATTGGTGGGGCTCTCACACTCATTAGCTAACGTTCAGTTCACTAGAGCATCTGCTTCTCATTCTGCTAACACATGACCTTAATCAGAGCTGAGGGACACAAGCTTTCTGATTTCTCACCTTCTAGTCTAACTTTTACCCTTTATCCTTTAGAAGCATATCATATAATATTTCCTATTTCATCATGCTGTATCTTCTTTTCGTTCTGGTACTGCTGCTGTGTGCATGTGCTTGGATTTCCCCCCCCCCCTTATTTATTTATTTGTTTATTTGTTTATTTATTTATTTAAAATATATTTTATTGATCTTTTACAAAGTGGAAGGGAGAGGGATAGAAAGTCAGAAACATTGATGAGAGAGAAACATCGACCAGCTGCCTCTTGCACGCTCCCTACTGGGGATGTGCCCGCAGCCAAGATACATGCCCTTGACCGGAATCAAACCCGGGACCCTTCAGTCCGCAGTCCGACGCTCTATCCACTGAGCCAAACCAGTCTCGTCCCCCCCGCCTTTCTTTTTTAATTGCCACCACACAGTTGTGGCAAAACCTCCCATAGGAAACACAAGATTCTGTAGGAATTACTCAAATATCTCTATTTTTAATGCAACTTTCTCCTGGGAGAAGTGTATGAGCCCGTTAATTTCCTTTAACCTCAGTTTTCCCCCCCTCAGTACAGGCAAAGCTCCAAAAAGTAACATCAAGCAACTCTTAAAATAACTGAAGGAGGCTACCTAAAGATCAGCAATTGTGATGTATGCCATACCCCAAGGACAAATCCTACAGTAAACATCCCGACAGACACAGAACTATGCTCAGCTACAATGTTTACATTTCTCATTGATAATTTTATTATAAACAAATTATATTCTTATGTTTTGTGTTATTGGGTTTTCAATAAAGACCTATCACTGGGTCTTTTTCTTAGAGCTGACTTTCCAGAATAAAAGAAAAGCCCAGCAAACCTTAGTTTCATCCTATTTCGGCAAAATTCAAACCATCAGCTGATGATCCCTATTCCTGACTCTTCCAAATGCCAATAAAAAAAATCTCTTGTAAAACACAGGATCTCCTAGGTTCTGCTATTGGGTAAAGGAGAAGTACAATCAAGAACCTGCACATTTAAATGGCCAGTCAAAATCAGTATCTTTTTTTCGTATAGAGAACACACCACATTATTATTATGAGAAAAATGAAGAAATGAAATTCCTGAGTATCTCAGGATGCAGGTTTCTTTCCTGAGTCCCAACAACAGGGCGCCTACCAATTAGTATTCTTCTTGTAGCTATTTTAAAGCAGGCAGTGGGCTGGAGTCAGTGACGGCCAGTTTATTTGGAGTAAAGAATCACCTCACACTCCCAGTGTTGACATTACTAAACTGCCTTGACAGAGTAAGATAAACATTGGATTCACTTCTGCTTACTTGAGACTATGGTTTTAAAGTTTTGACCAACTTCACCAAATAAATCCTACAAATTCATCTTAAACACTGCAGACGTCAGGTCATCCAGAAGTTAAGCTGATTTTTTAAAAGGCATTTATATTCCTGAAATAAACACATAATAAGCATGGCAACTTCATTAGATATGAGCTGTCAGAAAAGTTACGCAAGAAAACTTAACTTTAGTCTCATGCATGCAAATTTCTAAATCTTTCACCTTGGCATATTCCTGAGCCCTTCTGAGCCTCAGTTTCTTCATATTAAGATGGGCATGCTAGACCAGCTAAAACCTCTGTGATTCCTTAAAATTTTTAAACTCAGACTTAAGCAAATGTACCTGAGCTTTAAAGAACAAACATAATTACAGGTATTTAAGCCCTGGAATAACTAAATTGGACCGTTACAACAATATGCAATGCTACTAAAAACATTTCACTTTGGCTCAACCTGTTATTCTACTTTAATAAGCGTGTTACCCAGCTAGTAAGCAAATACCTGTATATTGAAAATATTTTTACAGCAAGCATAAACAGTTTGACAGTAATTTGTATCACTCTCATGGGAAAATAACTTCTCCAATCTCATCTTTCTAGTCTGTGTAGCAACACCAATTTGTAGGCTATAAAATTCAAAATCTCTTCTGTGCATCAATTATAACTTACACAGCTCCCTGAGCAGCATTTAAAAAGCAAAGAAGTGCAAACAATATTCTGCTTGCTGACATAGTAAAAAATTTAGCTAACATAGCTTTAGAACTTCACGATTTAATTGCAATCAAATATCCCTTTTCGGAGAAAGGAAAACGACTAAGGCAATATCCTAGGTATAAAACTCGCTGTCAAATTTAAACCATTCCTGAAATTATCTAACTAATAACCCAAGGAAAAGGGGTGTAGGTTGGAAACCTGGCTAATCACATTGTTCCTTGTTATCAGTGTACTAGAAGCTATAAAATCCTGGATTTTATTAAAAAGAAATGCTTTTTATTAAAAAAAAAACTGTAATGCAACCTCAGAAAGAAATTTTAAACATTAGAGCCTTTTCTGCCTGTACAATCCAGAAAAACATCAAGGTAAATATATACATAAAAATGAATTTGAGGACACCCATGAAAAAACACACATGGTGTCGAAATAAGCCAAAGGAAAATCATTTAGGCAAAAATAAAAAGAATCCCAAGTCTAATTTGCAGAGATGATCTCTTTGTTAACTTTTGGTGGAGAATGTGTTTGTATGTTTTCAGAGAACAACTCCAAGACCATGTGGGTTCCTGCGAATGTGAGGAACTGACGCATCTGCTCCAGTCACGAGGATGGTCCAGAGATGGGGGTCGCTGACGACACCTTGCCATGCTGGCAGTCGGCAGCTATGCGTGGCTGCAGGCGGCCCAGGACCAAACCAGAGAGGATGGAACTCTGGTTTGCATTGCCACTATGTGTCCACCATCTGGATACCAATGCTGACATGTACACATAAAGAATTATTTGACATTCAAATTGGGACTCAGAACAGTTGGCCATTGAAACTGAGACTCAAACATTTTTTGTTCTTATATATTTATTTCTAGTATGCAGAGGCAAGATATTTTTGAAGAAAAGAAACAGGGGAGAGTGATTGATATAGAGGCAGGGAGGCATTGAACAGGCTGTCAAGCTACAGGGGGAAGGCTGGGGTGGATGGGAGGCGGATGCTGAGGGAGATCAACCGAAGGACTTGTATGCATGCATATGAACATAACCAATGAATGAAAGACTCTGGGGCGGGGAGGGGGGCAGGTGGGGACATGTGCTGGGGGGTAAGGGAGGCTGGCGGGAGGATAATGGGGGGGGAGGAAAACATATGTACTACTATTAAATATAAGTTATACTGCAAAAAATAATAAAAAATTAATTTTAAAAACTTGAAAGTAGGTCAAGTCAAAACTGAACAATATGAAAAATATTTAAATATCAATAGAGTTTAAGTTAGACTGAACTAAGAACTTCCTAAATGAGATTTATATCTATGAACCACTATAAGAGTTTTTGGGAGGGAATAGGTAATGATATTTTATGAGACCTTTTAAAAATGACATAATTCTGATGGATGGTAATAACTCTGGTAAGTCATGGTAATGGATATTTTGGTTGATATTTGCATATAATGTTCACTGTGTGATCAGAACTATTTTATGGTTTGCGCATTGGAGGGGGGAATCCTTTTTAATGGTTTTATCACTCAAATAATATCTAAATCCCAGAAGTCATTAGAAAACCATTGCTTAGTCCATAAATGTTCTATATTCCTGAGAAATGCCATCAACTAAAACACAACACCTGTATATTCTCAGTCCAAAGGGTCCAACCAGGCGGCAAAAATTCTGAAAGCCCAAAGTGTAAAAATCCTGTTTCTCAACTCCCTGATTTTAGATTGCTCTGATGAAATGGGGCTTTTGAGAATTTTTCAGGAGAAATTAGGTGCGATTATGGGAGCTGCACAGACAAGTATTTTCAGTTGTAAACCAGAGATAGTTCTAATAGCACACGGTTTACCTAAAATAGAAAGCATAATTTAGCCCCTAATTGGATCAGTTTAATAATCAATCAGAAAAAAACAAACAAAAAAAAGTGGGCACTAGCCTAGAACCTGGCATATGCGATATCAGCCCAAGAAGACATTTTCTTAGAAACTATTTTGGAGGTTTGGGAGGTAAATTTAGATATGGTTCACTCACATTCTCTTTTTGTCATTTAAGACTCAGTTTCTTTTGTTAAACCACCAAGCATTTTTTTAAAAGTTGTCTGCTAAAGTAATAAACCTGAAATTTTCATTCAATTCAAATCACACTATTTTACTTTTATTAACATTGATTTCATTAACATTCTAGACTGTTAAAACCCTAGGAGAAACTGCCAGTTTATATTTGCATCATAGTCATAGTTTATTTTTATATATGTACATATATCATTAATTCTTAGAGCAAATATATAGCATGGGTCAGCTAAAGTCCTAGTTTTCTAAAAGAGGGGTCAGATGAAAAAGCTTACCGACTTTAACACTATTAACACACAACATATTAGATAACTAGGGTTAGCCTATTGTCCATTCACTAAAAGACACATTTAGAAAAATAAAATGTCAGAGAGAGTAAAAAACTCAGAAGAAAACATTTCAGTATCACTGAAGAGAATTACAAACATCACAAAGATTCCACTGAGAGCCACCAAAAGCGTTTGGATATCAAAAACCCTCAAATCAATACAAGTTCAGTCTAGTCTTTGCTTCTCTGAATTACACTTTGCTGTTGTTGTTTGGCTTATGTCAGTAGAAATAAGCAGATATAAATATTAAATTCAAAAAACCATTTTTTCTAAAAAAGTAATTATAAATTTATCAGATTCAAACATGTATGTCTTTGTAGAAGTAGCTTTCTAATTGTTTACCGTCCTCACTATAGTACAAATTGAAGCTATGGTGAGTCCACAGTGATAAATTCTGATACTCAACTACAATGATGACTAATATCAAACTGCTGCCATTGTCCTGTTCAAAACATAATACAATGGAAAACTAGAAAAGGCTGGGCAGACACAAAGGGCTAGGTATCGATTCCCTTTTCAAAGCTGCCATCATCAATGCTCACTCTACTCATGCAAGTAAAATGCACAGGCAGCATAACTAATAGAAATTGGGGTTTCAAAGGTTTTTGGCCCATACTCGTTCCCTTAATGTTAGGAAGACGATGAGGAAAAACGTGTTTAGAAAACATTTAAAACTAGAAAAAAGGAGATTCTGTGGTAGACCATTGTTTCCAAAAAGAGCCATCTTTGCTAAGTGCAGTATAAAAATTCTGCTTCAAAAAACTATATGTAATATGATAGGAATCAGAAATCAGAGTAGGTTTTTTTGAGATCACAGTTTCACCATTTTTAAAAAAGCTTCTTTCCTAATATCAATTTCTTTTAATAAAATCAATCTAGTAAAAAATAAGCAAGGATTAAAAGTTGATTTTTAAATATGTTGTATGTAAATTCTTCCAAATATTGAATAATATTTGAATAATAAACCCACCAGGGTTTGTTTTTTTTTTTTGTCAGAGTTGTGAGTTTTCATGAAATAATTATTTTTTGCTGTTTCTAATTCTCAATTATGAAGAATTTCACCATTAACCAGAAAATCTAATCTTCACCCAGTCATAATTCTTAGCTGTTCACTGGATTTTCGCCTGTGATGGACCCAGTGTTTTATGCTCTTCATTTCCAGTATTGTTTCCTCTAATATTAACAGTCAGTTGTGCTACTGGGGATTTTTTTTGTCATCCTGCCTGATTCAGCATCAATGCTAAAATGTTATTACAATAAAAAAGAAGCTATGAAAAGTGAAAGGGTTAATATAACCACAGTAATTTATCACCTTATTATAACTTGCCCTGTGGCACCCAGAAACTATGATAAAAACCAAAAAATACTCCCTTAACTTAACACAATACTTCTGAACACAATTCTTCTGATGGCTTATCATGATAGCTGATTAAAATAACTAAATCCACAAGGGTCTACAAAGCACAGTTAAAAATTATGTGAAGATCTATAGCACAATATTTTTCAAAGGCTTTAAAATTTTAATGAGATATAGATCGTTAGCTAAAGCACAGCTACCAATGTATATTTCTGCAGATAGCGCCAGCTATAAGGAAAATATTTTCAATAACATATATAATTTTAACAGGAACATTTTGTTATTTAAATATCTGCAATATAAAACAAGCTCAACCAAATTCAATTAATACATTTGTGTTCAGTTATGTAAGAAGTCATTTCCCCATCTAGCTATTTAAATGGAATTTTCTAGTTGATGTGATTTTTAAGTAGATGTGATACCAATTGCTACAGAGAATTGCATTCCCAGAGAATTGTATCAAATAGATTGACTCAAAATGCACGAAGTCGATTATTGTTAGCAAAAATATGAATTTAAGTATTTTCTTTCGACTGTAAGCAATCAATCTACCTATGCTGCATCCTGACGAAGCACATGAGTTAAGAAAGAGAAAACCAAAAGAAAGGCTCTTATAAAACGTTCTTTTTACAAAGAAGGATTTTACCAATTTGTTCTGCAGTTGTATAGGCTGTCAGGTATTATGAAATCAATGCTATGTATTCACCAACTGTCAGTCACAGGATGACAGTATTGTAAATTAAGGGGATGCATTTTGAAGGAGGGTTGCATACACATATTTCTAAGGAATCCATTTGCAGTCTGATTTATGCTCTTAAAATAGACAACTTACCACTATCTGCTGAAAAGTCTTGCAGGTATGAAACTGTCTAATTGAATATCATTTTCCTTTATAATCAAAGTAGGCTCTCATTTAGCTTCAATCACTTGCAGTTTTTACCTTAATATTTTCTATACAGTGAAAAGGAGTCAAAAGATTTCAACGAACAGTTTTGAGTAATATTAGTAATTTGAATATGTCTCTGCTGAGATGAAAATTACTGAGTAAAAATATGTCATGGTAGTTACATAACTCCTGAGATTATATCAAACATCATTCCTTCCTTAATGCAATAATTCATTACCATGATTTATTGCAAAAATCTACTCAACTTTGTCTAGGACAAAGATTTTTCAAAATAAATGAAAATACTATTTGGCTAGCATACTAAAGTCTTTTAAATTAACATCACATTAAATTATTATTTTTGAATAGGTACTTTAAGACTGTTTTTAGTCTTTTTTTCTAAATAAATGATGTCATTTAATTACATATATTTTAATCTAAAAAAGGTTATCAGGCAATTTAAGAATCAGTGCAAATTCTAATAACTCTACATAAACAATTCTATTTTAATTATTTTATTTATTAAAATAATAACATTTTAACAGGCAAAAATTTGTTTTAAAGGAAGGATAATTATACTTATTCTTATTTTTCATGACTCTTCCCAACTTTGTCACACATGTATATAACTATGTACATAATAATAAATATAATTGCATTTTGAAATATAATATTTATTATAGGTGAGAAAAGACACACTAGAAAGGTTTGTAAAATCAGAGCTCAGACTTACAATAGGAAAAAATTGAAAGAATAATTTCTCTTTCTCTCAAACATGAACTTGCCATCTCAACCTAAGAAACACAAACCTTAAAATTAGCAGAGAATCACACATTTTAGTAATCAAGAAGCTGAGAGTAGGAGTAGAAAAGATATTCATACCTATCTGGATATAGTAATATAATTTTGGGGAGATGATCTTGAAACTACAATAAAATTATGATGTGCCAATGTAATTATTAGGTCCAGGGATGTGATGTCAGGGGCTGATGTTCTATGTGTATTCAATTCATATGGATAAAGAGAAAATGGCTAACTATTCAAGATGTTACTCCAGGTAGTAAAATGTAAAAACCTAGAACAAGTTCCTATGTAAAGACAGCTGCTGAAAATTTCTCAAACCAATTATTTTCTGTTGCTACCTCATAGGCAATGTATCAACTTCTAAGGTAAAACTGTTAAAGTCTGCTGTAAGAGCCCATTAAGATAGCAACAACCACATCCGGCAGTGTGCTGAGAGTGGAGTGGCTCTTACAAATCAATTAATAGCCCCATTTTGTTGTGACCTAATGTAAAAGAGGGACTTTAATGTTCTAGTCCTCACTTTTAATATATTTCTCATTTAGACTTTGCTTCTGACAAGTAAAGACAGAGAAAGTAATATTTTTATTACCCCAGATTTTTGGCTTTCTAAACTTTCAAATTTTAGAAAAACAGCAAAACTCAAGAGACAAATCAAAATAAATCTCTATGCAATCCTTGACTCTGCTACTGAAATAAATAACATATTTTACACAGAAACAGGAACAATTTTGCAGATTTAGAACTGCTCCTGTTTTATGTCTATTCTGTCACAAACTTCTTGGTTCAAGTTATTTCTGACACCAGTTAAATTATTACTCCCCGGTTACATTAAAAGGTTCCTTGAGCATCTAATGAATCTTAAATAATAAATGTGTTTCCTTGACTATTCACCATTGGAAGGTCTGAATTCTATTATAAATAAACCCATGACTGTTTGGTAATAATATTGTGCTGTAAGAGTGATTTGTGAAAGATGTGCAAGCAGCCTAGGAATTCAGGTACCAAAATCACAAATGAAGAGACCCCAGAGTCCTCATTAATAGGATGACTATGAATGATTTAAAATTGTAGTGAGGCAGATGCTCTACGGAAAGACAACTTACATAGCATTATTGGCTTTAATAATGAGAACTCACACCTTTAAAGGAAAACCCTAATAAAGCATTCCATTAGAAAAAAATGTGGTGGTGGTTGGGGGGAGGGGAAGAAGATATACTCCATACAAGCTAATCACCACTGTGAATTCCCTTATATTCTCAAAGCAGCAAGAGACCACATTTTCATCAAAATATAAATTCTTCCTACAGAGGGAATTTAAAAGTATCAGTTGGTAAGAAAGAAATAATTCTTATAGTATTTGTTATAATCAGGAATACTAATTATTATAGAGATACAGTAATTACAGTTCCATTGTAATATAGATTTCTCTTGTAATTTCTAAACTTATCTCAATAAATGTCCAGGCTAAATTTTAGGGATTTTTTTTCATGTAATCATTTAAAGTAACTGGCACACAAATTTACATGTATAACTAGAAATATAATAATGTTTTTCCAAAGAAATATATTTTAGCCCTAGCCGGTTTGGCTTGGTAGATAGAGCGTTGGCCTGTGGACTGAAAGGTGCCAGGTTCGATTCCAGTCAAGGACACAGTCAAGGTTGTAGGCTCGACCCTAGTAGGGGGCATGCAGGAGGCAGCCAATCAGATTCTCTCTAATCATTCATATTTCTATCTCTCTCTACTTCTGCCTTCCTTTCTGAAATCAATAAAAATATATATTTTTAAAAATATATATTTTATATTAACTTTGACCAAAGGCAGTTCCTTTTAAGAAATAAAAAAGGGTAAACAACTGACACATAGCTTTGAAAATTCAAAATTATCTCTTATATACAGGTAACAATGATCAAAACAGACTGGAATTTGTCAGTTATAATTAACATTAAATAAAAAACAATGAAAAACCTTAAAAATCCTCCTAATATTAACATATTAGCCAAAGTGAACACATTATCTAAGACTACTATTAGTGTCTCTATGAAAGAATAAACTTTTTTCTATATATATTGTTTATATCAATAAATATAAAAAATTATATAAATAATTTTCTTTAAAAATTACATCATACAGACTTGTTTTCTAGTTGATTTGACTGACAAGTTTAAAATGTTACATTTCAGTAGTGTTTAAGTGAACAGTAATCTACAAAATGCTTTTACTTCATTATTACTTCCTTTTACCAAATACTTCATTTAATTTTTTTAATAATGGTGGTTAAAAGTACAAGGACTTGTCTATTCCCCCAGGGCAGCCTATGTGACCATTACCACCAAATATTTAATTTTACTTTGCCAAACCTACCTACTCTCCATAATTCCAAATAATGCAGTACATCCAAATATGACCAGAACATTTCCATTTGGATGTCCTACATTAATTAGTTTACCACAAACTCAGCACATAAAAATGAAACCAAAAGAGAGGAATGTTACATGCATAACAGTATTATTACAAGTGGGAGGAAAATTAGAAAGGATTTTAATATTTTTTTCTTTTAAATAGGGAAGTTAACATGGTTAAGTAAGCTGTGGTGATCATGCACCAGAAGCACATTTGGCAGCAATTTAGTTATTTATATGATCATTCTTATGATTCTGGAGGAACACAGAAGCAAACATTGGTGAAACTATACAAGCACTGCAATTATAATTTTAAAAGACTATTTATAAGGATGTAGAAAAAAAACATTAAAGTCATAAAATTTTTAACTTGTTCAACTTCTCCCAAAATTGACATTTCTAAAGGAAATTTAACTCTAAACTATCTTCTTTTTGTCTGTTCATATGTCCAACATTTTTCACAATAATTTTGGCTCTTTCTTTGAAGGTTCACCCACTAGTACTGTGCCTAGAAAAATTGGGCACCACTGTGGTTTTAGGATACTATATACAAACTAGAGGCCTGGTGCATAAAATTCATGGCACAGGGGGATGTGTCCCTCAGCCCAATATGCACCCTCTCCAATCTGAGAGCCCTTGAGGGATGTCTTACCAGAATCAAGCCTAAATGGGCAGTCGGACATCCTTCTCACAATCCAGGACTGTTGGCTCCCAACTGCTCACCTGTCTGTCTTCCTGATTGCCCCTAACTGCTTCTGACTGCCAGCCTGCTCACCCCCTAACCACTCCCTGCCAGCCTGATTGATGCCTAACTGCTCCGCTGCCAGTTTGATTGCCCCTAACTGTCCTCTCTTTAGGCCTGGTCACCCCTAACTTCCCTCCCCTGTAGGCCTGGGTCCCTCCCAACTGCCCTTCCCCTTGCAGGCCTGGTCCCTCCCAACTGCCCTCCCCTGCTGGCTTGATCGCCCACAAATGCCTTCCTTGCAGGCCTGGCCATATTGTGTCCACATGGGGGAAACCATCTTGTGTGTTGGAGTGACAGTCAATTTGCATATTACTCTTTTATTAGATGGGATAGAGGCATAGTGCATGGGGGCTGACTGGTTTGCCCTGAAGCATGTCCTGGATCAGGGTGGGGGTTTCCTTGGGCATGGGGTGGTCCAGGCAAGGGGCCTGTGGTGGTTTGCAGGCCAGCCTTGCCCCCTGGTGATCCAAGCAGAAACCCTGGTATCTGGGATTTATTTATTTTCTACAATTGAAATTTGTAGCCTTGAGCAGAGGCCAGGGCAGGCCAGGGCTGAGAGAAGCTTGGCTTCCTCCATCACCGGGGGCAACCCAAACCTCCTGCTTGCTCTGTGGCTGCAGCCATCTTGGTTGGATTAATTTGCATATTTGCTCCTGATTGGCTGGTGGGTGTGGCTTGTGGGCATAGTGGAGTTTTGGTCAATTTGGACGATTCTCTTCATTATTGTAGATCTTTCCTTTCAATTTGTTCTTATTTACTAATAGTCTTATTTGTTTTAGTACTTTAGCAATAATAAGCTATTCAAAATTATGAGAAAAAAAATCAAAAGTTTCTATTTTCTTTTCTCCATTCATTCATTCAATCTCCCACTCATTCATTCAGAGCACAAATAAACAGCCCATTCTGGAGTATAAATTTTAAATTCCCTGAGGGCAACACTGAATTCTCAGTACCAACCACAGTGTCAGTAATACAGACAACATGCAGAGATCGATTGGAAGAGATGAAAGAAAAAAAATGGTGGCCAAGACCGGTTTGGCTCAGTGGATGAAGCGTCGGACTGCAGACTGAAGGGTCCTGGGTTCGATTACGGCAAGGGCATGTACCTTGGCTGCGGGCACATCCCCAGTGGGGGGTGTGCAAGAGGCAGCTGATCGATGTCTCTCATCGATGTTTCTGACTTTCTATCCCTCTCCCTTCTGCTCTGTAAAAAATCAATAAAATATAGTTTAAAAAATAAATAAAATAAAGAAAAGAAAAGAAAAAAGAAAAAAGAAAAAAAAAGAAAAAAAATGGTGTGAGGCAAAGGGAAGGAAAAGATGGTATTCTGTATGTAACAAATGAAAAGAAGGTGGGGGAAGGAAGAGGAAAAGAAAACACAAAAGAGTGAAAAATGCTAAGGAATCAAACATCTCAGCTTCAATGCTGTATCTACTAGTTGAAAATCTTGAGTGTATTTAAACTTGATGTTTCCTTTTCCTCATCAGTTGAAATGACAGTCTAATGAATTGGCATCTGTAAAAGGGTAAGAAGTCCAACACATAGTAGGTGCTCAGTAGTAATGCCTCACTACACCTTAAGGACTATACTTCTAAATGACTTCTAATGTTCTAATACTACAACTTTAAGCATTGCTATTAAAATGAGGCTGAACATGGGCTGTCATTATTAGCTGGTTTGAAGATTATTTAGCAAAGCCCAAAGATTTAGCTTCATTTTTTTCCAAAGATGGCAAAAAAACAATAAATAGCAACTCTTAAGGTAAATTCCATGACAAACAACTCTAGTATTTGTTATATGACTGTCATAGTCCACTAAGGGAAGTTATATGAAAAGAAAACTATATCTCAAAATTTGAGTAGGAAGAAAATATATAAACATATATGTGGTAAAAAATATATAGAAAATGTATCAAGGAGTCATGGAGTGAATCATTTTTTTGTTGTTTAAGAAATCAACTTATAATAAAAATAATCTCTTAACTTTGTCTCATTTTTAAGTTGTAATACATAGGGTTTTTTAAACTGAGGCATATTTGTATGTCTACCCATATGTTTTAAAATAGCAAATAGATGTAATTTTAGAAAATGACAAATAAAATAAATGCAACTGATTTTTTTTTCTCAAACCACGTAACTGAACTGCAGCCACTTTCTCGGGGATAATGGCAGAGCTCTCTTTCCAAGGAGTGCCTGGCACAGCATAACGAAGAAAAGAAAAAGCATAATTGTATCTGCAGAGGCACCACAGGGGACTATTTTGTGACAAGAGTAAATACTGCAAGTTCTCTATGAAGAAGTAGATTTTAAAATCCTACATATGTGTAAGATGTGTCTTATACTGCTGAATCCATTGATTTCTAGCCCTAATTTCAATATCCTCCTGGCTCCTGAAGTCACCCATAGTTGGCAGTTTCTTCTGTAAGAAGCCTCAGAGTATGATTTTTCACCCTCTGCTCTTCTACACATTGAGCTCCATTGTATTTCCTTCTCTTTCTCTTCCTTATTGTCAAAAACTGCTATAAATTCAGTATTTAATGATTTTGTATATGAATGATCAAAACATCATCTAATTATATTTTTGTCATAATGTTTTAAAGTATCACTGTTACTCTTATGGTCCAAATAAATGCTTTATGATCAGAAACTCGCAGATTTAAAAAGATTAATAACCACTATGTAATATATCCCATATGTACTGGAAGGTTCAGAATTTTATTAGAGGACTCTGGGAGTATCAATCAGATGGGAGGAGGGACGCCTGTGGAAATCGTCTTACCAGTGTGTTTCCATAACTGGCTCCCAGCATTTACATGCTATCTGTTAGCACAGATTTGGAGGGAGAGAGCTGGTGCTGGTTCTGAGTGGAGCTGAGACCCCCACAAACCTTTCTGTGATCTATCTCCTTCATGTTTAAAGGGATGGTTTCAATGAAGAGTAGTAGTGAATGTGCTATTTTTGTTCCTGGTGATTTTTCTTTGACATTCAAAAGGGCAAGATATGCAGGCATCTGGGATGTTGGTGGGAAAGGAGCCATGGCTAACTTCAAACCATGTCTGAAAGAGATTCAGTCCTCCACTAGTGCCTAAGCTTTCACCAGTAGTGAAGTGAAAAAAAAAACTACATTTTTCTACTGCCTATCGTCCTTTACAATTCTTTACGTTTCTAAGTCAACAGCAAGTAACTTAGGCTGCATACACATGGAATTTTGAGAACTAGAGAAAGAAAGGGAAGAAAGATCTTTATTATAAAAGGTGACCATTGCATTTGGCATTTCCTTTTCTTCTCAATTTTGAATTGGGGGTTTATGGGTTTGAGGGGTAGAAGAATAAGGTAGTTGTTTATTTTCTAATCAACCCCTCTAATCTCGAGTAAGGAATATCTCCAAACTCCCAGAAAAATGAATTTTTTAGATGTGCATTTTTAGGAGGTAGTATGATGGAGACAAAGAAGTTCTAAAATATTCACCTCTTCTTCTCACACCATTATAGTTGTCAATGCTTTCAACATAGTTATTTGTAGGCATGGCAAAGATAAGGAGTAGTTCAATCATTAATAAAGCAGTAATGGTTAATATTTCAAAACTGTAGAGAGAAAAAGTAGAATTACTTTTGAAGAATACATTTTACTTAACCTCAAAATGCATATATTCATATATGTGTGATGACTATATGTAAAAGAAAAATATTACAGATAAGTTAAACCTCTTATATTTGAAAATAGGAAGATCCCTTTTATCTATTTATAAACTTACCTGTAGAAAGAATTCAAATTACTACTAGTTAATAATTATTCATTCATTTCTTATAAATAATTCTCATTCATTTTCACAAAAAGGAAAATAGGCTAACACATTTTAAGCCTGTTGAATATTAAAAAAAAAAAAGAATTCAAATATCAGATCCAAAACCACTAAGTAGCAGTGATAGCAAGTTTCAGTAACATGTTCCTTGGCGTGCTGTAATCAAGTTTAAACATTGGCATTTCTTGACCCAAAGTGGGTTGTGCCCATAAGAACTATGCAAGCATTATGAAGGACTATGATCAAAGAAGTAGCTATAAGAACTACTATAGCCACTCCATGCAAACAAACAATGTAGTCCTTGTACACACCAAAGCTATATTAAGCTGATCCCTAAGAAGAAAAGTTTATAATGATATTAAACTTGTACTGTGACTAGAACCCAACATGGTAAAAATTTAGAGGGTTCAGCAGTCCCAAAAGTTTCTGGGGGTGGTTATTATTAGGACTGTGGTCTAAACTCAGAGGAAACCTCATGTTTCTAAATTAGTCCGAGAAATTGTTTTGTTCGTTACACTTTTTCTTAATATGGCAAAAAAAATTTAACAAATCCAGAATTGTTATTTTAAAATCACTTTTAATCTATGATTACTTTGAAACTATAACTTAAAATTACATTTATATATAAAGAAAAGGTAACTTTTACTTTCAATTCTAAGAAACTCATTTGGTTAGATAATATCACCTAATTTTTTAAACAAAAGATAATAAAAATTGGACCAGGGGAGAACTAAGATGGCGGCATAGGTGAGCACCTATCTAGCTGTCCACGCAACAATTCTGAAACTGCAACTTAGCAACGAAACAAACAGCGTCCAAAATCGCCGGAGAGCTGGCTGAGGGAAAATTCCGCACATAAAAGTAGAGGCGGGACGCAGCGGTGACTTGGGAGCAGCAGTGCGCAGCTTTGAGATTCGGAGCGCGAGAGAGCGGTGAGAGACGGGCGGCAGACAGCAGGCCCGGCTGGTGTTCTCCAGCGAGGAGGGCGGAGGTCTCCCACAGCACCGACCCCCCCAGTTCCAGGCGAGCTCCCACGTCGGGGAAAGGAGGATCCTGGGCGCGGCTGAGGTCTGTGTGTTTGGGGAGAGTGCACGAGTAAATTGGAGTGCGCAACCGGGCAGAGAACGCGGGCAGAGAATGCACGACTCACTTGCTCGGAGACCACCATACTGCTTTGTTTTACACCCCTGAGTGAGTCTTTGACTGTGCAGACTCATTTAGGGAGAGGCAGAGTTGTCTGGCAATGGGGAGACCAGCGGTGGATTTACATTGCCACCCAACACTGAGACCCGTGAGCCGCACAGATAAGCTGACTCCGCGAACCCCATAGACCTGAAGCGGGGGGCCAGGAAGGGCGGACCTAAGCCTGACGGAGCGCGCCCATTAGACACAAGCTGCGCGCCAAGTAGGGCGGACCTAAGGCTGACACTGCGCACCCATTAGACGAAAGCTGTGCGCCAAGTAGGGCAGACCTAAGGCTGATGCTGCGCGCCCATAGACGCAAGCGGTGCACCAAGTGGGGCGGACCTAAGGCTGATGCTGCGCGCTGCAAAGGAAGCTGAGCCATTGGTTCCTTAGAGGATACCTATCACACACCGCTAAGGAACCAACTCAGGAAAGCAACAACAATGCAGAGAAAAGGAAAGAACTCAGCTGTGAAAGAAATGGAGGAAAAAAGACGATTAGACATAGAGTTTAAAACCACAGTCATTAGGTTTATGAAGAGACTACTAGATAAGGCCGATAAAATTAATGAGAACTATGCCGAAATAAATAACACCTACAAAGAAATGAACAACGCCTACAAGGATATGAAAAAAGACCAACTAGAAATTAAGCATATACTGACTGAAACAAAAAATATTATACAAAGACCTAAAAGCAGTCCAGACGACCGCAAAAATCAAGTCAAAGATTTGAAATACAAAAAAGCAAAATCCACTCAGCCGGAAAAGCAGGAAGCCAAAAGAGTCCAAAAAATTGAAGATAGTATAAGGGGCCTCTGGGACAACCTCAAGCATACCAACATCAGAATTATTGGGGTGCCAGAAAAAGAGAGAGAGCAAGATAATGAAAACCTACTAGAAGAAATAGTGACTGAAAACTTCTCCCACCTGGTGAAAGAAACTGACTTGAAAACCCAAGAAGTGCACAGAACCCCAAAATATAGGAATCTAAAAAGGACCACACCAAGGCACATCATAATTAAGATGCCAAGAGCAAAAGATAAAGAGAGAATATTAAAAGCAGCAAGAGAAAAACAGTTAGTTACCTATAAGGGAGCACCCAAACAATTGTCAGCGGATTTCTCAACAGAAACGATGCAGGCCAGACAGGAGTGGCAAGAAATATTCAAAGTGATGAACAGCAAGAATCTACAACCAAGATTGCTCTATCCAGCAAAGCTGTCATTCAGAATTGAAGGTCAGATAAAGTGCTTCACAGATAAGAAAAAGCTAAAGGAGTTTATCACCGCCAAACCAACACTATATGAAATGCTGAAAGGTACTGTTTGAGAAGAGGAAGAAGAAAAAGGTAAAAATGTGCATTACGAACAACAGGTACACATCTATCAACAAATGAATCTAAAAATCAAGTGAATTAACAACCAGATGATCAGGATAAAATGAGGAATAGAACAGAATCATGGACATAGAGAGGGAATGGACTGATAATGCTTGGTGAGAAAAAGGGTGTGGGAAGTACAGCAAGAGACTGGAAAAAGGTCATGCAACTATGGGAGAGGACAGAGGGTGTGGGGAGGTGAGGGCGTAGAGTGGGATGGGTACTGGGTGGAGGGGAGCTATTGGGGGAAAATGTAATTAATAAACTGAACAATAAAGCTGTAAAAAAAGATAATAAAAATTAAAAACTAGAGTTATCAGAAATTCTATATTTTAACATTGTACAAGTTGCCATTAACTGAAATTCTCCATGAACTAAATACATCTCATCTATGATAAAAATCATAAAGTTAACAGTGAAATATGGAAAAATCTTAAAATGTCTTATTTTTAAGGAAAGATAATTGCATTCAGTGTAAGCTCTTATAAGTGTCTTTCATTTTATTCTAACGCTATAAAAATTGGTTAATCTGCACATGACATATAGCACCTTAAGGCTGCTTTTGCTCTCTTTGGCATTACTTGGAAAGCCTCTCCCTTGCTCTTTGCTTCCATGTCATGATGTTGCTCCTTATCTCGCAACCACCCACATTCACAAAATCAGGAATGTCACCCTTAACCTCTTATGTTTTAAAAAATCGATGTGACTATCTGCTGACAATCTTATGCATGAGAGTAAAGTAGCTGCCACTTTTGAAAACGCTGTCATAGATGATAACTGCACACTAATGAGAGTATTTAATTATATCGGAGCTTATCACTTCCTAATAATTATCTGCTTTGGAAAATGCACCATATTTGTGAATTATCATTTCTAGTGAGAGTCAGGAAATCAGTTTTCAGATTTACCACAGTTTCTGGACAGCTATCTCAGTAGTGCCTCTCTTCCTCATTATAGTCTAACATGACCACATAGACACTTATTTCATACTTTATTTGCTGAACAAAGTAAAACTTCAAATTATGGGGGAAAAGAGAAGCATCACATTTAACTTTAGGTCCAGTAAAACTTGACTGAGTTGCTAAGAAATACGATCTATGCCTAAACTATCCTATCTAATAAAAGAGTAATACGCAAAATGACCATACCTCTGATCAAATCATGCCCACAGCCACTCCCATCAGCCAATCAGGAGCAAATTATGCAAATAAACCCCAACCAAGATGGCTGAAGCCACTGAGAGCAGGAGGGAGGCTTGGATTTCCCCAGCAATAGAGGAAGCCAAGCTTTCCACCTGCCCTTGCCAGCCTAGGCCTCCACTCAGTGCTACAAAGTTTCAATTATAGAAGATATATCCCAACAGAAATGGCAGCAGCCAGCCACGGAGCTGAAGAGAGCAGAGGCTACTATTGCCTGAGCAATGGAGAAAGCCAAGCTTCTGCACCCCTAGTGCCTAGGCCTCCACTCTAGGCTACAAAGTTTCAATTATAGAATTAAAATAAACCCAAACAGAAATGGCTGTTGCCACAGTGTAAGTAGAAGGCTTGGCTCCACTCCAGGCTACAAAGTTTCAATTGTATAACATAAATTAATACCAGATCCCAGGGCCTCTGTGTGAGTCGCTGGGGGCGTGGCCAGCCTGCAAACCACCATAGGCCCCTTACCCAGGCTTCCCCACACCCCAAGGAAACCCCCACCCTGATCCAGGACACCCTTCAGGGCAAATCA
Source organism: Antrozous pallidus (assembly GCA_027563665.1). NCBI lineage: Eukaryota > Metazoa > Chordata > Mammalia > Chiroptera > Vespertilionidae > Antrozous > Antrozous pallidus. The sequence continues at coordinate 66,459,574 of CM050512.1, forward strand.
GCTGGCCCCCACCCATGCACCAGGACTCTATCATCCTATCTAATAAAAGAGAAACATGCAAATTACCATACATTTGCTATACTACCAGCCAATCAGGAGTGGGGGAGTGGGGCGGCGAGGCGCGGGAGGGTGGGAGGGAGGGAGGGAGGGCAGTGCGGCAGGCAGTGGGGGATGCGCCCGTGCTGGAGGTCAACCATCCAGGGCCCAAGCCTCAAACAGAGGCAGCAGGGTGATCACACCTGCCAGGACCCCATCCTCAGAGCATCAGCCAGAGGCTTGGGGCCTTAGCCCTGGGAAGAGCAGGGCAATTCTACAAGCTGGGGGTTCCCTGCCCAGGGCCCGAACCTCAAACAGAGGCTTGTGGCTTTGGCCAGGGGCGGATTAGGACGATCGCAGGTGCTGGGGGTTCCCTGCCCTAGACCCGAGCCTTGGATCCTTGGCCAGAGGCTTGGGGCCTTGGCCAGGAGAAGAGCAGGGCGATCACAGCTAACTGGGGGTCCCCCGCCCAGAGCCAGAGGCTTTAGGCCTTGGCAGGGGTGGAACCGGAGATCAGAGAGATAGATGTGTGTGAACTATAGAGGAAACACCTTTTCTGACCACTCATTGGCTAAGCTCCCTGTGCGCCACTGGTAATATTCTTAGTAACTTGGATATAAGAATCCAAAAAAGTAACCTAGGGTTCTTCTACCACACTCCTGGAGAAAAAAAACAAATGTCTTCTGCTGGATGGGTAAGAAATATCATATCCTTTCCCTAGGCAGTCTGGTTCAGTGGATAATGTCTAGGTTTGCCAGCTGCAGGGTCTGGGTTATATTCTGATCAAGGGCATGTACCTAGGTTGCAGGCTCCTCCCTGGCTAGGGCCCAGGTCAGGACTCATGCTGGAGGTAACCAATCAAAGTGTTCCTCTCACTTTGATGTTTCTCTCTCTCTTTCCCTTCCTCTTCTACACTCTCTAAAAATCAATGGAAACATATTCTCAGATGAGGATAAAAAAAGAAAAATAAAGAAATGTTATATCCTATAAAAGACATATCTTGAAAATGTCTAAAGAAAATTGTCATTTTTTCATGGTGAAGGGACCGGAGTCTGGGCTGATGAAAACACCTTGGTGGCTGCGGTGACCGGCAGTGGCTGCAGCAGTGGGGTGATCAAACCAGTCGCCTCCCACAAAGGGAGACCAGACTGTGGCTTATGCCCGCTCCCCGTGGAGAACAGGCCTAAGCCATCAGTAGGACATGCCCTGAGGGCTCCCAGTATGTGAGAGGGGGTAGGCTGGGCTGAGGGGACCCCTCCCCCTCAGTGCACGAATTTCGTGCACCGGGCCCCTAGTCTAACTAATAAAAGACTAACATGCTAATTGACTGTACCTTTGTGACACCCTCCAGCCAATCAGGAGTATGTAAATTAACCCAACAGAGATGGTAGGTTAATTTGCACATGAGGCCACTCCAGGCCTCTGAGCAGTGTGGGAATGCAGAAAGGCGGCTCTGGCCAGAGCGAAGGCGGTACCGGCAGCCAGGGAAAGGAAGCCCATTCGGGCACAAATCTTCGTGCATTGGGCTTCCAGTTGATACTATGGGTATACTTCTAAGATAAAAATCCCACAACTATTAAAATTTTAAACTGCTTACTACTTGAAATTTACGTTACTTTGTCATATTTTTCTAGAATGTGTGTGCCTATTTTTTGTCACTATTTATAAATGTTTTCAGGACTATGATCTTTATAATGCAAAGATGATTTAACGATGCTAAATCAAAAAAGACAACGAGAATATTGGCAAGTGAATATATTATTCAGTAATTTGCCCAAGTTATTTTAAAAACAGACTATCTAATTGGGCAAAAGAATCTTAAGAGCAAAAGTAAAACAAGGTCAAGCAAAGAGAATATGGTTCTGACTACAAACATCAAAATTACTGATGTTTTATTAGAAAACCTTTACTTCCCGTTTTCTCTTTCTCCTTGAAACGGGAAGTCTGGCTAGTTTTTCATTGGCTTTACTCTAAATATTCATTATCCATAGAACTTAAGTATAGAGTATAAAAGAGAAAGTATAAAACTCAAATTTTTGCCTATCAGTAATTTTGGTGAAGGATTTTGTGTGGGCTTTTGGATTATATGTAGATTTTATGCTTTCCCACTATTCTAATGTCTAGAATAACTGGGACTAATATCAAACACACAAGCAAACACCTCTTAAACTAGTCAAAGATAAAGCTGATGATAATACAATGGGCAGAAGGGGCAAAGAGAAGTTATAAACTAGCCACATAATTTTATTCTTCCTCTCTCTCACTCGGGGCCTTTGCCCTGAGGAATGAAAGAGTCATTCATGCATTTGCTATCTACTTACTGCTGCATTAGTGTCTCTTTTGTATGGGGCAACAAGGAGACACTGGAAATACAAAGATAAGTAAGAATCAGTCCCTGCATTCATGGAACTCAAAATTATATGGGAAAAGGCATGAAATTCTGTGATAGCTACTATACGAACAAGGCCACAGGAACAGAGATCAGGTGACCAACTTAAAAGAGAAGACCTGACAAGCTTTATGGAGAGGGCCACGGAAGAGCTAGACTTGAGGTAAAAACTGCCTCGGATTTGCTACGTCATTGGCAAAGAATATTTATCTTCCTTCAAATGACTTCATTCATCAAGGAATAAACTGGTAAACATGACCACTTCAGAAATCTTTAATACACAGATGAAATGATCTGACTGAAATAAAGAAGCTTCTGGGCATAAAACAGGCACTTGGAGAACTAAAATCACATCATATTGTGTGTGTGTGTGTGTGTGTGTGTGTGTGTGTGTGTGTGTGTGTGTGTATGTGTTGGGGGTGGGATGTGTTTTGCTGTGAATATGTACAGTGGTTAAGTAACGGAGAATATTCCTGAATAGAAGTAGGAAACATTAAGTAGGGGAAAAAATTATGTCTATTTAGCACCTGAGATATAGCATTTGCTAATTTTAAAATTCACATAATTATTGAGTCTATTCTGCCATTTACAAAGTTGAACTCATGGAATTTGACAACTGTCTCATACCAGCCTGGGTTCACAGCCTCTCCAGATTCAGTTTAAATCAACAATTTTTGAGTTTTCATAACTGGGTTGCTGAATTTTGCTGGAGGTAATACAACAATCATGTGGACTGGTGCCAGTACAAATTTATGGTTTCCAAGCTCTCAAAACCACTCACCAATTCCACATTCTGCTGGTCAGCTCCCTCTGCCACTTCCCACAGCAGCTCTTCCAAATTTCAGCTCTGGTCTTAAAAGCCCCACCCAATTCCTTCATTGTCTCAAGCTTTTATCTCGGAACTCTTTCAAAGAACAATTAGAGACCATGGAGCATGCACTCCTTCCAACTTATTTTACTCCACACACCCTACAAATGTTTGATCAGCATCTACCTCTGTTCTCAGACCTAGAGGATATCTATCTCTCCTCCTCAAGGTTAATTCTTCCTGACATTCCTTATTCCCAGCCAGCCCCTTGCATTCCTCTTAGACCTCACTCCTAGAATTTCCCTCTCCTTTCACTTACATCTTCTCTTTCTCCTTCCTCCTTTGACTTGGCCTCTAAACCCACCTTAAAAAAAAAAAACTATACAAAACTCTTCAATCCACTATACTCTGGTGTTTTCCCCTCCAGTTCTTTAATAAAACAGCTTTCACAAAGTCAGCACGATCCTAAATGCTAAATCCAAAGGTCTTTCCCAAGGCCTTCATTTCGGAACCATCTCTGAGGCATCTGACACTCCTTGGAATTTTCTCTGCCTTTGATTTCAAGCAACAAAAACTTTTTTCTGAGTCCTCTTTCTCATTTTCTCTGGGGTTTCAGCTTCTTCTGCTCACCCTCTACCAATGGTGCTCGCTGAGCTATCTGGCCCCTTATGCTCTAGTAATTCTGAGACAGTGTGCCCATACCCAGGCTTTAATAGCTGCCATATATTGATTGATATCCCCCTAAACCAGACTCAGATTTCCCTCCCAATTCTACCTTCTAGATTCAACAGCCTAGTAGATATAAACTTAAGGATATCCCACAAAATTAAAGATGAAACTTGAACCATCCCTTTTTTCACTGGCTACAACAAACCAGATGCCAAGACTCTTTAATTACATCTCCTAACCATTTTTTTTAACTTGTTTCCCCTAATACTTCCTCCCTATCCCTGCTCTAAGTCCGCATCAACATCGTTTGCTGGACTATGCTGATTGTTTCCTTACAACACTTTCCCTTAGATTCCGATCTGGAACTTCTGTTTGTCCTAAAGGGAAATGTGATGATGTCACTCCTCTGCTCAGAGCTTTCTTCAGGTTGGCCCCTCTTTACCTCTGTTGTCTCATTCCCTACCCTCTCTGCTTTGGTAACAATGAACTACCTCCAAACCTCCACACAAACCTAATTCTGCCTGCCCAGAATGGCTTCTTCACCTGGCAAATGGCTCATCTACTTGACAAATTCCACTCATCTTCCAGGTCTCAGGTTGAGTGTTCCTACCTTCTTCATATAAGCCATCCTTGCATTCCCTCCCCTGACCTACTCTGTGACACACACACCGATCTGACAGTTAATCACATTTCTTTTCTTTTGTCAGAACTGCTATGACTCTAGACCTTTCCACACTGCATTCTGATTTGCTGTAATGTCTGTGTGCTTGCTATCCTGTGAGCAGGGCTATGAAAGGTTTGCTTTGTAACCTTAGGACCTTAAACCTCGCTCAAGCCATTATAGGGACCAATCAATATATTTTTTTTAATGTTAAAAGGGCACTGTTTTTTTTCTTTCTATATATTTATATAAATTCTTTTTTTCCCTATCCTCACCTGAAGATATGTTTATAGATTTTTAGCAATAAATTAAGAAATACTGATTGGTTGCCTCCCAACCCAACCAGGATCAAACCCACAACGTAGGTATGAGAATCAAACCTGTAACCTTTTGGAGTACAGGATGATGCTCCCACCAACTGAGCCCTCCAGCCAGGGAAAATTCTATTTCTAAAAACAGATCTGATCAGGTCACAGCCCTAATTAATCTGAAGGAAATAAGGAATTTCTGAAGGTCTTTCCAAAAACTTCAAGATGGCACCCAAGTAACTACATGACCTACTCGAACATTTGCTTCTCCAAAATCACTTTCTATTCTTTCATCCTCAAACCAGACATTCCAGCAATGTGAGATTGTGCGTTATTTTATGCCTCCTGGGTCCTGCACTCCACCAGGGTCCACATGGGAAAATCTCCCTCATCCTGTAAAACATCCCACTTCCATAAAGCACTTGGCGTCCAGGCACCCCACCTCTGGGAAGCATTTCTGACTCCACCACTCTCACCCAGGCTCAGTTGACTCCCCGGCCTGCTGGTGTAGTTCTAATATAACTTTATATTTTTACTTCATGCACTTTCATTATTTCTTTAAAAGTTTGTTTCTCGTATTAGAATGTCAATTCCTTCACAGTTGGAACTATTACACTTATCTTTAAATCCCTGGCATATAAAAACCTATGCTAAAAGTGCTAGCAGGGTGTGTAAGATGACAAACATATACAAATACAATAATACAAAGTGGGGATTAATTTTAACCCACTTTAATTGGCATTAATTTGTCTACATTTAAAATATTCTCTTCCTCTTATTTTTGCAGTGGTGCTTTAGAAACTACAAGTGGCTACACTATAATTATAATTACTTTGAATTCAATGTTTTGCTTCCTCTATAATCTTTTTTTTGCAAACAGTAATTTTTCTAAGACTGTTTTGGGAATTTTTCCCACTCTAGCAAAAGGAGGTTCTGAAAAGGTGTTTAATGAGCTAAATCAGTACAGAACCAAAATGATACAGTAAATGGTAAATCAGTTGGGCGTGAATTTCCAGATGCTCTTTAAATCAACTCAAACAGCGGCGTATTGGCATTAAAAGGGCCCCTCTATCCAAAACTGCTGTTTGCTTAAAAGTGAATATCAATTTTCTGAACTGTTTTTATCCCTGGAAGCCTACATAAGTAATACTAATAAATAATACTAGTCATTGTGTTAAAAAACTAAATGGAAATAGAAAAAAATAAGAAGAAAAAAGATAAGGAATTGAAAAGATTTCTTTTAAACTGTAAAAAATCCTTACAATACTTAAACAAGAAATTTATGACATACCATCAGGTAGGATTATTAAGTTAATAAATATATTCTTCAACAAATGTGGGCTAATAATGTATTTTATCAGAAGAATAGTATTCACATATACATTTAAAACAGACATGCTATTGCTATATTTATTCATTGCAACAGTATTTTATAAAGAATCTGAACCCAGTGCAACCCCAGACATCTGTTTATGTCCATACTTTATACAATGAAGTAGTTTCCTGACTACCATGTTCTCTCCTGCTCTGCCTTTACCAACATCAGCATCTAAAATACCTCCATTCTCATTTATTTATGTGAATATCCTAGTATATTTTGAAGCCCAGGACACTCCAATAAAGTCACTAACAACAAACCTTCACTGATCCCCTTAAATGAAGTGAAGGTGTTTCTACTGGTGTCCTGTTACCTGACATTCTTTCATGGGGAACACAGTGTGGCTTTCTTAGATGGATATTCATCCTGCCTGTGGAAGCTTCTTCAATTTTTCTCCAGGTGAATGAGGGAGAAGACTCAATTTTGGCAGAAAACATACAATTCACATGCTTAATTATTTAACTTATGTCCCAGGAAACAGATAAAGAGATCTAGATTTTTTAAATACCTGAGCTAATGGAAAGAACTTATGACTAAAAAATTATAGAGAGATGTTACAACATCTCTTCATCTACAGCTATTAAAAGGTAGAAAGCAATCAATTTTCTAAGATGATAGCAGAACTAAGGATGCCTGATAACCCTGGAAACCTTTCTTTGGTTCTATCGTTCTTTGCTGTTTCTGACACACTTAGGCCAAATTAAAAATAATCAAAGTTTAAATAAAAGTTTCTTTAATTTGAACCATTTCTCAAACAAAGGAGGGAACTGTCTACAGATTACTGTGATCTAGCACACTCAGTTTTATTCTAATGGCCTCTAAATGTCAATGTAGTACATGTTTTTAGGGAAAGTGATTCTTTTTTTTTTAAATTTTCTCTTAGAAAATCAAATTTTTACAAAGAATGCTTTTTGTTGTTGTTAATAAATAGGAGACATTAAGACGTATTGGCTAAGAATAAACTATCCTAATCATAGAGTTCATCAATTAGAACAATCTAGCCTTTTCATTGAGTTAATGTGTTGCTTTTTCATTTTTTTCTTTAATGAGTTAGTCTTATTTATTTTTTTATGATTTTTATATCCAACAAAATAATTAGTATTTTGTTTTAGTTTCAGATATAGAGCATAGTGGTTAGGAATCCATATACTTAAAGTGTTCCCTCCAATATTTCCAGTACCCACCTGGCACCATTCATAGTTATTACAATACTATCAACTATATTCCCTTTGCTATACTTTACATCCCAATGATTATCTGGAGGAAGGTGATTCTTAAAAAGTGTTTAATGAATCTAAAATGATGTGATAAATGTTAAATCATCTGGGCTTATATTTATGTACTTTCGTGAACCAATACAACTATATTAGAATTATTTCTAACATAAAAATGCCCTCATTTAATCATTTATCAACTGGAGAAAGCAATTTCCCACAGCAAAAATATTTTAAAATTGGCTATAAGAATAAAATTATATTAAAATGCCATAACAACATCTATTTGGCAACTTGCCAAGGGTAGATATAAACTTTTGCAGATTTTTCTTTCAAAGATATACCAATCATTCTAACATTTCTAATCATTTGATAGTCAACTGCTGTAGGCAAAAAACTGTACCTAATATTCTGTTCTGCCAATATATTTTAAACTATGTCATAAATATTACTTATACAGTATGTCTAATAGATTTTGCATCCTTTTCTTATCAGAAACTTCTTTAACACACATAATCTACTGAAATTCCCCAACTGAATTAAATCATAATAGGAATGAAACTGACAAAATCTTTTAGTTGGCCTATGGTACCTGGAAAAACTAGTAAAATGGAGCTCATGACTCTGAATCTCCATATATATTGAAAATAAACATGTTTAATATCCAAGTAATTCAGTGATACTCACAGACTGATAATTTTGCAAATTTCTTTATATTTAAAAATGCAATACAGAAGCATTGTAAAATTTTAAATGCATTGTTTTAGAATTATGAAGCTTTAATCCAAACCCACCAGAACCAATAAATTAATGGCATTAGAGAAAACAGCTGCTTCATTAATCTAGTTTATGGCACTCGCCAATGATGAATTGAGGAACATACATTGAGATTTTAAATGTATGCATGAAGTTTACTTAACACATCATTTTCTATTTCTGTCATCGTGAATTAAGAAGTACTTGTAGAATAAAAACATCAAGAACAGAATAATTAAAAACAAAAGCAAATGAGTAGAGATCGTGTGGCAAAAATCAGAACTCTATTTTGTAGTACACCAACATCTCAGAACTGTTAGAGCTAGACTGAACCTAGTTTGTGTAATCCATCATCAGATAGGTCAACACAAGTTCCATTGTATCTCCCTACCAAACTAAACACATGCTAACTCATCAATTTTCTTCATTTATTTTCACAAATGTTAAGAAGTGTTTCATAATGTATATTACTGTGGGGGAGTCAAGGATATAAAACAGATATGTTTAGCCCCGTTCTGCAAATAAAGAAGGTGGTTTATCAGATAAAGATAATTATTCCATACAACAGGGAGGTGAGTTTTCAACAGTTATTTGAAATCAGAACTTCTGGTGCCTCAAAGAGTTTCCAAAAACTGTTTTTTTGGTTTTTTGTTTTGTTTTGTTTTGTTTTTGGGGGTGTGTGTGTGTGTTTTAAAATATATTTTATTGATTTTTTTACAGAGAGAAAGGGAGAGGGATAAAAAGTTAGAAACATTGATGAGAAAGAAACATCAATCAGCTGCCTCTTACACACCCCCTACTAGGGATGTGCCCACAGCCAAGGTACATGCCCTTGACTGGAATCGAACCTGGGACCTTTCAGTCCACAGGCCGATGCTCTATGCACTGGGCCAGACCGGTTTCGACCCAAAAGCTGTTTTTAAAGGACGGAAAAAGAACCCTTACAGAATATAGCACTACATCTCTGTTGTCTAAAAAAATCAATCTTTAAAATTCAGAAACAATCACTTATCAAGACAGAGAAATGCACAGAATTATGCACAGGCTAATAAGCCTCTTATCACCAAAACAACTGCTTAAAATCTGAATTAATTTATCACCTCTTTGGCACAAAAATATTTATAAATCCCCATATTTAAATGAGGATTGTTCTAATTCATGGCCTCTAAAATTACTCTGGGGTAACTTCCTATTTCATTATCACTGTAAAGGGATGTAACAGGAGATTCTTCTAAGAGGTAGTACAGGTCCTACCTCTTAAATGATTCATCCCCTCATCTAAAAGGTAGGAATCCAACTCACTGCTTTAACAAATCTTAGGAAAATAAGAATCAGACTCTCCCTTGAGTTTAACAAACCAAGGCTTATTATTGAGTTGCAATGACCTGGTTTTTAAGCTTCAAACGTCTGTACAACTTAAGCCATAAGGGTGATGCCAGCAACCAAAGATCTAGAAGACTTCTGAAGAGCCAGTCACTCCTCTCACCTCCAAAACTATCTGAAATTTCACCACAAGAGGAGAAGATATAAATTCAGAGAAGCTCTGTCCTGGAGTAGACACACTGGTAGTGAAAGCAGACAAATTCAAGCAGAAAAAGACCATGAAATCTTGTCAAGGACCAGAAAAACAGTAAGAACTCAAAGATTTGTCATATCCAACATAAAGGTAGAGCACAATAAAATTCTGCTAATGCAGCAGCACCCTCCTCTCTTATCTGCTACACCCTTTCTTTTCCACCATACAGAGTCAATTGAAAGTATTTTGTTAAGAGAAAATTGGCAGGAACATCATTTTGATGAACTTTCTTCACAGAAAAATGGAAACAATTATAGAGATTTTATAGATACTCCTCTTTTGAGGTTATTGAACTATTTACATATTTTAAAGGCTTACTCTGTTTTTACGTAATATATATACACACACATTTTATATAACTATTATTAATGTGTCATTATAGTGCAGTTATTTTAGAGTTTTGTCCCTCCATTTTAAAAGAACTTTCCATAAAATAAAATCTATATCATGGTTTTAATGTCCCTTTAAAGGACCTTTCTGTTTTGTTCATTTTGTGTCTTCTTGAAATGTAATTAAATTTTTAAAATATTAAATAATTCAGCAACTCAAATTCAAATAAATGCTTTCAATATTAATAAAATGATTAAGGTTCATTGGTGTCACAACAGTGAATCAAATAGGTAGAATAATTATAATATATTTACTTTCACATAAATGACTAAGAAATTATTTGACACACAGATATTTTCCTATCAAATAATCACTGAAATTTCTTATTGAAAAGTAAAATAAAAAAGATGTAGGGAAAATGTACAAGTTCACTTCCACCGGGAGGAGCACTTTAAAAAATAAGAAATTTCTTTTAAACTGACATTAGAAGAATTTGATATGGATGACAGCTAAATAAAAGGTAGCACCTTAAGGTTAGCCTCGATTGCATCTACAATTATTAATATATATTTTAGGAAATAAAAGCACTTGATTTGTTTCTCAAATTAAGAAGTAATACAGGGCATTTTTGTGAAAATGGAAAATAATTTTTAGATACAATAAATGTGAATATCAATCTATATAATTCATTTTTCTACAGGATGGTGTGATTATGCTACTGGAATAAGCTACAGAGAGAAGAACAAATTAATTCATTTTAAAGACTCAATTTCTTATAGAATATAGTTCTAAATATCACTTGCATTCACTATATATTTTATAATTTAGAAACAATCAATATCAAGACCATGTAGTTTAAGATATATATGAGGAAATAATCCAGAATGTAGCACAGACAGATAAAGAAATGAAAAATATGATGGAGGTAATGATATATTAAGTAGGAGTTAAATAGAAGAAAACAACACATATGTAATCAGGACACACAGCATATGAGTAAGTTAAAATTTTCAAAAAGATAATGGCAAAGATTACTGAGAACTGATGAAAACCAATCTGCAGGTCTGAAGAATCCAACAAGTTATATGCATAATAAAAAGAAATTCACACCTCACTCGATACATCATAAAACCACATTGTATGAAAGATAGAGATATTAAAAGCTGCCTGAAAGTAAGGACTGATCATCTATAAAGAAATATCAATTAGACTCACAATAATTTTTGAACTGCAATAAAGAATACCAAAAGACACTAAAATATCTTCATTGGGAGGAAAGAAAATAAACCATAATTTCATACTCATTCACACTATCTCCCAAAAGAATAAAGTAACAACATACTCAAAAGAACAAAAACAGAATGAGCCTCTCACTAAAAGATATTATAATGAACACCATGGAAGAGGAAGGAAATGATCCCAGATGTAAGAACCAAAATGAAAGAAGAAATGGTAAACAAAAATACTCGTAAGTATATGGGTAAACCTAAATAAGCATCAATTGTATAAAAAAATAATAATTTCTCATGGAAAAAGGAAAAGGTAAGTTTAACAAAAAAAAAAACCCCACATACTAATTACCTTCATATTCTGTTAAGTATGTATATTAAAATAGTGAGGTAACTATTAAAAAGACCAACACAGAGCACATAACTTTCAAACAGAAAAAAATACAAATGCCAGTGAATCAAAAAAAAAAAAAAAAAAAAAAAGGTCAGAGAAAATGGGACAGGAGCGGGGGGGGGGAGGTTAAGAGAGTTAAATAAATTTAAAAACTAATAACTTAGTCTTAAAAATCCAATGTTCGAAGTCACATAAATGCAAATGAATTAAACTCTGCAGCTAATATTAAACTCTTTAAAAGAAAGCCAACGTGCTATATTAATATCAAACAAGAGATACATGAAATTAAAAGCATTAATAGAGAAAAAGATCATGACAGAATAATAAAACATTCTCAACAGAAAAATACAGAAATCCTAAACTTGTCAGAATCTAATAAAGTGGCCTAAAGCAAGAAGAGTTATATAACAGTTGAGAAACAAAACTGTTATCATTTACAAATGTTTTGATTATCTATGTAGAAAATCCCAAAGAATCTACAACTAATAAGAGAATAACAAAGTTGTCATATACAAAAATTAATATTAAAAAGTTATATTTCTACATACCAGCAAAAGTTAGGAAAACATTTTTGAAATACCATTTATAATAGAAATACCATGTCTAAGAATAATTAACAAAATATGTACTACTCTTGCTGAGAAAAATTATGAAACTGTAAGACATTTTAAAAAAGGCCTAAATAAATTGAAAAGAATGGTATCTAATCTGGGAAATGCAAATTAAAACGGCAATGAGATTTCTTGAGTAATGATGAAGGTGGTTTCACAAGCATTTGTGAGAATATGGGACAAATAGAGTCTTATCCACTGCTGTTTTGAGTATAAATTTATTTGACTACTTCGGAAAAGTTTGACATCCTGCAACTGTTCCAATCCTAGCGCTATGCCCTCAAAAACCTTTTGTACAGATGATTGAGACATATGTGTAAAGAATATTCAGCCCAGCCAGTGTAGCTCAGTTGGTTGAACATTGTCCCATGCACCAAATGGTCAATGGCTTAATTCCTGGTCAGCACACATGCCTGACCTCCAGTAGAGGGTGTGCAGAGGCAGCCAATTGATATTTTTCTCTCATCAATGTCTCTCTCTCTCTCTCTCTCTTTCTCTCTCTCTCTCTCTCTCGGTGGTGTGGAATGAAGGAAGGCCCCAGAGGCAGCCAACAACCAGCAGCCACTAGGGACCCTACCACTGCACAAATTTCATGCACTGGGCCTCTAGTATTAACATATCAAAAAAAAAGAATATTCACATCAATAGCTCATAATAACCAAAAACTGTAAACAAACCAAACACTTTGTCAAGGCTACATAGTACATGGAAAATGCTACAGTTCTATTTGTATGACTTGAAAGCCTGTTCTCTTCGCACTACTATTTTGTGGCACATACCACAGTATAGCTTGTAGGATGACAGTGACTGATATACATATCTGATTCAATACCCTGTAAATTCCCTGAAGGTAGGAACTGTATTTATCTTGTCCTTATGGCCTCCAAAGTAAACATTCAATTTTAAAAATACCTTAATTATTTATGGAGTAAATCCTTTAATTTCTCTAGCCTTTTCATATACATGGTATCATTTAAAACTCTTAACAAATTCTCTGAGGGAGATGTGTCAGAAACATACTGAAATAAAGTACTGCTGAATCAGATGATATAGGCTCAAATCAACCATGTCACCATCATGCAGAACAGAGCTGAGCCTTAGGGTAAATCATTTAACAGTGTACATACTATGGGCTTTTATGGAAGAAAAGGAGACTTTTATTAAAGTCAAAATAGCACAACTAAATAAATGATTAAACATTTTTACATATAAACATTAAGACCGACTGCCATCTGAAGAATGCCTTAGCTACCAATTTTTTCCTTCAAATATAGTTTCTAACTAGTACTTGATTTCTCATTATTTTGATGTCTCACCTATTTATATTTCTCGGTCTGCATAGTTTACATGTGTTAAGCATAAAAGAATTGTGCACTAGTCCTAGCTTCACTTGCTACCTTAGAGACATGAGTCTCTTTAGACAGTCCATGACACAGGGTGCAGTTTAGCATTCCAAACACCAACCCTCATATCATAGCCCACACTCTGCACTTTTTGGAAGTCACATCTATTTCTTTTCCTACAAAGTTCAAGTTCACTATCCATTACTTTTTTATGAATAGGATAGACTGGCCCTAACTTTAAGATAGCCTACATTCCCTAAGAGTTTTCTTATGTACCATGTGCCTCACGTTTTAAAAATATTCCTTTTTACCTTGATTTTTTTTTTCTGCTCCGAAGTTCAATGTATTAGAGAAAACCATTGACAGAGAACTCTTGGAAGATTTCCCCAGATCTTATGCCCTTAACTTTTAATCTTGTATATAGTTAGGGATCTGATACTTATTTGCTTATTTTTAACTTTCAATTTTGAAAAATTTCCCAAACATACTGAAAAGAAAAATACAAAGAAAGGTATACCTATAAACCTTTTATATAGATTTAATAATTTTTAACATTTCACCACATTTGCTGTATTGCTTCCAAAACACATTGTTTTTCTTTGCAGAATCATCTGAAAGTAAGTTTCAAACATCTAATTTTTTAAATAAATACTTCAAAATATATTTCCTAAGAACTAGAATATCTTTCTATTAAATCACAATATCATTATTATACCCAAGAAATTTAACTTTGACACATGTTTCTCTTATACAATCTCTACTTGTCCCAATTATGTTCTTAATACCTTTTGGCCCCTGTCCAATGAAAGGGGCCAAAAAGGTATTATATTGTCACAGTCCTTTAATTTTTGCTCTTGCCTTTCATCATACTGACACATTTTAAGATTCCAAATCAACTGTCTTATAGGATGTCCTATAATCTTCATGTGACTAATTATTGCTTTGTAATTAAATTCATATTAAGCATTTTTTTTACAAGAAGACAATAGGAGATGCTGTAATATCCACAGGATCACATCTGAAGGCACATAATGTCCATTTTCCCCATTATTGATGGTGACGATTGATCACTTGATTGAGGTGATGTCTGCTGGATTTCACCATTGTAAAGGTAGTTTTTGCCCTTCAAACTCAATAACCTGTGATGTTACAAAACTATCTTTTCCCCAACAACTTTCCATACAATGGTTTTATTTTAGCATATTGATAAATCTGACAACCTTAGTTTTCACATGGGCCCCTCATTCCTTATGTCTGCTATATTAACCAAACTTGCTCTTCTCAGATTGCCTGATTACCATAAGCTTCTTTTGTGAGGCCTATAATTTTGGCATAATAGTTTGCTGAAGTCTTCAGTGTAGAATCCCTTTATTTTTTCCTTCCTAAATCTTTGAACTTTCTTCAAATGAGAGCATCAAGTATCATAATTTACATATTTGTTGCCTCAAAATTCATATTGGATAAACTCGTCTATCTGCTTGCTTTACTTACTATAAAAAGGATAAAGAGTCATCCAAATATAAGCAGAACTAAACTAAGACCTTCAAACTTGAGCCCATCTGGCTCATTGGTTAATAAGAAAATTCTCTTTGCTTCACAAAATTACAAGACAACCTATCAATCAAACTCTTCAGCTTGTCTCCTAGAAGATTTGTACCAGGTTGTCTGTCATATCACCAGAGTTCTGAATTTGCTGTGGATCTTACTTCATCAGCTCTAATGAAGCAAGCTACACAGGAAGGTGAGATAAAGTTTCTATCAAAATCTTAATTCCCAAATCAGAAGTCAAGAGGGCAATCGTAGGAAGAACAGTCATCTACAGAAACCTAGAAGAAAGTTTACTTAGACAGATAATTACAATAGTGGAACTTTTTGAGAATGTAACTATGACCTAGCCTCCAATGTTACCCATAAAAATCAAAGCCAATCTATTTTACAAAACAGAAAGGTACTTTAAATAAAGACACCTGTTTTTCACATTTCCTCCTCTGTGAAAAACCTGGCAGAATTTTAAAATAAGTGATCCAGAGATAAGCAATATACATTAATCCCTACAACAATGAAGACAATATACATTCCAATGACAGTCTTTATTCTCTAGAACTTAATGTCAAAAGTAAAAACAAACAAACAAACAAAAAAACCACTTAAATGCTACATTTTTCCACAAGGAAGCCTAAATGTAAATGGCCCGCAGAAACTACAATGAGTAAAAAATTCTACTCTCAACTTTGCCATTGTGATCAATTTATCTATAAAAAAAGAGATTTAGACTTCATGAGTTCTACAGATTTTATATTCAAGGTCATCCATGAACCTGCATATATAGGGGACTAAAATATAAAAACATAAGTAGATACTAAAATAACTTCTTACAATCAATCTCCCAAGATTTAACCTGAAGCACAAGATTTAAAAATGTAACAATACTTAGTAATCAAGATAATTTAGTGCAATATATTAAAGAATAAAAATTAATGAATAAATCAATGATGAATAAAACATAAATTTTAAACAAAGATGGTTCATTGCTCTTTGCTTTATTACCCTGCATTATTCTACAACAGGCACCACCATTTCCAATCAACTGGCAGCTACCTCCCAAGCCTTGAGTTTTTTGGTGTTATAACAGTGTGCAGCAGAGTGGCTGATGTGCTTTACATATCATATTTTTTAACTATAGACTTTTACTTTTTTTATTTGTTACAAAATATGAGAGGATATTTTAATAAGTGGATGCAGGAGCACACATTCTAAAATTTTTCCCTCAGGCTATAATATGGCTCAGCAGGGCAGTAGATATAAGGATTCATTCATTTAATGGGTAAAGCACTGAAAAGTTGAAAACTAAATACTCTCCAGGAGCTTTCAGTCTCGTGGAAATGAAGAGTCAGTATTACAAACAAATGAAGTAAAATGCAAAGGATTATAGAGAAAATCAAAATGCTGAAATTCAAGATCAGAGCCTCCTCAGTTGGGGGAAATGAGAATTAGGAAAAGAAACCTCTCCACCCCATGAAGTAATGTACGCTGTCAGGTTTAATAATGAAAATACAAACATTGCATGGATATACAGGGGTGAGCAAAAGCAATTTTACAGTGATAAGGACACAAAATAGAGTTTATTCTTACACTGTTATTTATTATTTCTTATTATCCATATGAACAACTGTGAATCTACTTTTGCCCACCCCTGTATTTATACTAAAAAGCATCTGTTGTTTTTATCTGAAATTCAAATTAAACTGGGTGTGATGTATTTTACTTGGCAATCCTAAAATGGTAGGTAGCATGTATGTTGAGTCTTCAAATATGGATCTATATAAGAAATTTTTATTTTCCTCTTTTGAAACTCTGATTCAACAAGTTGAAAGCATTTTGATACAAGGCACTGAACTGAATTCAAATTCAACTATGGCACCAACTAGCTGGATAACACTGGATACATTTCCGTAAAAACTTAATTATGGAGCTCCTATTTGACCCAGTGATCCTACTTCTAGGATTATATTCCAAGAAACCAGAAATACCAATTAGAAAGGATATATGGAACCTTATGCTCATAACAGCACAATTTACAATAGCTAAGATTTGGAAACAGCCTAAGCTGCCCATCAGCAGATGAGTGGATTAAAAAACTGTGGTACTTGTACACAATGGAATACTATGCTGCTATAAAAAAGAAGGAACTTTTACCATTTGCAACAGCATGTATGGAACTGGACAGCATTATGCTAGCGAAATAAGCTAGTTGGAGAAAGATAAATATCACATGGTCTCACTCATATGTGGGATATAATGATCAACATAATTTAATGAACAAGAATAGACCCAGAGACAAATGGTGGAGGGGGGGGCGTAGAGAGCAACCAAAGGACTTGCATGCATGCATATTAGCATAACCAATGGACACAGACACTGGGGTGGTAGGGTCTTGCCTGGTGTTGGAATGGCTGTGGGATGGGGTCTCTTGGGGGGAAAGAAGACATATGTAAAACTTTAGACAATAAAAAATAAAAATTGAAAAAGAGGCAAAAAGTTTAGGAAAAACAAGAAGTAGATTTTTTAAATTAAGCTTTAAGACTATAACTTCCTTTTGATGTCCTAAAAATGCAATCAAATATATGAAGAAAAGAAAAGGCAAAATTTTGGGGAAAAGATGGTAACTATCATTATTTTCAAATGAAGTGGCTGTCTACCTTTAAATCCAAAAGAATCAACTATAAGATTATTAGAAACAATAAAAAATCAGGAAGATGGTCAATTACAAATTTATATACAAAAATATGTGTAAAATGTACAAAAAGTGTACTCTCATTTGCCAATAATAACCAGTTACAAAACATTGAAATAACATTCACAATAGCAAAAAAATTACTGAATACATAATAATTTTAAAATGAAATATATAGAACCTATTAGAAATTTATAAGCCTCAGAAAGAGCTTAATAAGCAAAAAGAGTCATATCTTATAATATTTTAAGATATCAAATTTCTTTAAAAATAAATTAATACATATCCCTATAAAAAAGATATCATCAAATTTCTACAAATATAACTATAAAGCAATCATAACCAATTTCTGTTATCTTTTTTGTGTGTGTGCATGTCCATGTGCATGTGTGCATGGGTCATTGGGGTAGTTGGCATTTTTATTCAAACATTAGAGACTGAAGCAGAAAGAGCAGAACTAGGGACTATATTTCATGGTGACATATAGACTGGGGATTGAAGATCCTAAAATCAATTCAATCCAAAAGCTAATTCATACAGCGTCAAAAACAAAGCCAGTGTCACTGACTGCGCAGTAGTGTGGAATATCTCAACTCCAGGCTGGTTTAGAGCTAACTGGGCTCAGTGAGGTTAACATGACTTTCAGTTCAGGGAGTTCAAGATGATGGCATCTAAGACCTAAAATAAAAGAAAGCCCTGATAAATCTCAGTTTTACATTTTATCTTGGGCGTGGAAGATACTGGATGAAGACATATAGCTACGGGGAGCACCAAAGGCCCAGAGTTACACCTACAAGGAAAGGGGAATCAAGGTCCTGGTCCCAGCAAATAAATACCAGTATTTCAATCAGTAGTACCATCTTTTAGATTTGTAAAGGACTCAGAGAATCAAGATCAGAATGTCCTTGGCCTAATACCCACAAACAATTACTGTGAGTAGAGGAATCTACTCTAGAATATCAAGTTGTAGGTATGGTCTCATATCCCTCACAAGCCTAAGTCAGACAAACTCAATTTTCCCACCTCCTTCTCCTTGATTCCGAACACTATGCAATTTGATTCAAATAACAACTGAAGCAAAAGGATTACTTAAGAAGACAGCCTTATAAAAATCTGGTGGTGTGTGGCACAACCTGCACATAAAAATATACTGAGAATACTTAAGACTTTTCATAAGGGGTGAAATTAACACAAACATTTCATTTCTATAATATTTTCTTAACTTGTACTAAACCCATGGTGTTTTTATGTTAAAATCCTTAAATACTATATTAAGATATAAAAGTTATAATGGCAATGTTAACTAAGATCCCAGGAATATTTCTCATTAGGATAGTAAAAGGTTTATATATTTTTTCCTACATATAAACTGAAGCATGACTGCAGTAAGAATTTTAGTTAAATAGTACATCCCTGTTAGTCACTAGAAAAAGGATAGAAAACCTAAATCTCAACAGGCTACTTTACTTTGCCAAATACCTAAAAATAAAAGGGTCAACTGGGGACTTGCAATGCCTGTCTAATCATTACCATAACCAGGTTTTACAAAATCCAGAACCTAAAATCCATGATGAGATACAGTGAAATGATCTATAATTATAAGATGCTTTCTATAATCTCTTCTCCACAGCACCAAAGGCCTTTGGCAGGATGAGTGTACTATACTCCAAGATTAGATTTATATATCCTAGAAAAAGGGGGACATGCTGATGAACAGTGCTACACTGACATAATGGCTCTTAGTGGTTATAAATGTAGCTGTTCCCTACGTTAATTGACCATGACTAGACTGACCTTTTCTCTATAATTGTAGCTACAGTACAGTAATTAGACAAACCAGTACTTGCTTCTGATAAAAAGAGTAGCGGAAGAAAGCTCTCAATCACTAGCTTTGAGAATGGAGAGTAAAATAAAGTTAGCATTCTATTGGGAAAAAGTTAGCAACTAATAGTTTTTCATAAATTATGTTCTATCTTTAGTTTAATGTCCTAACTAAAAACAAAAATCCCAGAGGATGGCCCTTTCTCATACACTTAGAGACAGGGACACTTTTTATCAGCTAGAGCAATGAAAGCTGGTATATAAAAGACAGCTAAAGGAAGTTAACAGTAAAATGTGTAAATCCAGGATATATCAAGTTTAATGTACAGTAATTAAAAACTATCCACACATGCAAATTAGAGTCCATTAATTCCTTCAGTTATAGGAATAGTAAACAAGATTTCACTATGTTCAACACAGTTAAAAAGAATGAATAGAAATGATAAAAATGAAAACTGGCAAAAGTATCTTACAATGATTCTGAAATCCCTCGACCACCTCAGAGGCACGTATTGCTAAACCATAAACTCCGTGAAGGCAGGGAACACACGTGTTCTGCTCACTGCCTTGTCCAAATGCCTGGTTATGGTAAAGGAATAAAAACATTCACTAATTGGAGGCTCTTGTCTGGAGGAACCAAGATGGCGGCATAGGTAAACACCTATCTTGCTGCCATAGACAGCAATTTCAAAACTACAACTTAAGGAAAGAACAAACACCATCCAGAATCACCGGAAAGCTGGCTGAGTGAAAATTCCACAAATAAAAGTGAAGAAAAGCCGAGACCGGTTTGGCTCAGTGGATAGAGCGTGGGAATGCGGACTGAAGGGTCCCGGGTTCGATTCCGGCAAGGGCATGTACCTTGACTGCGGGCACATCCCCAGCAGGGGGCGTGCAAGAGGCAGCTGATCGATGTCTCTCTCTCATCGATGTTTCTGACTTTCTATCCTTCTCCCTTCCACTCTGTAAAAAAATCAATAAAATATAGTTTTTTTTAAAAAGTGAAGAAAAGACACTGTGACTCAGAGGAGCGGCGGAGGATAGCGTTGAAGATATGCGCAGAGAGAGGTTTGGAGCAGTGCGCACGCCAGCAAATAGGGCGGGCAGCTGAAAATCCGGCCGGTTTTCTCGAACGGGGGAGACAAAGATGTCCCACTGCACTGATACCCCAGCTCTGGGTGAAGTCCAGGGAACCCACAAACATACGGGGTAAAAACTGGACAGTGGGAAGGCACGCTGAAACTCGGGTGCTGCAAGGGTCTGCAAGCTGGTGGAGAGGGCAAGCTTGTGCGGAGTGTGCGTGAACTTGGGAACAGCACAGCTGTGTGACTGCGCAGAGAGTACTCGTGACTTACTCTCTCGTTCGGGAAACCCCCAGACTGCATTGTTTTATGACCCTGGGTGAGACGTTGGTGTGCAGACTCATTTGGGGAGAGTCTGAATTGTCCGGCAGCAGGTGGAGCTCGGCAGCGGCTCTCTCTCATTGCCACCGGCACTGAGTCCCTGGGGCCGCATAGCTGACTGCCTGGCCTGAAGACTCCGACCATCCAACCTGAGCACAGCTGAACATCATAGACAATTGGCCTGTAGGTCAAACCCTCCTAGTGCTAACAAAGATTAATCTAGGCTTACCTTCAACAAGACTGTGCAACACATATACACCTCAGGTAAATGGGGAGGCTGAGCCACTGTCCCTTAGAGGACATCTACCACACAAAGCTAATTGACCAATCAGGAAAGCAGCTACAATGCAGAGACATGGAAAGAAATCAGATGTGAAAAAAATGGAGGGAAAAAAAACGACTGGACATAGAATTCAAAACCATGGTTATAAGGCTTTTCAAGAGGCTCCTAGAAAAGGCTGAGAACCACAAGCAAAAAAACAAGACCTATGAGGAAATGAACAAAACCTAAAAGGAAATGAACAAGACCTACAAGGAAATGAATGAGACCTACAAGGAAATGAACGAGACCTACGAGGATATGAATGAGACCCTCAAGGTTATGAAAAAGGACCAACCAGAAATTAAGCATACACTGACTGAAATAAAAAATATTATAAAAAGACCTAAAAGTACTCTAGAGCACCACAAGAACCAAGTTAAAGATTTGAAATACAAAGAGGTAAAATCCACTCAGCTGGAAAAGCAAGAAACCAAAAGAATCCAAAAAATTGAAGATAGTGTAAGGGGCCTCTGGGACAACCTCAAGCATACCAACATCCGAATTATACGGGTGCCAGAAAAGGAGAGAGAGCAAGACAATGAAAACCTATTTGAAGAAATAGTGACCGAAAACTTCCCACACCTGGTGAAAAAAATTGACTTAGGAGTCTAAGAAGTGCACAGAACCTCAATATATAGGATACCTAAGAGGACCACACCAAGGTACATCATAATTAAAATGCCAAGAGCAAAAGATAAAGAGAGAATATTAAAAGCAGCAAGAGAAAAACTGTTAGTTACCTATAAGGGAGCACCCTTACGATTGTCAGCGGATTTCTCAACAGAAACGAGGCAGGCCAGATGGGAGTGGCAAGAAATATTCAAAGTGATGAATAGCAAGAATCTACAACCAAGATTACTCTATCCAGCAAAGCTATCATGCAGAATTGAAGGTCAGATAAAGTGCTTCGCAGATAAGAAAAAGCTAAAGGAGTTCATCACCACCAAAACAATATTATATGAAATGCTGAAAGATATTCTTTAAAAAGAGGAAGAAGAAAAAGATAAAAATATAAATCATGAACAACAAATATACATCTATCAACAAATGAATCTAAAGATCAAGTGAATTAATAATCTGATGAACAGAATAAACTGGTGAATATAACAGAATCATGGACATAGAGAGGGAATGGACTGACAATTCTTGGGGAGAAAAGGGGTGTGGGAAGAGCAGCAAGAGACTGGACAAAAATCATGCAACTATGGGAGAGGACAGTGGGGGGGCGGTGAGGGTGGAAGGTGGGATGGGTACCGGGTTGAGGGGAGCTATAGGGGAAAAATAAAGGGGAACAATGTAATTAATAAACAACAATAAAGATTAAAATATAAAAAAAAACACTGAGTAATTTTCTCTCACATATCTTATTCACACAAGCAATGACTCATAATGTTTATGAGGCACAAAATAGACATCAATCATGAATGCTTCTTTAGAGAGTTCACCCAGAATAGGAAATTGTGACACTGGACACTTTCTTCTCTTGTGCCTTGGATCCCTCATTTGAAAAATGGGAATGAATAATAAATAGCAAATACCTCGCTAAGTTGTTAGAATTAGCCCATCTAATAGAGGAATATGCAAATTGACCATACCTCCAATCAAGCCATGCCCACAAGCCACGCCTACCAGTCAATCAGGAGCAAATAAACCCCAACCAAGATGGCTGTGGCCACTGAGAGCAGGAGGGAGGCTTGGGTTTCCCTGGAAACAGAGAATGCCAAGCTTTCCGCCTGCCCAACGTTGCTGGCCTAGGCCTCCTCTCAATGCTACAAAGTTTCAATTATACAAGATACATAAACCCAACAGAAATGGTGGCAGCCACAGATCTGGAGAGAGCAGAGGCTAGGGTTGCTGGGGTGATGAAGGAAGCCAAGCTTCTGCAGCTTTGGCCAGCCTAGGCCTCCATTCCAGGCTACAATATTTCAATTATTGAAGGTAAATGTCCCAATAGAAATGACTGTTGCTATGGAGTGAGCAGAAGGCTTGGCTCAACTCCAGGCTACAAAGTTTCAATTATAGAACATAAAATATATCCCAGATACTAGGGCCTCCGCTTGGGTCACTGGGGGGAGTGGATGGCCTGCAAACCACCACAGGCCTCTCACCCAGGCTGCCCCATGCTTCAAGGGAACCCCAACCCTGATCCAGGACAACCTTCAGGGCAAACCAGTTGACCCCCACCCATGCACTAGGCCTCTTTCCTATCTAATAAAAGAGTGATATGCATATTGACCATCACTCCAACACACAAGATGGCTGCCCCCATGTGGTCAAAGATCCTGCCCCCATGTGGACACAAGATGGCCACCACAGATGGCCAGCAAGGGAGGGCAGTTGGGAGGGACCACGCCTGCAAGGGAGGGCAGTTGGGGGTGATCAAGCCTGCAGGAGAGGGCAATTAGGGGTGACCAGGCTGGCAGAGGAGGGAAGTTGGAGGCAAACAGGCTGGCAGGGAGCAGTTAGACATCAATCAGGCTGGCAGGAAAGTGATTATGGGGTGATCAGGCTGGCAGGCAGAAGCAGTTAGGGGCAATCAGGAAGGCAGGCAGGCAAGCAGTTGGGAGCCAGCAGTCCTGGATTGTGAGAGTGGACATCCCTCAAAGGGTCCCAGATTGGAGAGGGTACAAGCTGGGCTGAGGGACAACCCGCCCCCCAACCTTGAGCATGAATTTTGTGTACTGGGCCTCTAGTATATATATAAAAGGTTAACATGCTAACTGTCTGACTGTCCAACCAGTCCTATGATGTGCACTTACCAACAGGAGGCAAACACTCAATGCAGGAGCTGCGGAGCTGCAGTGATTTGGCAACAGTGATTTTGAGCCTACGCACCCTGAAATCCGAGAGGAGGGAGACCGATTTCTCGTGGGGCCGTGTGATTCCACCTTCGGCCATGGGTTACGTTGTTTCTGGGGCACTGTCGGCCCCAAATCTGGTTTACTGCACACTTGGCGTTTGCGTTCGACACCCTGTATGACAGCAACTTTGCAGAGTGCCCACTTGTGCTCCAAGACCTCTCAGGGGATGTCAGAGAGCCTGTTTCGGCCCAATTCCCTCCCACTTATTGGAAGGACACTGCTCACTCTGCAGATAGCCTTCAAGCCACAGTGCCACCCCAGGTGTGGCCAGCGAGGGAGGTTGGCTCCAAGATGTGTCCAGCCTCTCTTGTCCAGTTCCACCCCACAGGCCACCTTCTAATTAATTTTCTTTTAATGTGCATGAATCCATGAACTGGGTCACTAATTTAATATACGCAAAAGCCTTTAGAACAGTGACCAGCAGAATCAAAGCTATGTTAAGTGCTGGTGGTATCTGCAGTTATTCTGGAATAATATGCAGGGAGGTTCTGAAAATCTTACGGCTAATCACTACTCTTACTAGCCCTCTCCCCTCTATCTTATTCCTAAGAAGAGACCATTTCTTATTCACAAGGTGCTGTAAATACTAAGGTATTAAGGAAGGGTCTGGCATATCATAAATGTCCCCCAGCCAATAAAAAGGAATACAAGTTGCACTGAATCAAACGGTATTACAGTGTTATCATCTAATCAGGAAAAAAGTCATTGAGGCCCATTATGATTCTAAGCCTGAATTTCCTAGATAATAATCCAAATGTGACAAGCATTTTTCTCTAACATTTGATAATATCTAATTAAGCAACAGTTATAATAAAAGAGCTTAAAATGTTTCTCATTTTTGCCAGGGCCCATCACAAAGTCAACCTCTATAGGAATAAAAGCATAATATGCTAATTAGACTGGACAGTCAAACAACTTTCTGGATGACCTCTTGGATGAAGCCAGGGCTGCAAGAGCAGAGGGCAGCCGCTGACGCTGTGAGGGCCAAGCCCCTTGCACGAATTTGATGTGTTGGGCTTCTAATTCCTTTATATTCCTTTTTACCATTTATTTCATTCAAAAACAAAACTCTCAATCCTTTAAATGTATCATTGTGACATCGATGGTAAGGAAAACAGAAAAGAAGATTCAACTGACAATTAAATATTAGGAAATGGGCTAAGATGACAACAATGCAGGACCTTAAAACATTTTATTTATTTATTTATTTATTTATTTATTATTTATTTATTTATTTATTTATTTTAAATATATTTTATTGATTTTTCACAGAGAGGAAGGGAGAGGGATAGAAAGTCGGAAACATCAATGAGAGAGAAACATCGATCAGCTGCCTCTTGCACACCCCCTGCTGGGGACGTGCCCGCAGCCACGGTACATGCCCTTGACCGGAATCAAACCTGGGACCCTTCAGTCCGCAGGCTGATGCTCTATCCACTGAGCCAAACTGGTTTCAGCTTAAAACATTTTTTAAAACCTGTACTGAAGATATGGAGAATTACATATTGCTCAAAATGTGCTTAGCATTACAAGTACATTTGTGTGCAAAATAATGTTAAAATTCTTAATAAATAATGGATTTGTTTTATTTATAAATTTAAATATTTCCACTTAACTGCCTAATTCACCCTGAAATATTTCTCCCTTTTGTTTCAGAAAAATAAAGTCTAAGTAGGTACCATGATGCAACATGCTGGATCACCTAAAACCTGGCAATAAACTATTTTTCCAGTCTCCCTCCTAACAATAGTAAGCAGTACATGATAGGTAAGAATGAGCTTTCCTTTGAGCAAATGGAAATAAGATTGTCCTCCAAATTAAACTACAAAATTAATCCAAAATGGAACAATTAAGCAAAAGTATTAGTCAACAAAGCTCCCTGGCCAAAACAAAAATTTGACATCACATCATCATCATAACGACACCTACAGAAAGAAGATACCAATCAAAAGGAGGGTAACCATACAATTTATCATCTAATTGTTAGGACGGGCACAAACCAGGACCATGTGGCACCAGCTGAGACACAGGGTCACCCTAAACTACAAGAGGAGTTGGTCCTGTTGAAATAATAAGAATATGAAGCAGTAGAGCAAACTTCCAAGTATTACAAAGGACCCTATTTCATGAATATACCATCCATTTGATAATTGATACCATTTAGTCTGTTCTCAGGATGTAGTTTTGTGTTGTTATTTAACTTGATTATGTAACTTTTCATTTACTTATACCTTATTTCTTCTGGTATATGGTGGGTCTTTTTTATCACGACAATGTCTTATGGGTTTTTTTTTTCAAATCCCACATGCCAGCATTGCACACTATAAACTGTAGATAGAAATCAATGTTCACTGACTGATAGAAATAATAATAACTACTATTATGGGGGCATGTACTGAGTAGTTAATTATGTACCAGAAATTGTGTAATCACATTTAAATCACACAAAACTTTACTACTGCCATCCCTATTTTATAGATAATAAAACAAGACAGAGGGAGGTAACTTGTCAATAAATAAACCGGTAGGAAGTGGCAGAGCCAGCATTCAAATACAGGCTGCCTATTTCCAGAGTCTGTGTTTATAACCACTACACAAAACTACCTCTCAGTGGAAAATATACTTGTACTTAAATAATTTATTCTGAATTTTTTCAAATTATTCAACTTTAAAGTCGGCTGAGTAATAGCTGATGATAGCATCCAGAGTTGGTATAGGTATAGACAAAAACTCTTTGCAGTGATACAGACATGCAATGTAATCCTCTCTAGAGAAAATTAAGCAAGATGTATAAAAATTTTAGATATGTATGCCCCTGCATGCAGAAATTCAGTTTCAAAAATTTGACCCTCAGGAGACAAAACTAAAAGATGCAAAGCAATGGGCATAAGAATGTTTATCATGCAGTTATTTATAGGAGTAAATACTGCAAATAATTAAAATGTCTACCAATAAATGATTGGTTAAATATACTGTGCTAAAACCCTACCAAAAATCCATGAGAAATGGTGACATAGATCTATATTTATAAAAATAAATCCACAGTATATTGTTGACTTATGGAAACACAGTCCGAAAGAAGAAGAGAGGAGTACACAAACATATAGTCCTGAAAGGATGTTCCCAAAATATTAGCAGTGAAAATATCTGGATAGTGGGATTTTATGAAGTCTCAATCTTTAAAAAAAAAAAAACTTACTAAAAACCTACTTATGTATAATTTGTTATTTTGCCATTCAAATGGGGCATAAAAGAAATATCATAGCCTACAATTCAGAGATATTCCAGTCTGTTCTAGGCCATAAAAGAAAACAAATGTTGGGGCAAATAAATGCCTAGTTTGGTGAGGAAAAGGTCAGCATCATGGGACACCACAGCCTTAGAATCAAAGGGAAGCAGGTTCAGACTCCACCTTGGCCACCAGCTTCATGAACCTGCACAAGTCACATGACCTCTGAACCTTGGTTTCAAAACTCACAAATGAATGAGTCATACAAGATGTTCGCAGAAGTTTGTTTCCATTTTAAGGGTCTGTGGTTAAAATCTTCAGAAAGAGCAGGTAGGAATATGACAATTTCTCAATCCTTTTCTAGTCACAAGTGGGTTATTCTGAAGTGTATTAGTCTATATGTTAGTTTGTACAAGACGGAAAATACCAAAGCCCAGAAAATGAGAACAATTGAAACCCACAAATAGACTCGGGCACTTACTGGAAACACAGTTATCCTTAAGGAAAATGGCTGAGAGAGACCCACCACCATCCCAAAAAAAGCTCTTTTCTAAACAGTTGACATCCCACTTTTATACGGATAAAAAACATATATATATGTTTTGGATATATATATATATATCCATCTGACACTGTAATATTTATATTTCTACTGACAAAAATGGAAGGAAAAGCGTGAAGTGACACTTTGATGTTGCATTCCACTGTTAATCAGACATATCAATAATCAAATCTGGAGAGCTGCCAATAAAAATAGAAGAAACCTCATTAACATTTTAACAAACCTGCAAGCCACAGACTGGAAAACCAGAACAAGGTGACGCAAAGGGAATCGCAGGTGCAGGGTCCCTCCTCCAGCTGCTTGTCCTTTAGCACTCCTGTGCCCCCTCCATGCCTGCTCCACTCCCAGGAAACACTCCAGAGAGGTCTCTGTACCTGAGACCTCTAACACACCTGCCCAGGCTCTAAAGTTAAGGGGCTTTGTTGTATGTCATCTTTTTATTTTTTAAGGCTTTTTTAAAGTTGAGAACAAATAACTTGATTTTAAATATACTTCAAGAAAGTGCTGATCTTGCAGTTACAAGAAGCATTGTGTCAGTTAGTCAGAGTGTGATTTAATATGTTAACTAATGGACCCAGATGATAGATGAAGCGAAACATGGTAAGAAGATTAAAAAAAAAAGAAAAAAAGAACTACCCACAATAGATGAAGAGCCAGGAGCTTACAGACAGAAGGCTGAACTCAGTGTCCTTTCAAATGACTTCCAAAGCAGGTTCTGTGGACTACATCAAACTCAGAATTACAGAAACACTCCAAGTCAAAAGTTAATTTTCATTCATTATTTTTTTCTATTTTACTATAAATTAGAAAATAAGAGCCTATTTCCTATAATTTTTGAATTTCCTTTAATCTCCTGTTAGTCCATTGTATATGTGTATGTCTGCTTGTATAGATAATGTAATTATATTTTAAAAAGTGCAACTCATTAAAATATATTTAGATGAAAACTGCAAGTAAAAAAATACTTCACAAAGATAAAGTATTTATTTATTAAGAGAGCTTACTTAAAAATATCTAATAATGAAATATGTAACTTATTACATATTAATATAAAAATACAATAAAAATATATAGTAATTAGTACCCCCTAATTGCCTTATTGTCTTCAGAGAATTGTGAATGCTTTGATGTTACTATACAATAAACAATAAGGAACTTCCTAGTGTCTTTAAAAAGTTTAAGACATTTACTGTCAATTTGCAGGAAACCGTGTGGCTATGATGGTGATAAAGCATCCATGATGGATGGTACCACCCAAGCCACCATTCTGTAATGAACTAATGATTCATATTCAAGGTGCTTTTGAAACATGATTAAGCCTTCAAATATTTCACTAAGGTAAATTCTCATTACTCCAGCCTTGTACAAGAGAACTTAAGTTTACCAAGGTGACACGGCGAATGACTCACAATAAAAGTTCGGAAGAAAGAAAGCTCTATTCATTAGTCTTATGGAGAAGCCTTTCAGGGTAGTTTATTCCATTGCTCTGAGTCTCACTGACCTTCTCTGGTGGTCACTGGTGTTTGCTAAAATGTCACTGACTAAAAAACTCCTTACAATAACTATGCATTATAAAATGAATATGTCAAGAATCAGATGAAAATGTCATCAGGGACACTGACAACAATAAAAGAAAATATTCCATTGGTTTAAGGAATAGAAGAATATCTAAGTTTGAGGGGGGAAATTACATGAGAAAATGTCATTGGAGACTACATTTAAAAAAATAAAATAAAATAAACAGCTTAAATAAGGGAAGATGACACAAATTAAAGGGGAAAATGTTATCTGAGAATAAAACGCTCTGTAATGGATCAGAAACATAAAGAAGGACACCTTTTACAAAGGCCTGTGAAAAAACTAATTCCTGTTTAGAAATCATCCTGATTGTGGAAGAAAGAAGAGTGTGGAGATGGAGGCAACATGTACACTACACACCTGTGAGAGCTGTTCAGCTCAGAATCCCAAAGTTACTCACCTTTTCACGTGCATGTCAACATGAATGACATAATTTCTGAATGTCAAAAGTAGCACAGCAAATTAAATAGAAATTGAAAAAAAAATTTTCTCCTTGTTACCCTTAAAATAGAAAGTCAAAGGTTGTTGATTTTCCCAAGTTGAAGTCTTTGGAAATGAGTTTCATTTGCACAAATTTTTAAAATCAAACAACCCTGTAGGACATGACTACTCTTCAAAATTTTTTTTAAAAAATGATTACACTGAGAAAACTGGTTTTATACACTTGGAGCTAGTTAGTCCTAGCCAGTGTGACTCAGTTGGTTGGAGCATTGTCCCAAACACTGAAAGATTACAGGTTTGATTTCCGGTCAGAACACATGCCTAGGTTTTAGGTTTGATCCTTGGTTGGGGCATTTATGGAATACCACCGATATTTCTCATATCAATGTTTCTCTCTTCTCTCTCTCTCTCCATTCCCCCTTCTCTCTAATATCAATAAGCATGGATCAATAAAAATTTAAAAAGTAATAAAACAGCTAGCTTGCAGATTGTGATTATGGAAATCAATGATTCAAGTTCATTACTGATAAGAATGTATTTTTATATATATCCTGAAATTTTTTATCTGTATATGATTGGCATATTCAAATAATAGATTTAATAGAACTTTCAAAATAACACAGGTACAGTGCCTTAAGACAAACTGATTTGAAGATTAACCATTGTCCAGGTTTAATCCTAGGTAGTTTATCCACCTAAATGCTTATGGACACCATTCTCCTAACAATAAAGTGAAACCAATGCTTATATGACATTAATAAAATAGAGAGGTGCATGTTGGATTTCCTGTTACCATGGAGTAAATCC
The DNA here is from genome assembly GCA_027563665.1 of Antrozous pallidus. Classification (NCBI taxonomy): domain Eukaryota; kingdom Metazoa; phylum Chordata; class Mammalia; order Chiroptera; family Vespertilionidae; genus Antrozous; species Antrozous pallidus. Next base: position 66,490,534 of record CM050512.1, read on the forward strand.
CACGCTCTCCCCTATGCATACTCCCAAGGCCATTGGTGTGGGTCATGACAAATTCTAACTACCAAGTGCATGAAAGGTAGTATACAACGAATAGTGAGAAGTTAGCAGAGATAAATGCAACCATTCAAATTAAATACTGGAAAACTAGTGTCAGTGGGGAAGAAACACAAGTACAGTATATGTGCATACAATAAGCAATGGGAATGCAGCAAAACCATTGTGACCTTGTTCCTTTTTGAGCAGCTACATTTTCAAAATGAGAGATGGTCTTCAAGCAGCAGCAGTGTCCCTGTGGCTGTCTAAATGCCTATCAGGGCCTGCTGGGTGACACTTTATAAACTCTACTCTTCTCCATTTCTAACAAGCTTATTATATCTGACCTGGAATGGATGGCTGCCAAAGCCATCACCAAAAAAAGAAAAGAAAAATGTTCTTTTATACAGTAATGATGTCTCTATACCAGGAATAAACTTATAAAAGGAAGATGGACTTCTACTTAAAGACATAAATTATTAAACAGTTCTAATTCTATTAAGAACATAATATCCAAAATACTAACTTATGGTTAAGTAATATGTATTTCTTCCAAGACCATTATTTCACGAGATATCTATAAATAAATAGAAAGAAACGTTATAGAAGTCCTTTTTTTTCCCTTCAAACTCATTACTACATTTTATTAATGAAAGCCAGGGTGTTGTCCTGACATATTTTGTCACCCCTTTTCAGAATAAATTACTGCCGCAAGGATATAATCTTTCTCTAGGGTTTTTCTCCCCTGCTTTCTTCGTTCTGTTTTTTTTAATCCAGTAAGGTTGTCAATCAGACTAAAATTATATCCATATACCTCACATACAAACCACCACTCTATGTTAGAGAATTCAATGATGTATACAGGATTTTTAAAGGCTATGTCTACACTAATAATTCAGACTATTTTGACTGACTTATTTTGACTTGTGCTATTTCTTAACCAATGTGAGCAGTTTGTTTTGTTGTTATTTTATTCCTGTTACCTTGAACACAAGTTATGTTCTCTAGGTTTTATTTCCATCTAATCTATCAACAGGCATTTACTGAGCTTCTGGTTAAGGGCTCAGTATTGTGGAAAAGTCACAATTTCCAGATGTACTTTTATTTTTTACGCTGTTATCAATGTTACATCATAAGAAATGTATAATCCATCTGAGTCTAAATTAAAAGTAAAAGGAAAAAATGGAACTTACTCTCTCTCCTCAAACTAAACCTAAAATAAAGTAAGATTCACCAGATATGTATCCACACAAAGCACTCATGTGTAATACAATAAAATATCAACATACGCAAACACGCTGCTCACTTATTGGTAGAAAAAAAATAGTTTAGTCAAAATAAAAAATAAGAATTCAGTTTAAACTTAAGTTAAAAGGAAAACATATGGAAGCTATGTTTCCCCCAAATGAAAACAATTCTCAAAATATCTTAATAAACCATGCAGGAAATGCTCCTAGGCTTTATTTAAGAAGCGACAAACCCCAGGGCAGGTCTGATTAGTGTGCTGGTGTGGTAAATGGTAAGATGAGCTATATGTTACAGATGTCAGAGCCACTTACTGGTATTAACTAATTTGTTGATATATGGTTACTGTATGATCATGAAAATTAAAAATAAACTCATTTCAAAATAAAAGCATTTGAAAAGATTCTACTACTATTCTTGAAATCTTTGTGGTAGGTATTATTGCCTATATGACATAGAAGTTATGTCCTTCTAAGACTTATTTATAGAAGATATAGATGCTGACAGCAAAAATATAAGGTACATGAATACAATTTTAGTCTGATTAAGCCTCAGCCACAACTTGCTAAAGAAGAGTCTTTTCAATTCCATCTCTCCCTAATGACAATAAAACAGAAAAGGATGTATTCTTAATACTACAAAACACTGCAATCTATTTTTAATACATATAAAACCAGGCCTTGTATTTATGTATTTTTAAATTTGTATTTGCACTACTCCTTTCAGACTCAAGGTCCTTATGAGACCAGAAGAGCTACCTTTCCCCCTTAGATGATTATCCAAGATTAAATAATAACATTAGAAATTGCAAATAGATGTCATTTTTATTGTAATACTTATTTTATTATAATGTTATTGTTATACTCTTTAGCTACCACTTATATTTAGTGGACTCCTTTGGTAGGTTTTACTGCTTATTGCAACCACCTGTACTTTTAAACACAGAATAGGCTATCAGAGGCAGCTGGATAGGCGGGATTGAGGTCAGACAGACATCCATTCACTCCTGACTCTGTAATTAGGAGCTGTGATCATCAATCCGCAAGATACTTTACCTCTCGAAGCCTATTTTACCTCGCCCATTAAGTGGGTATAATGATACTTACGTCACTAGATTGATGTGATAATTAAATGAAAAACAGGGGGACATATGTAATAATTTCAACAACAACGATTAAAAATAAAAATAAATAAATGAGATAATGTATAAAACACTCTTGCCTAACTTAATATGAAATCCTCAACACAAAGCAGCTACAAAGTTAGACTCAGTCAACAACTGTGTAACAAACCACATCAAAAGTTAGTAGTTAAAAAAAAAAAGCTGTTATTTGCTCATGGCTCTGCAAGCCAGCAATCTGGACTGGGCCTTGCTGAGCAGTTCTGCTGGTTTCACTCACAGGATCACAGGAATCAGAAAGCTTGACTGGGGCCGGATTGTCTAAAATGGCCTCACTCTCAGGTGTCGAACAGGTAGTCCTGGTTGTTGGCTAGTCCTCTCTCTCTCTCTCTGTGTGATCTCTCATCCTCTTAGAGAACTACTCTGGGTGTCTTCAGGTGGAAACAGCATTTCAGAAAGGCCAGAACAGAAGTGGCAAGGCCTCTTGAAGCCAAAGGTTATAAGTCGACACCATAATTTTCACCACATCCTACTGGTCAGAGCAAGTCAAAAAGACAGCCTAGATGAAAGGGGATAGAGAAACAAATGCTGCATCTTGATGTGATGACAGGCAATGCCACATTTCACAAAGGATGCCATCTTTCAAGTATACATCATTGCAAAATCCAGGTTTTAAAGGCCAAAAAGTATTTCCCCAAACTAGAGGAACACTGCTAGGCTGTTTCAATGACAGATTTCAAAATAAGAGCCAAATCCAGACACAGTTACTGATTCTCATTTAGGATTCCTTATTTTTCTGTGTTTTAAGTCCGCAACACTTTTCTATTTGATATAGTTAATACATTTATTTCCAGATGCTTTGATACTTTCAATAAGCAACTTTCTATTTGAACACTCCACAACAAGAAATAACACCAAGAAATCTGGATCAAATATAAAGCACTTCTAGAAACTACAAAGTTTGTAAAAGAAGTAAAGAAAAAGATATAATTATAAAAAGTACATGCACTTCTGTTCTTCTCCATGAAAATAATTCTTAGAGAAAATTTAGCTTTGTGATGATGCTGTTTAACTAGTTAGGCCCAGAGATCCATTCATACTGAATTAAGGATGAAGAAAAAATAAGTTAAAGAAAGTAATGCTTATCTTTCTGAGCAAACAAACAGTGGAATGCTAAAACAAAACTTGAAAAGTTATCTTTAATTTACTGTATCAAATATCATTTTTAAAATACCTTTGCAAATTTCTTGTCACAGCCAAGAAAGTCAGAAAATGATAATTGCCACCAGGACTTCCTTTAAGATATGTGTCTCTAAAATATATACTTCAAGAGCCCAAACCTTATTTGTTTCAGAGAATTCTATGGGGCTGGATATGCCACTAAACATACTGCATAGGCATTGCTCCTTAAGGGAGGAAAGAGGTGAAAGAAAGAGCTACTTGCTGCCTGGCAATAGGGCAAACAAAGAAGCAATTTAGGAAACAGCTAATTACCCCCATTAATAACATTTCTACATTCTCCAGTGAGGAACTGATTCCTAAACTTGCCACTTTTTCAGCTGAGGATCAGTTACAACATTGCTTCATTGAGAAAGATTTGGAAAATCAAATAGTTCGCAATTTTAGACAAACTGGTGCTGCCAGAATTATAATTCTGAATGACAGAAAATTTCAAAATTTCATGAAGTATGCCTAATCTGGTTTTTGAGACATTTAAAAATCTGAATTACATTATGAGAAGCTATATGAGAAGCCAAATACACACTCACCTGGAGAAACTGCCGCTAGCCAGTGCCATCTATGGTGGCTAAGTCTTTGTCCTCCAATGGAGAGGAGAAATTAGATAATTCCAATTGATAACTAGGGATTAAAGATAGTCCTACACTACACAGTTCCATAATGGGTAACCTACTCAACTTACTTTAAAGGAAATCTTGTAAATGACTAAAATCCTCTTATTATGCTTTAATTAGTTCAAATTCCTATATGGGTGATAAATAGTATATGGATAAGTTCATATGAAATAGTTATCACTTTTGAAAAAACAGTGACTATTCTAACATTTGATAATTATATTGCTTACAAATATTAATTGCCAGAATTTCAAAAGACATTTCCAAAGTGCACCTCAAATAAACAGAAAAGCAATTAGCCTAAATTAATTGCTTTGCTGATGTGGCTTGCAGTAGATATGCTTGGTGGTTTTGAAACTCCTGCCAGTGTTTTCACAACTTGATGTTCTGATGATGTTTGAGCCTATTTTTCACACCAGAGCAATTAACCAGATAATTGTTCTAATGGGAACCTGGGCCTGAATCGGTATGTTTAGGTTCATAGTGGCAAACAACCAAATATTCAGCATACATTTATACAGTACCACTTAGCACCGCTACAGAAAGACTTAAAGGAAAATTGGCAATATTAATTCTCATACAGCCTGACTTTTCTCACCAAGAAACAAACAAAATAAAAAAACTGTGACTGTTTTCTCTGCTACTTTTCAATTAATGTAAGATATCATTATATATGAACGGCAAGTAAAGTTTCTAGTTCTACATTGAAAAGTATTCCAAAGACCTTATTAAAAGGACAAAACCCAATGATTCAACATTAAAATCCTACCTACTGTTAAAAAAATAAAATGAGGGTAAGGCTCTTATAAATTGCATGCAGTACATAAAGCAAGTTCTATCTGAATCCAGACAATGACATGAAATCCTCCCTTTATCAAGTGATAAATAAATCTGGAAGGACGGGAGCATTTAAACCAATTGCCTGGATTTCAGCCAGTGTACAAGCCATATTTAAAAGCATATTTATAAATCCTACAAAAAAAAAAAAAGCACTTGCATAGTCCTCTCAGGACACAGGTATTAAATGACTAGTCGGAGCAAAGTGCCAGGGGCTTGGGGGAGGGGGGCAGAGGCCCATAGATGAACACACTGGTCCCCCTTACAAGGAGAGAGGCTCATAAACAAAACATTATGCAGCCACACAACAATACGTGCCACCAGTAAAGTGATGTACCCACGGATTCAGCTTGACAGTGACATGATACAGCAATCCATTACAAACACCATTATTATTTCATCTTTAAATATAAAAGAATTCACATTCATTTTAAGAGAAGTTATTTGCAGTGCAACTAACATTGTTAATGAAACAAGTCTGCTTTTTTCTACTTCAGTGAGGAGTTACTCTACTACATTAAATTAAATATTTTCTTGATTAAAAAATGATATAGCCTTTCCTTTTGCAAAGGGATTCAAGCTGAAAGTACTCTGTCATTTTTCATGCTTTCATATCTTCTTTCTTAATTTCTGAAAGAACTGTCACATGGAAAATAGGCCAGTCTCATACACGTTAGGTCTGCCATTTTTAATTATCACCAATATAGTTCCAGCAATTTCTCCTCTGGTTAAACATTTGTATACTTATCTTCTAAAATATTTCTTTACACCACTGTTCATAAAATATTTTAAGCTGAAGCAAAATCTCTTCCACTAAACTAATAACTAATCACAGGAGATATTTATCATCTCAAGTCTTTTACAAGAAAATTGTCAGATTTAATCACCTTTCTCATATTTTTACTATTTACTGGGCTTCATTTATCATGCATTATAAAATGTTACAGTGAATTATTTTAATTATCATTTCTGGTTAGGGATTAAGAATAAGACAACTTCTGGGGAAACTAAGGGAGAGAGAGATGGTTGTAAATTTGTTCAGCCAATACACTATTATCATTTTCATCAATAAATGAAGATTTTCTTCATTTTTGACAATTTAAAAACAGGTTTGAGGTTAGGAAGCCTCCAAACCATTGGTATATAGCTCTGCTTTCATCATCATATCAAATGTGTCCCATTCTTTCCCATAACTGGATCACAAATTCTGATTTCCTAACTCTTAAAACATGTTTTTTAATCCTGCAACTAAATTCTTAATATATCTGTTAATCATCTTGATACTGCCTTAAAACACATATTTAGAGTAGCACATCCAAGAATAAGAATAATATGACTCTTTAGAAGCTTTTAGTTATTTGGATAACTGTTTGCTCACTAGGAACCAAAGACAAAAGCCAAACTTTAAAATTATTACTATATCTTAGGAATGTCATAAAATTAACATTATTCTATAAGACAAAATATTGTGAACATGAAGGATCAATCAGAAACTCAAATCTAATTTCTATCCATCTCCAAAGTTGGAGGTAAAAAATCAAACCAAGTTGAGACATGTACATCTCACCAAGTCTTCCTTTCAAGTGATTTTACTAGGTTAAATATTCTAATGTTGTATACCAATTAGTATTTCCCTGAAAATGATATTACATAATTAGAAATATTAAAAGGACCAACGTTAGAGCCAATATCACTACATATCAAAAAACAAAGAAGTTCATTTATTTTGAATACACTAAAAATTTCACCTATAGATGAATGCACAAATCATTTTAACAGAAAAACTTCCCTTTTACAGAAAAATATCATCAGTTCTTTGAAAAGCCATATACACTAGAAAAACAATACATATTATTTATAGAAATTATTTCTTACCAAAGGTATTAAAATTTTTAATACAGGTAACTGCCTTTTTTTTAAACTCAGGAATATACCCAGTATTCTCCTTTACTCTGAAATGGTTAAGTATTTGCTATAATTGACAGGATGCATTTTTATATGGTAAAATTTTTAAAGTAAATGAGTATCATCATATGCTTATATACCCCTTCAAATTTCATTTTTGAAATCGTTTCTGATTCCAACTATGAATCAGGTATGGTACAAGACACAAAACTTTCTACTTTTCCTTATGTAACTTAGAAGGAAATAAATAGTATTTACAAATGGCTTTGTTAGAGAAAAATTAATTTTATTACAAGATTAGTTGTTTTAAAAATATACAATGCATAACCCAAGGGCAGCCAATAGTGTGGTGAAGGCCTAGGGAGGGGGCTGTGTAGGGTGGATGGGTCAGTGAGGGGGAGAAAGAGGGGACATCTATAATACTTTCAACAATAATGATAAATTAATTTTTAAAAATCTACAACTCTGTGTATGCAGTAAGATATCGAAAACGTGTCCCCTCTCAGACATCCCATGGGGAAAAGTGAAGGTACAATTCTAATGAGGTTCAAAATGCTCAAGCATCATCTGAGGTCAGACCATCAATTTATCATCCATACCAGTGCACTGGAACACAGAGAGAAGCAGCAGCAGCAGAAATGCTCAACCTGACAGCATTCCCACAAAAGCAGTGGTCCTGAACCCATCAGGACCTTCAGTCACTCCAGGTCTGAGGCAGAACAAGGTACTGGGAGACAGTGAACATTGCCTGGTTACAAGTTGAACTTTCAAGACACACAAAACCAGATCCCAGGCTCGGTTCCACCACTTACAGTGAGCTGTCTAACCTTATTGAGCCTTAATTCCTTCATTTGAAAATAAGATTAATTTCTTCCTTGGTATTGTTGTGAAGATTAAATAATACATCCTATCTAATAAAAGAATAATATGCAAATTGACCGTTACTCCAACACAAAAAAATGGTTGCCCCCATGTGGACACAAGATGGCTGCCACAAGATAGCCAGCAGGGGAGGGCAGTTGGGAGGGACCAGGTCTTCAAGGGAAGGCAGTTGTGGGTGATCAGACCAGCAGAAAGGGCAATTGGGAGGGATCAGGCATGAAAGGGAGGGCAGTGAGGGGTGACCAGGCCTGCAGGGGAGGACAGTTAGGGGCAAAGAGGCAGGCAGGGGAGAATTTAGGCATCAATCAGGCTGGCAGGAGAGTGGTTAGGGTGTGATCAGGCTGGCAGGCAGAAGCGGTTAGAGGCATCAGGAAGGCAGGCAAGTGAGCAGTTGGGAGTTAGCAGTCCTGGATTGTGAGAGGGATGTCCCAGGTTGGAGAGGGTGCAGGCTGGGCTGAGGGACACATACCCCCATGCACGAATTTCATGCACCAGGTCTCTAGTTGTACATAAACACTTAGCACATTCTATGGCCCAGGTTGGAATAACTGGCAGCTACTATTAGCTGTTATTATCATCCTTGGTCCAAAGGAAAGTACGTATATACCATGAGCTCAGTGGCACTACAAAAACTAACATGGTTTCAAATGCATTTGAAGACATCACCTTTGTAAACAGTTTGGGAGCTTGAACAGTAGTTACTGTAACACCATACCATTTTCTGAGGATATTCTTACAAAAAACTGTAAATATGAAAGAGTGTTAAAAGGTCTGCCAACCTCAAATAAGTGTCATTAGTTCAGAAAGACTTCTTTCTGTTCCTACAATTCTCCCACAACTTGGTAAAATGTATTTCTTGCTATTTTTGCAAAAAAAATATAAGTAAGTATCATAGAACATACAATATCATAGAACACAGAGCTATGCAATCGGTTACAAAAATAAGCAAAATTCAGTTTTAGTTAAGTTCCAGCTAAGTGGCCCAGCAATATAATTAGGCAATAAATGTATGCAGACAGACTGCTCCATACTCTACACAGGCATGTACGTTCCACCACAGAGCTGCTTCCACAGTCGGCATTATTTTTTCTGCCTCTTTATTTCTGGTTTTCAAGCTATTATAGGAGAAAACTACTCCAACATCACATTCATACTCCAAGGTGAAAAGTATCCCTCTCCTCCAAACCACTTAACTTTAACAAAAAACAAAATATTCTCAAACTCAAATTCAACTATGCTTGCTGATTTAATGGACAGTGTGTCCTAGTTGGGCAATCTTTAAACCTCAGTCTCCAGGAGAATTAAGTAATATTAGGGGATTGAAATGAAATAAAATTTGAAGTCCATTGTGACATGACATTCACAGGAAGATGGTAGATTATCCACCCGGTCTTCAAACACTTATAAATACAATATATAGCATATGTTCAAAAACAATTCCTGGAAATAAAACACTGCAAATATTTTATATCACCAACACCTGCTCAAATCCTCTCTGAACTTTATTTCTAAATGTCACCGTTTTTTATTGAATCGATGGAAATTTGAAAGGAGAAACAGAATAAACACCCAGAGAGGATCAAGGGAGTTAGAAAAGACTTTATAGAATGCCACCTTGAGTTTTATATGAGCCAGCGTGCTGTCAGTCTCCCTGAAAGGGGTGGTAAGGAACCTGTCACTTTCCATACTCAACCTGAGTATTCCTAAAAGGCTAAAAAGGGCTACATAGGAAAGCAAAAGAGAAAGAATATTATTATTAAGATTTTTCTTCATATTATAAACATATGAATCATGAATTAAATACTAAGCACTGCAAATAAATTTGTTTTAAATCACAGGCTTGAAGTCAAGGGAGTTTAGTAAAGTAGTTCAACTTTCTTTATAATTCAGGAAACTTTTTTATAACACTCTTGTTTGAACCTTAAGTGGGAGGGAGTTCTCCTTTTTGGAAGGCAGTCAATGAAAATAAAGGTTTTAACTTATTTTAAGCTGAGTCCTGTTTTCCCCTGTAACTTGCACCTGTTGGCCAAAGTTCTGATGCCTAAAATCATAGAGAAACAATTTAGGTAGACTGATTAACTCTATTAGCTCTGAATATGTTTTATCAGGCTCAATTTTAAAACCTATTCAATTTAAAATCAGAAATTCCTTTAAAAAAATCTCTACATTCTGAATGTTATTAAAGGATAATTGTAGATTGGGTGGAGACAGGCAGATAATATGAAATAATAGATCATGCTAGAATGGTGAAGGAATGGGGAATGGCCAAAGAGAACAGCACATTCCTCATCCTGGGAAAATTGTTGACATGAGGAAATGTGGTCCAATGTTGCTAGACATGCAACTTTTCCAAGAGAAGCCTGAAATTCACAATTTTCATGTGAACTATGCCAATGTTTAAAGTGTTGGCAAATAATTCAATTTTTAAAATATCATATAGGCCAAACAAAACAGCTCTGTAGACTGAACTCAGCTGTGGCCCACAAGTTTGCAACTTCAAGTGTAGTTACTATTTTGAACACTAGTATACATAAAGTGAAATCTCAACATATTGCAAATGTTATTTTATACTTGAAAGAAACTGGTCAGAACAGACTAAGATTTAAAATTCTCCAAATTTTAGAGAGCCTGCTGATGCCATATCCTCCTTTACAGAAACACAAGATTCACACAGCAAATCAACTCCTTAAAGAATATTCAATAAATGTAACATATTTTTTAAAGTTGCAAATACAAAGAAAAATATCTCTAGCTAGGTAAGGTCAACTACTTGGCAACATAATTTACATTAACAACCAGTTTGACTTGTGCTATGGTTTGTGATTTTAACTGATGAATATTAGAGAATCTTTCAATTCTCTTACATTGTTATTCTCTACTGGTATCTTAATTCATAAGAAAGGGTGATCTACTTACTGTCAATGAAAGAATCATGTATTTCATAATGGGCATGTACGTCATATGATTGAACTTTGTTTTCAGGATTAATGTTAAAAATTAAAAATGGGCCAAAACCGGTTTGGCTCAGTGGATAGAGCATCGGACTGTGGACTGAAGGGTCCCGGGTTCTATTCCGGTCAAGGGCATGTACCTTGGCTGCGGGCACATCCCCATTAGGGGGTGTGCAAGAGGCAGCTGATTGATGTTTCTCTCTCATCGATGTTTCTAACTTTCTATCCCTCTCCCTTCAGCTCTGTAAAAAATCAATAAAATATATAAAAAAATAAAAAATAAATAAAAATTAAAATTAAAAATGGGAAGATTAATTCCCTCTTTAATAGCCCATTTAAATATTAAAAACATATTTTGTAAAGATCTATTAAAATCAATTAGATTTCATTTAATTCTTATTAGCAAAAGAGAACAAAAGAACCATTATAAGATTATCATTATAAAAGTACTCAGAACCATTCAATTTTTTCACACATAAGTTTTTTTACAACCAAAGCATGCTGCTTTTGACTCTGCGCCAAAACAGTGAAAACCAAATTGGATGTGAAATAATAAAAGATTTATATCAAATACAAATAAACATTTCAATAAACTTGAAGGCAGAGAGAATAGAGGAGACATAAAAACCAGATGTTTAATTTAAATCACTGGTAGAAATGGTCAGTGTCTTCTTTTTATAAACCACTTAGATTGTATTTGTATTTAAAAGTAATGGTAATGTCAAATGACTATTAGACCATCCTTCTGAATACAAGAAAATATCATGCTGTTTAACTCTCAACACACAAAAAGTACTTTGAGAAAAACAAAGATAAAGAACAGCATGTCTTAGTCACATAGATCAATTCAAGAACCTGAAAATGCTAACAGGCACTATGAACCAAATAGTCAAGACCGTCAATAACTACATATTTAAAAATTTTGAACTTCAAAAAAATGTCTCAAAAACTTTTAAATCTAGGATAAAAGTTATATCTAATATCTGAGAAGAGTATCAAAGAAATCCTTTATTAAAGCATTAAACATAGATCCTTTTTACATATACTCTATATACTGTAAAATATATTATCAAAAGGTTCTATCATACTTTAATTATGAAAGAAAATAATGAGATTAAGTTTTAAAAACCTAAAAAATTTTACATATAAGTGTCACTTGTGTGTGAATCCCAACTAGGGAATGAAATATTGACTCATTAGCTATTTGCTTTTTCTTATTAGTCTTCACCAGTTTTTACTGCAGCAATGATGGAAAAACACATCTCTCAGAAAAGCCAAAGAAAAGTCAAGCAAATCCTCTACATTTAATAGGAATACCACAACAAAAGCTGTTGAAATAATTAAATGAGGACATGTATAAAGTGCTTATTAATTACCTGGGTAATAGAGTTACTGTTCTCCCCTTTATCCTTACATGGTTCACTATTATCTCACCCATTATGTCTTATGCCACCTAGAGAGCAACCATGAGAGCAGCAGGGGCTCAGTGCCCACAGACAAACACAGTACCAAGTATTTAGTAGGGGTTCATAACTGCTTCTGATTTACTAGAGGATAATAATGAACAGATGTAAAAGAGATGCTAATTGATAGCCTAAATGCATTAGTGCATCCCAGTGCCCTCTATATGAAAGGTTACTAACCCACCCATCTGAGCTAAGTCCTAAAGTTATAATTAAATCTGATGGGAAGTCCTAGATTTATACCAATATAATTACAATTATTACTTAGCTTAGTGAAAGAATATGGCAAGAACAATGAGATGAGTAATTTAGATGATACTGCAAAGTGGGTTTGAATGTTTGAAACTTTGATTATAGTGCACAGGATAAGTGGAAGCAGTGTAATTAAAACCTAAGAATCTGATCTTTAAAACGCTACTACTCAACCTCATTAAAATGCATGTTTTCTCAATTAATCCAAACTTTTCCATTAAAAACATAAAAATATACTTTCATTCCTTGAAACTATATCTCTACAGCACATATATTTAGGATCAAATACCAAATAACCATTACAGCTAAGTAGGAAAAACTGACTGAAACCATAAGAGGTTTGGTAGATGGAACCTAACCAAAGAAAGAAAAGGCCAAGTGAGAATGGTTTCATTTGTAAAAACTAAGTAAGTTTTTAAAGAAGGCTTGCGGATTGGAAATCCCTAAATATATTTGCTTAAATTGTACAAACCTAAGCAAACTGTTTATAATATAACAGTTCTGAGATAACCCATATAATCATTTATGGGCTGAATCTTATTATCTTATTTATTCTCCGAGTAACTGACTTGGCTACATACTAGGTACACTGAAAACTGTGTGGAATAAAAAACAATCATTTTCATAATCATTTTGTTGCAGAATCAGTTTTCTCCTTTTAATCTGATGCTTTACTAGGAAGTTTATCTCAATATTTAGCTAATGGCAAACACCTAAACCACAAAATGATTTTTATGTACTTTATTTTATTAGTTGTTATGAAACACATTTAAGACATTTTAAAGTTGTCATATAATTTGTTATGAAGAATGTTTATTATAGAGAATTTTATTTTTAAAAATTTTATCAATTTCTTTTAGATTTTGATATGCTTCATACAGTGACTGTTACTAAAAAATAACAAACATATTTTATAAATGACTAGAGGTCTGGTACACAAATTTTGTGCACGTGGGGGGGTGTCCCTCAGCCCAGCCTACTCCCTTTCTAATCTGGGACCCCTCAAGGAATGTCCGACTGCCCATTTTGGCAGAATCCTACCGGGATCGAGCCTAAATGGGCAGCTGGACATCCCTCTCACAATCCAGGACTACTAGTAGGCTCCCAACTGCTCACCTGCCTGTCTTCCTGATTGCCCCTAACCGCTTCTGCCTGACAGTCTGATCACCCCCTAAGCACTACCCTGCTAGTATGATGCCTAAATGCTCCCCTGCCAGCCTATCTGCCCCTAACTGTCCTCCCCTGCAGGCCTGGTCCCCCACAACTGTTCTCCCCTGCAAACCTGAGTCCTCACCAACTGTCCTTCCCTGCAGACCCAGTAACCCACAACTTCCCTTCTCTGCTGGCCTGATCACCCCCTAACAACTACTCTGCTAGCATGACGCCTAAATGCTCCCCTGCCAGCCTGTTAGCCCCTAACTGCCCTCCCTTGCAGGCCTGGTACCTCCCAACTGTCCTCCTGTGCAGGTTTGATCACTCCCAACTGCCCTATCTTGCAGGCCTGGTCCCTCCCGACTGCCCTCCCCTGCTGACCATCTTGTGGTGGCCATCTTGTGTTCACATGGGGGCAACCATCTTTGACCACATGGGGGCAGCCATCTTGTGTGTTAGAGTGATGGTTAATTTGCATATTACTCATATATTAGATAAAATAGAGGCCTGGTGCATGGGTGGGGACCAGCTGGTTTGCCCTGAAGGGTATTCAAGATCAGGATAGAGTTCCCTTGGGGTATAGGGCAGCCTAGGCGAGGGGCCTGTGGTGGTTTGCAGGCCAGCCATGCCCCCCAGCAACCCAAGGAAAGGCCCTAGCATCTGGGATTTATTTATCTTCTACAATTGAAACTTTGAAGCCTTGAGTGGAGCCAAGCCTCCTGCTTGTTCTGTGGCCATAGCCATTTTTGTTGGGATTTATTTATGTTCTATAACTGAAACATTTTAGCCATCAGTGGAGACCAAGGCGAACCAGGGCTGTAGAAGCTTGGTTTCCTCCATCGCCACGGCAACTCAAGCCTTCTACTCTCTCCAGCTCCATGGCTGCCGCCATTTTGTTGGTATTTATTTATCTTCTATGATTGAAACTTTGTAGCCTTGAGTGGAGGCCTGGGCCAGGAAGGGTGTGTGGAAAGCATGGCTTCCTCCATCACCAGAGAAACCCAAGCCTCCTGCTCGCTCCATGGCTGCAGCCACCTTGGTTGGGTTAATTTGCATGCTCACTCCTGATTGGCTGGTGGGTGTGTCTTACGGGTATAGTGGAGTAGTGGTAAATTTGCATATTACTCTTTTATTAGATAGGATGACTATGTGTCCATTCTAGATTATAAATTTTTCAAGACAGAGCCACGTCAAAGGCTATTACATACTTTAAAGAGTAATGCAGGGTAATTTAAGAAAACATATTTAGAATTGCCATAGTTGGGGAAAACTGATCCTATGCAATATTATTTTTAAAGTATAGAAGAAAATTGGAAAACATATGTACTACTATTAAATCTAAGTTATACTGCAAAAAAGTAAAAAACATTTTTAAAAAGTATAGAAGAAAATTAAAAGTGGAGAGAGGTGAAACCTATATAATTTTATTTTTTTTAAAATGGAAGGGGAAAGTGTCTTAAAATTAAAGCATTATCAGATACAAACTTAAATTATTGTTGCTATTTGTGAAAAAAACATTTAAATCTAAATAGGTTCTAATTTTAGCTGAAATAGTACTTTCTATTTTGAAAGCAAAAATATTTTTGGTGCTCTATCTTTAAAAAGAACCTTAGTCTGGAAGTTACTGGGCAAAAACATATCTCGTGCTTCTATATATAAGAGCCTACCTAAACTAATTAGTAATGGTACAGTAGTTAACTACTTTGCAGTTGTTTTTCTTTTTTTTTTTTTAAAGTCTACCTCAAGGGTTCTTGAATCTTTTTTCCCTTCATGCAACATTTCAAAGAAATATAATTTTATCACTGTTTAAATGAAAAAAAGAAACTGCCAGTTATACACATTTTTACTCTGTGTCCATCACATAACCTCTACTTTCTAAACAAATTATATATATACAGAGAGCAAGATGTCATTCTTGAGAAAGGATCTGTGTATATAATGTTTGAAACAATTTCTAAGAATCATTTTCCTTGATAAGTGAACAAATATATTAAAGAAACAAATAGCAATATATTCTGGATGGGTGACAAAAAAAATCAACAGACTTCTGTTGTTACAACTGTTTAGGCAAACATTTTAATCTTAGCATATGAAAACAAATAGATGCAGTGGATAAATTAAAAATAAACAGCTAGGTTCTCAAAAGGCATGGCTACCTTAAATTTTCCTTAAAGTTGACATGCCTTGTTATAATGATAATTAGTATTTGGTACACAGAACACATATTTTCTTCTGGAAAACTCTTTTTAATATATTATATTTGTTACCTGTCATTTATGATCCAGTTCAGACAGAGATTGAGAGAGCTAAGATTTTTGCACCTCTTGACAATTTCCATCACGGTTTCATTATCCAGTTCAGTGATATGACGTAGGTCCAAGCTGGAAAGGTTCCTTAGCTAATGAGATAAATAAAATGAAAGATGAAAAAAGTAAACATTACATTCATTCTCAAAGTAGAGAATCACAGTACAATATTTAAAATAGATAAACTATTTAAATACTATTTTACATAGTAAGTGAGAAATGAGGGCAGAAATATAGCATGAATATATGAATGATAACACATTAAAACCAAACAGATCTTTTTGAGAAATAATAAAAATAGAAAGCTAGCAATCTAATACGTGGGAAAGCTGTTAAATGTATTATATTATGTACCCACACACTGATAAGATTATTCTCTTTAACAATGTTTTATTTCAGATGTATATATATATCTTCATGATTATAATACCACTTTTACGTAGGTTTTCTCGTTTTTTAAAAGATGAAATATAAATTAAGTATTTAATTCAGAGATATTTTGGTGCTACTTTATCAAGGTACTCCAAAAATTGTACTATTCCAGGTTGTGTGTTTCACCGTGTCGAAAGCAATGAGACGTGTTGTTTAAAAAGTAAAGTTTATCTAGGTACCACTTTCCCCAGTTCATCATTTTCTCTACTGTTTCTTGTCTTCCCCTGATGTTTAGTGGCTAAAAGAAATTAACATATTGTTTACACAAAGATGGAAGGATCTTAATTATCCTCATCAAATGAACTATATTTCAAATAAGCTATTTTTGCTTAATACCATTTACTTGTAAGAGGATCTCAGCTCTTGAAAGAAATGCAACTCCAATTGAGACCTTGATGAAGACCTGTGGGACGCTAGACAAAAACCAGTTTGTACTGTTTGAACTCCCGACCCATGGAAACGGTAAGATGATAAATACACATTCATTATTTTAAGCTGCTAAGTTTGTGGTAACTGTGTAGCAATAAAAAATTATTACAGAAGGTCTTGAGGATAAGCCAGGTTTCTCTTAAGAGAAGGAGAATATTCTTAGTCCCTTTAAACATGGAGGGTTCCTGCCCTCCTCCAGAAGCATATGCTCAGGAAAGCACAGAGGAGGTGCTAGGTCCAAAAAGCCCCCTCCTTAACGTGTAGCTTCAGCTGCCAAGGAAGTACTTTCTGGGAAGATCGGTAGCTCTGATATAGCCGTTCCTTTTCTATATAAAAACTATTTTCTTAAACTACATTATTTCCACAGTTAGCTCTTTTTACAGAGTATTTTTAATCCCAACGCCCAAAACCTTATTGCTGTTGGAGATGTACTGTTCTGAGAACGTGTGAAAAACCCAATAGCCTCCGAATTGCAGGTGCAGGCAGCTTGTTGGGCTCATGCCCTGAAAGCAGCCTCATTGTCTGTACCACAGCAAAATCAGAAATACAGGAAAGGCCTCCAGGGCTGCTTGAAAATACTTGAAGCATGACTATTAAACCTAACAATGTTAAGGATGAATTTTGCTACCCTGTTTCCCTGAAAGTAAGACATCCCCCGAAAAAAAGACCTACTTACAGTTTTGCCTCTTGCTGTAATATAAGGCATCCCCCCGAAAATAAGACCTCCCCGATAATATTTTTATTCTTGAAACTGAAAAAGCCTGGGCCTCACAAGCAGTTATAAGAAAATGGGTCGATTTAATGCTGCCACTTGTTATGCGAGGGAGCCAAAGAGGTCTGCTAGTCTGGGATGCAGCCAGCACTCACTGCGCTAAAGACATGAAGAAATTTCTTCACGAAAGAAAAATAAGTCAAATAACGATTCCTGCAGGAATGACAGCCTATCTCCAGACTCTTGATATTGCAATAAACAAGCCATTCAAGGACAATTTGCGTATGGAAATTAATGACTACATTGAAAATAGAATGGAGAGAAATCAGCGTGGAAACTTTGTGAAACCTATATTACAAGAGGTTGAGACTTGGGTGAAGAATTCATGGGAGAAAATCACTGACAGTTGCATTACACATGCACTATGAGCAGACTACCTTGACAAGAAGTACTCATTTAAGGACAGTGCTATTGCTAAATGAGAGATTTGGTCCACTGATTCTGAAAGAAAAGGAGTCACAAGAAATTCACCAGGAAATTCGGGGTTTGGATTGTTATGACGATGTTCCAGAAGATGATGACATGACTGTCACTGAATAAATCTTACTTTGGTTTTTTTATCTTTATTGTTCAGTTTATTAATTACTTTGTTCCCCCTTTGTTTTCCCCCTATAGCTCCCCTCCACCTGATACCCATCTCTCCCTCCACCCTCACCTCCTCCCCACTGTCCTCTCCCATAGTTGCATGATTTTTGTCCAGTCTCTTGCTGCACTTCCCACACCCCTTTTCTCCCCAAGAATTGTCAGTCCATTCCCTCTCTATATCCATGATTCTGTTATACTCATCAGTTTATCCTGTTCATCAGATTATTAATTCACTTGATTTTTACATTTATTTGTTGATAGATGTGTATTTGTTGTTCATAATTTATATTTTTCTTCTTAAAGAATATTTTTCAGCATTTCATATAATATTGGTTTGGTGGTGATGAACTCCTTTAGCTTTTTCTTATCTGCGAAGCACTTTATCTGACCTTCAATTCTGAATGATAGCTTTGCTGGATAGAGTAACCTTGGTTGTAGATTCTTGCTATTCATCACTTTGAATATCTTTTGCCACTCCCATCTGGCTTGCATCGTTTCTGTTGAGAAATCCGCTGACAATTGTATGGGTGCTCCCTTATAGGTAACTGTTTTTCTCTTGCTGCTTTTAATATTCTCTATCTTTTGCTCTTGGCATTTTAATTATGATATGTCTTGGTGTGGTTCTCTTTAGATTCCTATGTTTTGGGGTTCTGTGCACTTCTTGGGCTTTTAAGTCAATTTCTTTCACCAGATGGGGGAAGTTTTCGATCACTATTTCTTCAAGTAGGTTTTCATTATCTTGCTCTCTTTTTTTGGCACCCCTATAATTCGGATGTTGGTATGCTTGAGGTTGTCCCAGAGGCCCCTTACACTATCTTCAATTATTTGGATTCTTTTTGCTACTTACTTTTCCAGCTGAGTGGATTTTGCTTCTTTGTATTTCAAACCTTTTACTTGGTTCTTGCGGTCCTCTGGACTGCTTTTAGGTCTTTGTATAATATTTTTTTATTTCAGTCAGTGTATGCTTAATTTCTAGTTGATCCTTTTTCATATCGTCGTAGGTCTTGTTCATTTCCTCGTAGGTCTTGTTTGTTTCCTTGTAGGTCTCGGCCTTTTCCAGGAGCCTCTTGAAAAACCTTATAACCGTGGTTTTGAACTCTATGTCTAGTCATCTTTTTTCCTCCATTTCTTTCACATCTGATTTCTTTCCATTTCTCTGCATTGTTGCTGCTTTCCTGAGTTGGTCCATTAGCTTTGTGTAGTAGATGTCCTCTAAGGGACAGTGGCTCAGCTTCCCCAGTTACCTGAGGTGGATACTCTTACTGCACTCCTTTATGGGTTGTACAGTATTGTTGAAGTTAAGCCCAGTTTACTGTTGTAAGCACTAGGAGGGTTTGACCTCCAGGCCAATTGGCTGTGAGGGTAAGCTGTGTTCAGGTTGGATGGGCGGAGTCTCTGGGCTGAGCACGCATCAGCTCTGCCCTATGCGGTGCGTGAGTCTTTGTGCAGGGTGGTAATGACTGCACGCGCCTTCGAGAGAAAGCCGTGTCTCCACCCGTTGTCAGACAATTCTGCCTCTCCCCAAATGAGTCTGCACACCCAAAGTCGCGCCCAGGGTTGTAAAACAAAGCAGTCCGGTAGTCTCCCGAACGAGGGAGCAAGTCACGAGTCCTCTCTGAGCGGTCGCACACTTCTGACCCCAAGTTTACACACAAACTGCTGTTCCAAGTTAACGCACACTCTCCTCAAACTCACAGACCTCAGCCGCACCCGGGTTTTAGCTTGCCTTCCCCGGACCTGGGACCTCGCCTGAAACTGGGGAATCAGTCAGTGCAGTGGGATGCCTCCGCCTTCCCCATTGGAGAAAACCAGCTGGGTTTGCTGCCGCCCGCCCTGTTCCGCTCAAGCACACACGGCTCCGAACCACTCTCCACACGTATCTTTAAGGCTGCGCTCCGCTGCTCTGCTGAGTCACAGTGTCCTATCTTTACTTTTATTTGTGGAATTTTCACTCAGCCAGCTTTCCGGTGATTCTGGATGTTTGTTTTGTTGTTAAGTTGTAGTTTTGGAATTGTTGTATGGGGCAGCAAAATAGGTGTTTACCTATGCCGCCATCTTGGTACAAAAATCCAAAATGAATAAATCTTACTTTGTGTTCATACCGGCAAATACCAGTATCAGTAAATGTACCATAGATTGTTGAACATGGAAATAATGGTAGTAACAAGAAATTCTTGATACTGTAGTATTCACAGTTTGTCTGATTATGCTGGTTTGTGATGACAACTACTACCGTACCATATAAAGGTAATAAATTTCTTTTTTTGTTCAACAATAAATATGTACCGTATTGTTCTTCATGGAAAAATAAGACATCCCCTGAAAATAAGACCTAGCACATCTTTGGGAGCAAAAAATAATTTAAGACACTGTCTTATTTTTGGGGAAACAGGGTAGGTATAACCATGTATGTATTTTGTGAACTGTTAAATACAGCCATATACAATACACAGAGAAATTCCACTATGTTTTTCTAGTTATTCTTTATTATAGTCATTAGAAAGTCACATAATCATAAAATTTTACCCAGACACAAAAATATCTCCTATACATGTGTATTTTGGGAACCAGCACAGCTTCTGACACAAAATTTCTATGTGAATTCTTACATATCTTTGGGCTTCCTCCACTGTAAAATATTTCTTTATTATAATAGTGTGAGTGTACTTAATCACCATGAACCATACTCTTTAAAATGATTAAAAAGGTAAACTTCATGTTATGTAATTTTTACCACAATTATAAAAAAGATTACTTCCTCCATCAGAGTAGAAACATACAACAAAATTCCATGAAAAAGAAAATGGTATGTTTTTAATGCCAGTTCAGTCCCATCACATTAGGGAAGGTAACTGAGGACCAAATGGGGTTTGATCAACTTATTAAAGTACAGATAATAAGGAGAGAGATGTTAGGAAATCTAAACTATCTTACAGACTTGGGAAAATGTAAAGATATCTTCCAGAACAATGGAATGGCAAGGAGTAACCATTCCAGTAACTATCTACATGTGACAAAACTCGAAGTCTGGCTCATTGACTCCTGAGCTATCGGAAACCCTGCAGCCAGGCCTCTTCCCCAATGCAGGGGGTCAGACAATGACACTGGGCCTATATTCTTCTTGTCCATAAATGGATCATTTCTTACCCCATCAATGGCGCACAGACTCATGCATGAGGAAATAGATTGACTTGGGTTCCCGCATGCCAGCATTCTACTGAGATCCTAAAGAGTGTTTTACTCTTGGATTCAATTACAGCTCATTTTTTCATGAGTTGACAATCACTGACTATGCATATGTGGCCTTCCCATGACTATTTTAACCAGTTCAGCTTGAAATATGACAGCATCCAAAGGCAGTTCCAGGAAGACACATATTGAACACCTGTATGAGAGATGGCATTTCATGCAAAACTCCACAAACAGCTCTGTCAAATCCATCACATTCTTTCCCTTGCTATGGGAATTTCATAATAGTGCCCTCCAGGGTTTCATAAAATGCTACCTGAAATAATTCTTCACAGTCTGAAACAAGTAATTATATCTAGGATACTGACATTTTAATTAAACTTGCTTTCCTTGTAAATTCATCAGTAGTCTTGGGTTATACAAATCACAAAGGATTTGAAGAAGCAAAGCCATACAACACAAGATCTTCTAAACATTTTCCTCCAGTTTTTAAACATTTTGTAAAGTATTTTAAAAGAAACTTAAGTCAGAATGTAGGTAATCAACTTTCAGTTAAATACCATTTTTATTTGGAAAACTATTACTTTAATCAATTCAGGTCAAAAATACTAAAATCAGTCAATGATTGGTATGACGTATATGTACTTAAGTATAAAATGAGACACTAAAATGTTACCTAGGAAACACAAGCTTGGAGGATTATAAAAAGACCTTAAATTACTTCCAAATTTTCTTAAGACTCTGGAAAAGTAAACACACACACACACACACACACACACACACACACACACACACACACCAAAATTCTCAGTTGTCCAGGTTGTCTCCAGTAGATGAAGCAACAGAAGAGGACTCACAGAATCTTGGCAAAGACAGATAGCAGGGATGTCCCACTGTTTCAGGCTAACATGATAACTTATGTGATACCAGTTGGAGGTGATAATTTTTGAAAAGACTAAATACGTCTGTATAGTTAAATATGTTCAAATGTCAACTAGTACCTAATTTACTTCTTGCAAACCCTGCAGATACTGGCTTCACTGAAGCTGAGTTTTAGGACAATCAACTGTAATCTTTAGGGATCAAAGTCAAGGGTTAAGACAGGCTGCCTGGACAGGGTTAACTGGAGCTGTAGATCAGTACCACACACTCATCTGCCAATCACCTGTTAGAATGCCAAGATGATGACTGGAGAGATCAAGGCACTCAGAGATTAGGGTTAGAGAAAGGCACTTATGAGAAAACTGGGGAGATTCTCCTGCTAAGGGCAGGGAGAGAGACACAGGAGAACAGAAGGAGGTTTTAGCATGGGTCCTTGAATGGTAAACTGGAAAAATATGAAAGAAAACTAAGACTGCTGCAGATGGGAAGGGAAGGAGCAGAGAGGGAAAAGAATTTTGCCACTGAATATAGGAAGGCTTTCATATTTTGACAGGGTCTGATACCTACATTTAGAGAAGAACTCAATTGGCAAGACAGAGAATAAAGGGCATCCCTTCTGCTCATTAACGAGGCCTATGCCTCAGCTTGGTGAAAGCTGGCATTCGAGTATGGAGATGGTAATAAAAGCTGAATAAACCACACTTAGGACATCAGGCAAATCCTGCCCAGCACCTCATAGAGCTGAGAGTCTTGGTGAGAAATGAAAGCTTTTAAGTAGAGAGCCTGAGAGCTTAGCAGAGACAATGACATTTTCCTCATCATGAAAACAGACTTCCAGGATCTTAAATGCTATCCCACCCACAGTAGTGACCATGTTAATTCTCTGGCACCTTCACTCAGTATTCCTTCCAATCGCTGCCTCTTACTCACACCAGGCTGCTGTCTTATTGCTTTATTTCCCAATCCAAGGCCTGTTTGGTTCTTCCATTCTCCTGGATCTGACATCTTTTGCCATTATTTTCACATTCTGTTTTGCTTTTTAAGACACTTTACTGCACTGCTTCTCTTCAGAACTTTCCCTTCTAAGTCCTTCTTGCCATATAACCAGTCAGGTTAATATCCCTTAAATAACTTCGATCATATTGCCCATCTTGTCTGAAACCTTTAGGAAACAAAAATATTTCAATTGCAGAAAGGAATCCCAGAGCTCGCCAATTGAGGCCCAAAATGATAACCCCTACCCCTCCTTGACATCTGTTAAACTCAACTCTATTTCCCAGGTTTTGAAAAGTTGTTCTCACTGTGCTCAGAGAACTGTATTCATTATTGGAAAACAGATTTCACTTCCTGATTACTTTAGAGAGAGGAAAAATTGGTGAGTCTTAGAAATATAATATACTTGCCTTGACAAAATTATTAACTAGATTGACCTCACATAACTATGCCCAGCAGGCAGGAATCATTGGTTGGCAACAACTGTCAAGGGACAATGGGAGCAAAGTTCCCTTCCTGCTACAACTACTTAGGGGTCTTCTCTTTGTCTTCCCCCTCTCCTCCACCCTCCCTCCTTACGGCCCAGCCCCAGCATTAAATAATATAAACAACATTCTCATTCTGCATAATTAAAGGCTGTTTTAGAACAAGAAGCATAATCAGTTCTCTATATACATATCTGTTCTTAAAATAAAGACCATTAAAAATGAAAAAATAAATAAAAAATCTCCATAAGTTGTCAGAGTTTTGATGTGTGTGGCAAGAATTTTGAGTAGTTCACCAAAATTTTAATCACTGTCTTCTGCTGCAGAAATGTGAATTTATTAATTGGATTTCTGCTCCTTGTACCAATTCAGAAAGGGTGCTCTGCTCCTCCTTTTCCACTCTGGCAGGCAGCGCAGTCTCTAATTGACTTTTTTCCTAATACTTCTCTTTCCCCAAAATTCCTTTCTTTCCTCCACATAAGATTTCCAGAGCTCATAACAAGCTACAAAGAACACTAAGAATTAGCAGCATTGTGAAGCCCTGCCACTTTTTATAGAGCAAAAGCTGACAAACTGAACTATTCTTCAATTAAAAAATTAAATTTTCACACTATTTAATTTAAATAAAATAAATAAATAAAACAGAATTCAAATCAATTCAGGGTAAATTAAGTCAAAAATGAGTGCAAGGAAAAAGAGAATACTTCTTCTAACTAGACTTGTGTACTTCTCTGTCAATTTCCTCACACCAAGTTCAGAGATCTAATTGAAAAAAAAGACAGTTCAGGAATGTTGAACCCATTTTAGTCACTTACATCCAGATATCACACTACGATGTGCTGAAAGTTTTATAACTATATCCCAAATAAAAGTTTTACAACTTAATTATTTTTTTAAAATATATTGTTATTTATTTCAGAGAGGGAGAGATAGAAACATCAATAATGAGAATCATCGATCAGCTGCCTCCTGCACGCCTCTACTAGGGATCAAGCCTGCAACCTGGGCATGTGCCTTTGACTAAAATCAAACCTGGGACCCTTCAGTCCTCAGGCTGACGCTCTATCCACTGAGCCAAACCAGGTAAGGCTGCAACTTTATCTACCTAATAAAAGTGACATGCTAATTGACCATACCTTTGCAACACCCATCAGCTAATCAGGAGTGAGTATGCAAACTAACCCAACAAAGACAGTGGGTTAATCTACATACGTGGCCGATCCGAGCCTCTGAGCAGCATGGGAAGGCGGGAAGGAGGCTCCTGCCAGAGCAAAGGCAGTGCCAGCAGCCAGGGAAAGGAAGGCCCATTCTGGCACAAATCTTCATGCATTGGGTTTCTAGTTTTTAAATAGCAGCGAAATAACTGAAATGCCATTAGCCCCAACATGAAAACTTATCATAGCCAAGCCAAGTAACCTGCACACTGACCTCTTGATTTTACATTATTAAAGCAAAAAGTATTCCATTCTTTATTTCTAAATGTGTAAAACTGAAAAACAGAGGCATGAAAATGATGATTTTTAATTGAAAAAATATTCTGGCATACATTTTTATTTTCTGTCATTCCAAAAATGCTATGGAAATGTTATACCTACTCTTTAAATTAAAATGTCTTTTTTTCTTTCTTTCTTCCTGGTTTAGAATAAGCAACTAGAACCCACCTACACATAGAAAATCTCTTAGCCTTACACTCTCATTTCTGGGTCTCGGCCTAAAACCAAAGCTCCGAGAAAAAAGTGCTTCCTAAGTTTGAATTTCAGAAATGAGTGTTACTCTTCTGTGACATTGCTTCAGGAAAAGCCCTGGCACCCAGGTGATAACCACTGAGCTGAGCCACTTGGGCCTTCCATACTCCCAAAAAAGGTTTCCCAACACAAAGAAGAGCAGCATGAGGCCCTGTCAACAGGCACCTGCAGCTTCTCTGAGGTGAGTGTTACCCCACAGATCTGGAGCACCCTCCATCACCCAGGAAGAGCACAGCTAACCCCACCCATTAGCAGCTTTCTCTCCTCTCAGTCTCTAAACTATTTCTCAAAAAAGAAACATTTCAAAGCCTATGTGAAATTCTTTCCTGTACTATCTCCACCCACCCCCGTCGAAGTCCTCAAATCAAGCGCCAAATACCCCTTTTCTAGTTGGAAGACAAGTTTTATATTAATGATCTAAAAACAAATCGATCAGATCATTCCTAAAAAAATTTAGATGCAGATCTGGAGAAAATACTGTTTCTTCCAAAATGTTCATTTCTGGCATTGTAATTGATTTAACTATTCATGGCACTATCCAAGCGCTGCCTATGATAATGAAAGAATTAACGCTTTACAGATGAAAAAATCCTAAGAAGACTCAAACTTTTTAAAGTAAGCATAAGGATTTGTGCCCAAAATCCACATGAGGAACTCCCCAAACAATGAATCAGATCCCATTTGTTACACTGAGTTTTACTTTTCTTCTACAATAACAATTCCAAGAAGCAACAGCATTTGGTTTACAATATATTTAAATTCAGAAGTGGTAATATCTTAAGTATTTATTGTTGAAAGTATTACATGTGCCCCCTTTCCCCACCCCCCAAATTGACCCCTTCTAGCTGGAATTGGTACATTTTAGTTCCTAACTCCCTAATAACATCCAATGTTATGAGCTGAAAGAGAATGATCTAAAAGTCTAATTTGATGACTATATTATAGGTACTATATCAGTTACCAATAAGAAGTGGTAAAAGAGAAAATATCTTCATAAAGTTTTACTGGACATAAAAAATGTAAAACATAAAATTATATCATTAAAGTAGATAAAACAAATGTTTCCTAAATGAACTGGAAAAATTTTATAACTGATTCATATATCAATACACTACTTCTTAATACAAAATACTGATGTGATAGTATGTTACTTTTTGTCATTTAAAACCATTAAAGTGTAATTTAAATTAACTAATAACTTATGATCAACTAGAGGCCTAGTGCACAAAATTCATGCATAGGGGGTAGGGGGAGGGTGTCCCTCAGCCCAGCCTGCACCCTCTCCAATCTGGGACTCCTAGAGGGATGTCTGACTGCCCGTTTAGGCCCAATCCCAGGATTGGGCCTAAACGGGCAGTCAGACATCCTTCTCACAATCCAGGACTGCTGCCTTCCAAATGCTTGCCTGTCTGTCTTCTCGATTGCCCCTAACCGCTTCTGCCTGCCAGACGATCATCCCCTAACCACTCCCCTGCCAGCCTGATTAATGCCTAACTTCTCCCCTGCCAGCTTATTTGCCCCTAACTGCCCTCCCCTGCAGGCCTGATAACCTCTAACTGCCCTCCCCTGCAGGCCTGGTCTCCTCCAACTGCTCTCCCCTGCAGGCCTGGGATCCCCCCCCCCAAACTTTCCTCCTCTGCCAGCCTGGTCACCCCCAACTGCCCTCCCCTGCTGACCTAATCACTCACAACTGCCCTCCTCTGCAGGCCTGACCCCTCCCAATTACCCTCCCCTGATGGCCATCTTGTGGTTTGTCCACATGCAGGCAGGATCCTTGACCACATGCAGGCAGAATCCTTGACCACATGGGGGCAGCCACCTTGTGGTTTGGAGTGATGGTCAATCTGCATATTACTCTTTTATTAGATAGAATAGAGGCCTGGTGCATAGGTGGGGGCCAGCTGGTTTGCCCTGAAGGAGGTCCCGGATAAGGGAAGGGGTTCTCTTGGGGCATGGGGTGGCCTGAGCAAGGGCCTATGGTGATTTGCAGGCCGGCCACACCCCCCAATGACCCAAGTGGAGGCCCTGGTATCTGGAATTTATTTATCTTCTACAATTGAAACTTTGTAGCCTGGAGTGGAGCCAAGCCTACTGCTTGCTCCATGGTGGGAGACATTTCTGTTGGCATTTATTTACCTTCCATAATTGAAACTTTGTAACCTGGAGTGGAGGCCTAGGCCTACCGGGGTGGGCAGAAAGCTTGGCTTCAGCCATTGCCAGGAAACCCAAGCCTTCCTCCTGCTCTTTCCATGGCTGCAGCCATCTTGGTTGGGATTAATTTGCATACTTACCCTGATTGGCTAATGGGGTGTCTGTGGGCATAGCAGAGTGATGGTTAATTTGCATATTACTCTTTTATTAGATAGGATAACTCAAATTACTAGTTCATGACAAGTAACTTATTTAGTCAAATATTTTTCTTTATATTTGTCTCTGTGCATTGGCATTATACATTATAGTTCAGGAAAGCATCTAAATTTTATTCTTGCTAGAAGCATGTATGAAAACTACCTTCCTATAATTAGGCAGCTAGCCCATTATCCTATTCTTGGCACTCACATGGTCTTGTACTTCCATTAGTCTTAATTGTCATGTAGCTAGCTGCCCCTATCTCTCTGGTTATAGTTTGTCTACATCCAGGAAAGATGTATGGCTAATGATAGTCTAAAAAAGGGTCAAGTCTAATTTAAATCTTATATTATGTGCAATTATACAATTTGTGCTTTCATCTCCATTGTCACAAGATTCTCTGAAAGGAAATAAACACCAATTCTATTTTCTCAAATGTAAGAAACATAAAATGATACAGAGAGGACGATGTATTGGATCTAAGCAGGAAAACAGAAGCTACTACAAGTTTTTATCAAGTTACATGAAGAGAATTTCATTAAGAAAACTGGTAATTCTGATGAAGGAGAAGTTGAGGAGATGAACTGGAGAGGCTAGTGTGAGCCAGAGACTTAGCAATGACAGGAAGCCACAGGCACTCCAAGGCTGGAGGGACAAAAGGAAGAGTCAATGTTACTGTGACCCATATACAATCGAAGCTGCAGGGGTCCTGTCCTGGGCTGGGACCAAGGGGTGGCTAAAGTTGTTACTAACAATACTTCCTTGGAGGGAGGGAGGGAGAGCTTCCCCTCTTTGGGGGTTCCTGCTTCCCACTAAATGTCGCCTGCAGGGGAAGCCCCTATGATATAGAAGAGCATGCTTAGAGGAAAGGAAGGATCTGAGGGCAAACAGACCTAGGACCAGCACAAAGCAAAAGGAAAAAAGCAGGGAGAGGAGCCAGTCTCTAACAATGAAAAGAAGCAGTCCAACAGGAGTTCTAATTGCCAGAGTACTCACGCACCTTGCCTGAGAAGCCCAGGGTGCTAACCAACTTGTTTTCTTTTCTGAGCCAGATGAAAGCTGTAAAAGTGAAAACTTGAGCTGCTTTCTCCGGCACAGGCACATTGTTTCCTTTTTAAAGATCCAAGATTGATAGCCAGCTGAAAAAGTACCTCTGATCAAACATAATAACCAAGCATTTTCTCTGGTGAATATAACAGAGAAAGCTCCAGAGGGCAGCTTTTTCTTAGGGGAAACAAAATGTGTTGGCCAATCAGCCCACTGGGATAGAATCAATTGAAAGGAAGCCTACAGTGGGGGAAGCAGCTATGTTTCTGAAGGTTTTGTAAATACACTGTGATAAACAACTTTTGTGTAAACACCTGTGATTCCTCTGGGTTGGAGAGCAAATATGTGAGGTACTCAATTGGGACTCTGTTGGATTCTATTATTGGGCCAGTGTGTCTGCAGAAGAGGGAGATAGGAACCAAACTTTATTTCCAAAAATATGGAAAATGAGTAACAATATGTAGGCTTAAATTCTGGTTACATATTGAGGTTCCAAGTTAAAATTTTAGAACACACACTCCTACTAAAGCATAAAGAACATATCCTCTGACTAATACAGAGTTACTATGGAAAAGAATCCTCTATTTTCAAAGACTACGACTACAATAAAGACACATAATCTTCCTTTCAGTATCCAGGAGCCCCTATACATCATCATCATTATAAACATCATGCAATGTTGAACAAAATTGTAAACAAAAATCAGATTGTTTGGATTTTCTATTGATGACCAATTGACACAGGATGGGCATGCACTATGTTTAAATGTGAGTGAGAATCAATACATAATTTGTACACATGCAGGCACTTCCTATAGCTCATCTGCCCAGGTCAAGTGAAAATAGTGCTTAAATAAGATAATTGAATTAATTAAAAATAAAACACTGTGATAAATATTTAAAACTAATAAGTCAATATAAGTATCAATGTTTTGTTATCAATTGAATATGCTTTAAATTAATTAGATTCTAGCCGAAATCGGTTTGGCTCAATGGATAGAGCAAATGGATAGGCCTGTGGACTGAAAGGTCCCAGGTTTGATTCCGGTCAAAGGCATGTGCCTTGGCTGCAGAGACATCCCCAGTAGGGGGTGTGCAAGAGGCAGCAGATCGATGTTTCTCTATCATCGTTGTTTCTGTCTATCCCTCTCCCTTCCTCTCGGTAAAAAATCAATAAAATATATTTTTAAAAAATAAAATTAATTAGACGCTATGAACTCTGTAATTCTCAGCAACTATTTATTTTAAATTAATAAATGAGATCAGCTTACCTTTTTTTCCTCAGTAGTAAATTTCTTCATTAAGTTACATTATGATTATTCTCATTGAGCCTCAAACCTGGTTTCCCTAATTGGTATAGTCTGTTCTATTGATTTAGAGATGAGATCCCATCTGTGTCCAGTATCACATTTCACACATAAACTACGAGACTAAATAAGGTAGACTCACACAAATCCTTAAATGAAACTTCTGTCAAATAAATAATATGAATAAATTGAAAATCTAGAAGAACATGAAAGCAACAACTCCTAACATCTTTCTTAAAGACTGACCTCATCATGTGTAAAGAGACCAGGTAAATATAGTTGAAATCCATTTTTACAAGAATATTTAAAACAAAACCCACAATTTAGAAACAAGTATGCAATAAAAATTCAAAGAGTGGAATGAGGATAATATAAGCATAGTGAAATAATATTTAAAATATAAAGCCAATATCCAAGATAAGCCCTTTCAAAAAAGATTGCCAACTTTCCTCATTTCATATTTATATATTTAAATGAAGCCTAAAGCAACCATTTTATCAAAAAAAGATGTGACAAAGAAACTCATTTGTTCATTTTACTTGTGAGAACTTCCACAAACTGAGTGATTTTGAAAGATGAATTCACTTATTCTACTTTTGTCACATTAACACACTCTGCTATAGCAGCTGCTGAAATGAAAATGTAGCACAAACACATCACATGAACATTATGACTAGAGTATGAGTAACAGAATTATAAAATATAAGAAAAATACCTCAATGAACAAGTATTACTGACTTAGAATGAAAAAATAAATGTTGTAAATTGATACAACTTATATAGACATTGCCTGTATGGATTTAGAAAAATAAAAAACAAAGTCATTGATTTGTGTAATAATATTAAGGAGCAACAGTGTATTCCTTCCCTGATTCTATGTATTGCTATGTAGGAATTTTTAAAATACTTTTATCAAAAAATACGATTTTAGTTGTTCAGTATGTTAACTTAAATAAATTGTTAAATAATCCTTAAAAGGTCAGCATGGAAAAAGAAAAAAAAAAAGAAAGAGCAGACAAACAGTTATTAATCTTAACATCCTTTAGGTAGAAACGAGGTTCATAAAGTTTTTAAGGAAGATTTATTTTCATTAAAATTATTTTTCATTTTTATTTTAATGAAAGAATATTAAGTGGATTAGGACTAAAGACATAAGAACTTTCATACACAGAAATTAATATTTTTCTCAGTAATTAATTAATTTTACTTATTTATTTTTCATCTGCTTCTTTAGCAATGTGTGAAGCACTCTGCCTCTACAACCCTAAAGAAAGGCAGGTGCTATTATTATCTTCACTTTAAAGGTAAGGAAACTGAGGCAAAGAGATTAGGCGATTTGCTCTAGGTCCTACAATCAGTGGTTACACATTAACTCTGATGACAGCAATAAGTGGTTTGCTGTTCCAAACTTTTAAGAAAAAAAAATTAATGGACCAGTCCAGTAAAAAATATTCTCAACACTTGGTTTTTGGCTTAACTAAACTCCTAAAGAAGAATCAAGAAGAACCAAAAACACAATCATATAACACAGACCCATTCATAGTATTCACAAGGACATACTCACTACAGAAGCCTAGTATTTCAGAGCTTAATGAATTTAAGAATATGTATTTTTCACATACAAAATATCACTCAAGTACTATAACTAATCAGAAACAAATAAATTATAATCTCTGACTAAACAGCAATATCACTCCTAAAGTAGCAAAATAAGTAGTATGTTCTTCCTTTAGAACAAGACAGTCTGAACTGATCAATTGTTGGGAAATTTAAAAAGCAAAAAGCCCATATTTTATTTCTAGCCTCTGAATAAGTAAGAAAATGAAGATGAAAACTGAGTTAGCTGCATGAATGAACATACTTTCACTTACTTATGTTAAATTGACTAAAAAATGATATTTTTTTCTTTTCTTTTAAAAAACATTTCATATTTTCAAGCATAAGTACTTTTAAAATGTGAGGTTTTTTTAAAAGTTCTTTAAATTTGATTATGGTCTTTAAAAATATCAGAAGCTTGGGCATGTTATTTAGCTGTCACCTTCCCCCAAAAAACTTTAAAAATAAAAAGTAGCAAACATAAAAACCTTCAATCAAGCCCATACCTCCCATATCCCAAGAAGTCCATTCCTTTATACAAACTGAATAACTGAAGCAACAAGGTTTAATGTAGTACAGAATTAATGTTATTACTTAATAAACAGTCAAAACTTTAAAATATATTAACAATCTAAAAAATATATCCCTAAATTATGAAAAATATAAAAATTTTACATAGTATATACTAAAAATAAACTTTTTTGTCAAAACTTCTTTGCCATCTTCCTTAATAGTCATCTATAATAATAAAAGTATAATATGCTAATTAGACAGGACATCCTTTTGGACAAAGCCAGGGCTACGAGGAAAGCAGGGAAGCCAGTGTCAGCAGCCAGGAGAAGGAAGGTCTACTCTTGCACAGTTTTCATGCACCGGGCCTCTAGTTTAAAATAAGATCTTCCTGACTAATTGTAAGCATTTAACTGATCTGATATAAATCAATTCATAAGGAATATGTAGCATTAAATTCAGAAACCCACAGCATTTCTGAGGTTTGCACTCCAACTACATGTAAAAATAATTAGCTATTTGACATTGCATACTCCATAAGCCTATTTGTTCAACTGATTTTTAAATTAATATTAGGTTAATATATTTTTAAATATTATGCTGAGCATCTCTAACGCTATTATGTGGAGAAAAGGGAACCCTAGTACATGGCTGGTGGGAATGCGGACTGGTGCAGCCACTATAAAAAAACATTGTGGAGTTTTCTCAAAAATTAAAAATGAAACTGCCATCCGACCCAGTGATCCCACTTCTAAGAATATATCCTAAGCAGCCTGAAACACCAATCAGAAAGAATATATGCACTCTTACATTTATATTAGCACTCTTTAAAATAGCTAAGATATGGAAATAGCCCCAAGTGCCCATTAGTAGATGAGCGGAAAAAAGAGCTGTGCTACATGTATACCATGGAATACTATGCAGCTATTAAAAAAAAGGATCTCTTACCCTTTGAGACAGCATACAGGGACCTGAAGAGAATTATGGTAATCAAAATAAGCCCATCAGAGAAAGGCAAATATCACATGATCTCACTTAAATGTGAGATCTAATGAACAAAACAGAATGATGAACAAAATTGATCCAGAGACATAGAAGCATGAAATAGACTGATGAATCACAGAGGGAATGGGGGAAGAAGGGATGGGAACAGATTACCCAAAGAACTTATAGACATACTAGAGGCCCGGAGCACAAAATTCATGCATGGAGGGGTTGTGTGTCCCTCAGCCCAGCCTGCACACTCTCCAATCTGGGAACCCTTGAAGGATGTCCAACTGCCCATTTAGGCCTAAACTGCTTGTTTGCCTGCCTGCCTGATTACCCTTAACCACTTCTGTTTGCCAGCCTGATCACTCCCTAACCACTCCCCTACCAGCCTGATTGACGTCTAACTGGTCCCCTACCAGCTTGGTTGCCCCCAACTGCCCTTCTCCTGCCAGCCTGATTGATGCCTAATTGTTTCCCTGCCATCCTGTTTGCCCCTAACTGTCCTCCCCTGAAGGCCAAGGTCCCCCCCCCATCGGCCCTTCCCTGCAGGCCCAGTCACCCCCAACTTCTCTGCAGGCCTTGTCACCCCTCCAACTGCCCCGCCGCAGGCTTGATTGTCCCCAACTGCCCTCCCTTGCAGGCCTGGTCCCTCCCAATTGCCCTCCCCTGGTGGCCATCTTGTGGTGGCCATCTTGTGTCCACATGAGGGCAGGATCTTTGACCACATGGGAGCAGCCACCTTGTGTGTTGGAGTGATGGTCAATCTGCATATTACTCTTTTATTAGATAGGAGAGAGGCCTGGTCATGGGTTGGAGCCAGCTGGTTTGCTCTGAAGGGCGTCCTGGATCAGGGTGGGGGTTTCCTTGGGGCGTGGGGCGACCTGGGTGAGGGGCCTGTGGTGGTTTTCAGGCCTGCCATGCCTCCCAGCAACTCAAGTGGAGGCCCTGGTATCTGGGGTTTATTTATCTTCTACAATTGAAACTTTGTAGCCTGGAGTGGAACCAAGCTTTCTGCTCGCTCTGTGGCAGCAATTATTTCTGTTGGGATTTACTTATCTTCTACAATTGAAACTTTGTAGCCTGGAATGAAGGCCTAGACCAGCCAGGGCTGCAGAAGCTTGGCTTCCTCCACTGCCAAGGGCAACCCTAGCCTCCTGCTCTCTCCAGCTCCATGGCTGTCGCCATTTTTGTTGGGATTTATTACCTTCTATCATTGAAACTTTGTAGTCTTGAGTGGAGGCCTGGGCAGGCAAGGGCAGGTGGAAAGCTTGGCTTCCTCCATCTCCAGGAGCAACTCAAGCCTCATGCTCTCTGGAGCTCCATGGCTGCCATCATTTTTATTTATCTTCTATTATTGAA
Source organism: Antrozous pallidus (assembly GCA_027563665.1). NCBI lineage: Eukaryota > Metazoa > Chordata > Mammalia > Chiroptera > Vespertilionidae > Antrozous > Antrozous pallidus. Next base: position 66,525,202 of record CM050512.1, read on the forward strand.
AGTTTGTAGTATTGAGTGGAGGCCTAGGCCGGTAAGGGCAGGCAGAAAGCTTGGCTTCCTCTATTACCAGGAAAACCCAAGCCTCCCTCCTGTTCTCTATGGCCGCAGCCATCTTGGTTGGGTTTATTTGCATATTTGCTCCTGATTGGTGGGTGTGGCTTGTGGTGTAGCAGAAGTATGATCAATTTGCATATTACTCTTTTATTAGATAGGATATGCATAACCCATGGACACAGACAGTAGGGTAGTAAAGCTTGGGGCGGGGTGGGGGGGGAGTTCCAGGGTAAAGAGGGCTAATATGGGGAAAAGGAGGATATCTGTAATATTTTTAACAATAAATATAATTTTTTAAATTATGACATTGAATAGTATGATTTTATAATGTTACATTAGTAACATTTTAAACTTTCTGGCACCTTGCAGGCTTTTTTCTTATTATGAAAATTTTGTAAGTATAAAAAATGTAATGAGAATAGTATCATGAATTCTCATGCTCTATAGCCCAGCTCAATTATCTGTATTTTGTCATTTTTTGTCTCTTTTACTGGCCTATCCATGTTCTCTTTTCCTTCTTTCACCAACTTTTTAATATTTTAAGCCAAATACCTAACATTGTATAATTTCACTAGTAAATCTTCAAGTATACATCTCTTCCTGATAACGTTTTTAATATATTAACAAATATTTGGTAGAATTCACCACTGAACAAGCAATCTGAGCCTTGAGTATTACTGGAGAGAATGTTTTTAACTACAAATGCAATTTCTTTGAGAGATATAGGGGTATTAAGATAATCTATTTTATCTTGAGTAAGCTTTGGTAGTTTGTATCTCTCAAATAAATTTTCCATTTCAAATAATTTGTTGAATTTGTAGCATAAAGATGTCCATAATATCCCCTTGTTATATGCTGAGCATCTGTGAGTTATGTCACTCTTCTGAGTCGTGACACTAGCAATTTGTATTCTCCATCTCTCTCTCTTCCATAATCAGTCTGAATAGAAATTTATCAGCTGTATCTACTTTATAAAAAAAAAAACAGCTTTTGGTTTTATTAACTTTCTCTGTAATTTTTATTTCCATTTTGAATTTTATTATTTCTTTTCCTCTGTTTACTTTAAGTTTAACTTGTGTGTGTGTGTGTGTGTTTTTTTTGTCTCAAGTGTCAAAAGGTAGAAGCTAATGTCATTGATTTGAGACGTTTCATTTTTTCCTATGTAGGCATTCAGTGCTATTACAGCAGCAGCCCCCCGACCCCTTCTCTGCATCAGATATATTTCAAGACTCCAGAGAATGCCTGTAACTGCAGACAGTTCCAAACTCCATATATGGGGTTTTTTCCCCTATACATAAATGCCTATGATAAAGTTTAATTTTTAAGTTAGACAAGAGATTAACAACATAATTGAATAATTATTGTAATACACTGTAACAAAAGTTGTATGAATGTAGTATCTTTGTCTCTCAAAATATCCTCCTGTATTGTATATACATCCCAGGAGGGATGGATCAGAATGGCATGAGACTTTATCACACTACTCAGAACAACACATTTAAAATGAAAACATATGGGTTGTTTATCTCTGGAATTTTTCATCCAATATTTTCAGAATATGGTTGGCTGCAGGCATCTGAATCCACAGATGGGTGAGGGGAGTACTACTGTAATTTTTCCAAAAGAGCACATTAGCAGCAGCACACTGAATCTAATGAGTTGTGTTTTCATTATCCTTTATTTCAAAATATTTTCTAATTTCTCTTTTGATTTCTTCTTTACTCATGGGTTATTTAGGATTGGATGCACACGGGACCCACAGATCTTTGAGGTCCTCTATGTGGTTCTTGCCACCCTAGTACTCTGGCCTCTCAATTCTGGCTGCTTGGTCTCCCTGGACTTTCTTTTCTGTCTCAGCTCTGACAGTGAACTGAATTTGCCTGGTCGTGCCTCCAGTGCTGTGAGTTGGAACCTCTTTCAATGCATTAGACAGAGGCTTCTTTTGTTTGTGTTTCGTATCTCACGGATCATTGTCCTTGATATCCAGTGACTTGAAGACCACTGTTTCATATATTTTGTCTGGTGCGTTGGGGAGCACAAGAGACTTAGTTGGAAAGTTGTAAAAGGGACATACTGGTAAAAGGGGAGTATGTGGAAGGCCACCTGCCCTGTTTATCGGAATTCCAACTTAGAGGAGTGTCAAAGGCAGCGCCCCTAATTATTCCTTGACCTAATTATTTCTTGACCTTTCCAAACAAGCCTGTGCATGAGCAAACCCTCAGGTGTTTATTGGAATTCTTTTGCTTACTCCCTGGATATCTTTGCCAAGAGGACAATGTAAACAGGTGTCTTCCCAAGATTACTCACCCTATTGATTGTATCTAAAGATAAAAATTCCAATAAAGGTCTAATGTGGCAAGCAATAGAGGTGGCTCTGGCCACTAGAGCTAGGGGCCCCTTAGCCTTCTCTTCCACAGTCAAACTGTGTCTGAGTAATCTGTTCGTCCATCATTCAGGCGCTGCTGGTCAGCCCCAGCAGTGTGTTGTTGTTTTTGTGTTTTGTTTTGTTTTGTTTTGTTTTGGGGGGGGGCGGCGGGGGAGTTGTATTAGGGAAGAGAGTAAATCTAGTCCTTATTACTCTATCTTAGCTAAAAGAAGAAGAAATCCTTTTTTGTTTTGTTCTTTACATATCACTATGGATTCATGACTTTTATATATTGTGTTTGTTTTAATCTATTGCAATCATTTTCCTTTTTGGGCTCAAAATATCTCAACTTAGACCAGTGAGAGCTACTACATGTTGGCTTTTGGGTCTTTTTGACATGTTTCTACTAGTCCCAATAGTGGCAAATAATATTTAGGCACTAGAGATTAACTATTTATTTGCATTTGGCTAAACTTGTTTTTAAAAAGTAGAAGGAAGAGCAAGAGAGCAAGATGGAGATATTTTATGTTTATAAATAGGTACATTGCAATAAAAAAGAACATACCTGTAACGGAGGACATTAAATTCTGCCACATACGACAACTCACTAACATCCTCAACTGTTAAATAAAGACCACAAAAGTTATCATCACTTCTTCCCAAATATGGATCCCCATGTTTCCAACCATTCCAGTGCAGACATTTGCTATAGCTGATATTTTGTTACAGAGAATAATTCTGATCTTTTATGTACCAGCGTACCATAATATTTGGCTAATCTCAAAATGCTCAGAGAAGTACTTAATGATCCAATAAGTCTTGTTTTGCCTTTAATGAGTACAATTTCTAGTGATGGTAAATTCCCACATATGATCATTGTAACTCTTTTGCACGATCTACTCATCCGAAGGCAATTCTACTCTACACTATATACAGCAAAGATCTGTGATTAGAAAAATGTTCATCTACCAAGACGTCCAGGCATATTTACAGGAAATGAATAAAAAATTCCGGTTACACATGGTTATAGTAAGATGATCTCACAGAGCAACAACTGAGAGTAAGGTGCCTACTCTCTCTGTCGATTGGCTTCAGGTTCTGATCCTCAAAATACAACTAAAGCTGCTCAGTCACTAAAGACACAGGACTATCACAGCCTCTGTTTTAGATATACTAGACTAGAACAATAATTTGATTTTTGTCTCAAAGTTTACTTTGATTTCCCAGCAATTTTGGTATCATAGCACATATACCAACATAGTAACTAACATTTACTTATCACTTACTGCAATCTCGAAACAGAGGCAAGCAACTTGCATATATTACTTCAATTAACACCCTGAAAAATTATTATTTTTTTTGTTTAGCTAATAAGTGATAGAGCTGACCTTTAAGCCCAAGCTGACAACAGAGCCCAGGCTCTTATCCACTGTGCTTTATTGCTAGTCCTAGGTAACTTTTAAAAAGTCGCTCTTTTCCTAGAGACGAAAAAAGAAAATATTACCTACTGCTAAACTGTAAGCTTAAAGAGATCTGAAGAGACAAAGCCCAAACAAACATGGGATCTTACTTGTTTTATATCAGCCTTGTGATGCTAACACAGCTGTTTTCTAACAGTGGTGAAGTGAATCTCAGCTTTTGAGTGGAAAAGGCAAGACTTATTCATCCTCCTAAGTACTATATAAAACAGTTAAAGCCTATGCAGTGACAATTTCAGACAATACACAGGTAACTTTTATAGTAACCAGCTTTTCTCATTATATGTAAGAATTAATTGCTAATTATTTTAGAGCTTTGGGAAGCAGAAGAGATGGCATGTAAGTGCAAGATTACAAAGGAACTAGCATTTCCATCACTGCTAAAATTCGAGATTTCATATATTTGGTGTATGTGAAAGCTATTAGCTTACTTTTCTATACACATTCACCTCTCTTTCACCTTACATACTCAGCTTAAAAATACGCAGTGACCACATTCCCTTCTTAAAAGCCAAATGTTTAGAGGACTTAATGACATATGAACACTTAAAACTTCAATCAAAACACCTTCTAGATGCAATACATTATTGTTAGCATTTAAATAATTCTTGTCACATATATCAGTTTATTTCATGCATATACACTGAGTGGCCAGATTATTATTATCTCTGAATGCATAATAATCTGGCCACTCAGTGTATGTGTATATATAGTAGAAGCCTGGTGCATGAATTCATGCATGGGTGGGGTTTGGCCAGCCTGGCCAGGGGGAGGAGACATGAGCATTTGGCTGGCCTGCTTGCTGATCAAAATCCTGATTGAAGGTACAATTTGCATATTAGCCTTTTATTATATACTAGTGGCCTGGTGCATAAAATTTGTGCACAGAGGGGGGTTCCCTCAGCCCAGCCTGCACCCTCTCCAATCAGGGACCCCTTCAGGGATGTCTGACTGTTGGTAGTCAGAGATGTCTGACTGTTGGCAGTCGGACATCCCTCTCACAATCTAGGAACACTGACTCCATACTGCTCATGGCCTGCCTGACTGATAACCCCTAACCCATCTGCCTGCCTGATCACTCCTAACCACCTCTGCCTACCTACCTGATCGCCCCTAAGTGCTCCCCTGCTGGCCTGATTGCTCCTAACTGCCTCTGCCTTGCCCCACACCTGGGACTCAGGCTTCCCTCCCTCTGGCCAGCTTTTGGCATTCAGGACATGGGTCAGCTTCACTCAGGCTGGCTGCAGCCACAGGCAGCCACAGGAATCTAGGACCACAGGGCATGCAGCCTAACCCCAGGGCCAGAAAGGGGCCACGCCCCTCTATGTGACTGCCTGGCCGAGTTGCACTACTCTGACCACCATGGCTTAAAAAACTTTGCCAAATATGTTCTCCCCAGCTTCCTGGGGAGAGGGCGCGAGCTGAGAAACTGGAGATGTGAGAAACTGGAGATGCACGCCTTCCTCAGCATCTCCAGAAGCTGGAGCACCTGGCTGGTGGAGCACCTGTGGTTGGAAGGCTCCTGGCTCCGATCCTGGGCTGAGGAGGCAGGGAGCCGCGGAGTGTGTGTGGTGCTTGGGGAAAGGGTGACCTTATTGGACTCGCACACACTGCCACTGACAACGGTGTGAGTTCATGGAGACTGAAGGAGCAAAGAAATGCATCCAGAACTGGAGGGGTCCCACACCAACCCAGCAGGCGGGCGCCTCTCTGACAGCACACCCCGCAGACAGCTTGCTCCACCCCTCTGCAGGGCCCTCACCTGGGGAGCGCATGCATGCTGTGCCGCAGTGTCGCGGGGCCCCCCAGCCTGGGGAGCACACGCTGCACTGCAGCCAAGCCCCTGCAGTCCTCGCCGGCCTCGCCTCCCATCCTGCTGGCCATGCCGCCTGCATCTGCCACCAGAACTACATTTCCCAGCACTCAATATCTGCTTCTGGTATAGTTATGTACAAACCAAGAAGACTGTGAACTTCCTGCAGCCAGTGGTGGCCACCGGGGTCTCCACACACCCCAGAAACTGGCAGCCAGCCCTCCCACCCCCATCGTCGGTGCTGGGCTGGGGGGCATGCAGGGACTGCTGGGCCTCACACAGCAGGCGGCCACCAGGGTATCCTCATGCTCCATCATAGGCACTGGGCTGGGGGTGTGGACCCAAACTGCCGCTTGGCTCACAGCTCGGCCTTGCACCTGGCGCTCATTACCCAAGGTGCCCCGGGTGCTCATTTGCATATGATTCAGTCACAGTAACTGCAAGGAGGGATCTCGCGGCCCTTAAGTACCGTGTGGGCAGAGCTTATAGCATGGCGCTTGCTTATGTGGCACTGTGGCCACACCCCTGCTGGCCATGCCCCCTGTCTGCTGTCCACGCCCTGTCCACACCCCAGTCCACTGGCCATGCCCACTGCCCATGCCCCCGTCTGGTGGCGACGCCCCCTGTCTGCTGGCCACACCCCCTGCTCCTGATTGGCTGGTAGCGTAGCAGAGGTACAGTCAATTTGCATGTTCCTCTTTTATTAGATAGGAAGATATAAACCAGTGGCCAGATTATTATGCATTCAGAGATTATAATAATCTGGCCACTCAGTGTATTTCATACTTATTAGCAATAAAAAAGCAAAAAAGTAAGCTGCTTATTTTAAAAAAATAAGTGACCCATTTTAGAGAAGATGGGTTTGGCACTGTTGCCTTACACTGTTTTTAACTGTATCAAATACGGGCATGCTTCTATAATGATCTATTTCTCATTCAGTACCTTTACCAATGACAACTGAAAACCCTAAGGGGAAGTATCAGGGCACCTACCTTAGTTAGGTGAATGACTCCTTTAGAAGTTACTGAACAGCCCATGAAGCCAACATACTGAAGCTCCGGACAGTGCTCGGCAAAGGCTTTCACGGACTGATCTGTCACCTGGGGAAGAGACATGAAGCAAGTTATTCAGGGGCATTCCAATGCATTTCAGATTCCCTCTGCCCAGCTTGCACCATTAATATTTCCCTCGCCATTAGATCATTTGAATCAGTTTGCACACATGCTGAAATATTTCTTGTGGGCTTTTGAAATCCTCCATCCACCCTACAGCTTGTCTATCATCCCATTTTTCTACTTCATAGAAAATATCTCCAAGATGTCGACACCATCTACTCCACTGCTTCATCTCTCTCAATACATATTTTTATTAACATATAATTCACACACTATAAAATTCACCTTTTCAGTGGTTTTTAGTATATTCACAAGGTTGTGCAACCATCACCAATATAAAATTTCAAAACACGTTCATCACTAAAAAAAGGAAACCCCATGCCTCTATTGGCTATCACTCCTCTATTCCACCTGATGTCCCCCAAACTGCCTGGCAAATTTATGTCTATGGATTTGCCTAGTCTGGCCATTTTTTTATAATTAAAAGTTTACAATTGGTTCCTAAAGTCCAACAATGATCTCTTTATAAGGTGTCTTTCTCCCTTCCAGTGTTTCTTCCAAGAAATCTAGTTTTGTTCCTCATTGTTTCAAATTCTTCCTATTTGGATGGTATAATTATTAATTTTATACATCAGCTTGACAATGCTAGGAAGTACCCAGATATTTGGTTAAACATTATTCTGGATTTATCTGTGAGTGTTTCTGGATGAGATTAACATTTGAAAAGACAGAGTAAAGCAAGAATCCCCTTCCCAATGTGGGTGGGGGGTCTCTCATCCAATCCACTTAATGGAACAAAAGGCTGAATAAGAAGGAATTTGTTCTCTCTCTCTGGCTCTCTCAGACCTGGGACATAGCTCTCCTACCCTCAGATTCAAACTTGTACTGGAACTAACACCAACAGCTCTCCCATTTCTTAAGCCTTTGGACTCATACTAGAACTATATTATCCTATATAATACAAAGCTAATATGCAAATTGACCAAACGGCAGAACAACTGGTCACTATGACATGCACTGACCACCAGGGGGCAGATGCTCAAGGCAGGAGCTGCTCCCTAGTGGTCAGTGAACTCCCACAGGGGGAGCACCGATCAGCCAAAAGCCAGGCTCACAGGCTGGTGAACACAGTAGCAGTAGCGGGAGCCTCTCCTGCATCCCCCAACTTTCCCGGACTGTGAGAGGGCGCAGGCACGAATTCCAGGCAATGGGCCTCTAGTTTACTATCAACTTTCATGTGTCTCAGATTACCAACTGCAGATTTGGGGCCTTCTCAGCCTCCATAATCACAAGCCAATTCCTTATATTAATTTCTTTACACACACACACATCTCATACTGATTCTATTTCTCTGGAGAACACTGACTAATGCAATACCTATTAGAATCCCAAGAAATTTATTAAAAACTCAGAGCCAAAGGAGTGAAGCCCAAGAATCTGTATTTTTAACAAGTCCCTAAATGACTCTCAGCCATGTGAAACTTGAGGCCTCCATGCTGTAAAGAAGTTATACTGACAGCTTTTGGCATTTGTACCAGGCCTCATATATTTAAACAAAGGGCAGGATAAAATTCCTTTTTGTCTTTCCCCACCTCCAAAAAATTTCCATGTATAAAATGATCTTACATTTGTCTGAAAATTTTCTTCACTGTTCTACAAAGTTGTAGCTTATAAAAGATCCAAATATTCACCATCATACACATAATTTCAGATTCACTTTCCTCATAGTCAAGCTAAAATCAAGTTGAACGCTTCTGTTAGTTTTTCAAAGAGTAACAACTTACGTCTCCTTAGCATTAGCTTTAATATTGGTGACTCATATATTCTGGATATATATTGAAAAACAAAGGCATGTGGATAGCATTAATTCTAAAACAACACAAGAGCATTTTCCTAAAATAACAAAACCAACAGCATCCACAGTACATCTGATAAAAGATTAATTCTGCCCTTAAAAGTATGCTTCAGCATATTAAAAACTAAGGGTGCCACTGATAAATTAAAAATGGGCCTTCCTGACTCTCAGCCAAGATATATCTCCTTTTCATGGACATCTTCAATAGCTTGCACACTGGCCCTCTTTCTGATACTCTTGACCTCACAAATCTGTTCTCCATCCATCAAGCCACAGTAATCTTTCAAAGAGTGTAAATCAGATCATGTCAGTCTGCTCTTTAAAATCCTCCTGTGGTACCAATTATCTTAAGAGTGAAATCCAAACCCCTATAATCTACAAGGCCCTGCATGATTTGACTCTTCCCTGTCTCTCCCATCTCATTTGATCTTAGCATTTTCTCTCCTTGTTCACCATGTGACCGTCTCCCCATCAATCTCATTCACCACTCTAGCCCCAGTGCCTGGCACAGGACCTGACAACAGGAATTCCAAAAATAAAAATGAACAAGTAGGATGAAGTATTGTCTTGTGTGATTTTTTAAATTTGTTTTTTATTGATTTTTTAGAGAGACAGGGGAAGAGAGAGAGAAAAAAGCATCAATTGCCTGCCTGCTGCACATCCCCTACTGGGTACAGAGACACACTGGCATGTGCCCTGACCAGGAATCAAACTGGCAACCTCTTGGTGCATGGAATAATGCTCAACCAACTGAGCCACAAAGGTTAGAGCACATGAAGTAATGTCTTGATGCATGTCAATGACTTGTTGGTTCAATATTGAAAACAAATTACTTTTTATTATATTTGTTGACACTCTTACAGATGTCCCCCATTTTCCCCACCTTTGCCCACCCAGCTTCCACCCACCCTCCTCTGGCCTTCACCACACTGTTGACTGTGTCCATGGGCTCTGCATATAAGATCTTTAGCTATGCCAAGAAAATTTAAACTTTGATCTTATTGGTTCCAAGTTGCCCAAAGAAGCTATGAATGAGATAAACAGCTTCATGAAGATAAGAGCAAGATTTCAAAGAGAGCAACAGCAGCACTTTGATTCTGGAGTGAACAGAAAAGTTAATGTGAGGACATTAGTGGAGATACTGATCTCACTCCAATTCTCAAGACCAATTCTAGGCCTTCTTTCCATCTCCAAGAAAAAAAGAGCAAAGCAAGAGGGACCAAGGGCACAGTGAACTTACTTCCTAAGGGAATTTCCAGAAGGAATACTAAACTTTGATTGCTTTTTCATGTCTTGCAGTCAGAGTGGTCAGTGCGCCTATGATGTACCCTCACCTTCTGAATGCAAAATAAAGCCATCATAAAGAAACCTGCTTAGGCTAGGTTCTAACTGAGCTTTACACCAAAGAGCAAAAATATTTCCAGGTATTTCATTTCAGTGAGATTCACCAGACTAGAAGCCATATGGATTCTAAACTCAGCTGGAACTGAATTTAGTTGTCTAAGTATCCCCTCTGACATGTAGCAGGTGTCAACCACATAAGTGGGATATTGGGTCAGGAAAACAGAAGAGCAGTGACCCCAGCATTGGGTACCTCAGTCCAGTGAGTTAGCAATGTCTTTTAAAATAAAATAAAAATGTCACATATATGATGTGCGTATTGAAGGGCTATTTCACTCAGGATTGGAAGTCTCTTAACTCTCTTTTATTCAACAAATATTTGGGCACTTACTACATGCATAACACATGTTAAACACTAGTGGAGTATGAACATAAGGGCAGACCCTGACTCCAAGAGTAGAGGCTACAGGTTGGGATGTGACCAGATCTGGCTCCCACAGCTACTAGTCACATTTCTGGGAATATTTGAGATTGACCATTGCATCCCAGTTTAGTTCAGTTCAGTTTGCCAAGGCCTTCTGACAAGATCTGAAACCAAGGTTGAAGAGGAACCTACTATGGAGGGTTGGAAGCCAGGCAGACTGGTTGTGACTTCATATTGAGTGAGTCTTTTTTATTGGTAATATGAGAATGAGCTTTTAAAACTAACAGATCCCTTGAGTTCCAACATACTGCAAGCCTTTAACTGATGAAGCCATTCATTGAAGGCTCTAAAAGAAGGGTGATGAAGGAAATATTGAACTTCAAAGTCCAGCAGGTACACACAGGCTAGCTAAAGACTGGCCAGGAGGCTATGCCTGCAGCAGGGTACAGGCCTTCAAGGAGACAGTGGCATAATACACCAAGGAGCACCTCAGGAAAGCCTAGCCACAGGACAGACTCAGTAAGCACCCTCATCGGACAACTGACAAAGAAGATGGGAACTACTATGATGATAAAAATACCAAGTAGAAGAAATTGTATTTACCTACCTAGTAGCTACATCATTATTGGAGTTTAAAAGTGAAACACCATAAAAATTCTCCATTTATTTATACAACTATTTTAAAGCTAATGTAATTTTTTTTTCATTTCACATTCCTTTGCTCTTCTGTATTATATTTTTCATAGGGTATACTATGTAGCTTACAATCAATGCATTAAAAAGCCCTCACATTTGAAATAGTATTACAAAAACACAAAACAAATGAGCACTTGTTACATAAAAGAAAACAGTTAAAAATGGAGACAAATACTTAGTATGAATTTGCTTTATGAATCATTTCAGTAATAAAAATGTTATATCTTCAGTAAATTTTTAAAAGAAATCTAAAAGAAGATTATGTAGACATAAATAATTTTCTTTTAATCCATGGTATCTTTTAATCCTGTATTTATTGAACACATTTTATGTGCCAAGTACTGTGCTACATATAATGATTAAGATAGACAGACTACCCTCACAGAACTTACAATCTAATGAAAAGAGCAAATACTAAACAAACATAACAAGTGTGATCCTATATTTTTTAAACACATTTTATTGATTTTTTTACAGAGAGGAAGGGAGATGGGTAGAAAGTCAGAAACATTGATGAGAGAGAAACATCGATCAGCTGCCTCTTGCACACCCCCTACTGGGGATGTGCCCGCAACTGGAATTGAATCAGAGACCTTTCAGTCCACAGGCCAACGCTCTATCCACTGAGCCAAACTGGTTTCAGCGTGATCCTCTATTAATTTAGTCATCTGCAGCAGTCAATGAATTTTTACTTTCTATATATGCCATAATTACATAGTTCACATGGAAATAAGCCAAAAATATATTCAAAAATTATACTCAATTATTACAAAGTAGATTTTCCCAAACATTCAATTACATGCCTCTTATCATTTTAGTAGAGAGTATAACAAACATTCCTAGTATATATCATAAGAAAAACAGTAATTATTTAAGAATTCATATTCATTCATTTGACTTTAAATTAGTATGATATAATTATTTCATTAACTAAATCTAAAATTTAACAAAGCAGTTACATTTAATTTATTTAGCTTTTTATTATAAAAACTTTTAAAAATATACAAAAGTAGACAAAAATAGTAAAATAAATTCCCATTTACCATTCATCTAGCTTCAATAAGTACTAATTACAATGATCACTAATTATTACTGCTGCCAATCTTGTTTCAGAAATAGCCCTATCCACTTATAAAACATCACATTTACATTTACCATAGCAGCAAAAGCATTAAGATACCTAGGAATAAATTTAATCAAGGAGGTAAAAGACCTATAATCAAAAAAATTACAGTACCCTGAAAAAAGAGATAGAGGAAGACATAAACAAATGGAAGAATATACTGGACTGGTGAAATCAACATCATTATAATGTCCATACTACCCAAAGCCATCTATAGATCCAATGCAATCTCCATTAAAATACCAACAGCATATTTCAAAGACCTAGAAAAAAACTCTCCAAAAATTCATCTGAAATTATTAAAATAAAATAAAAAGACCTCAAATAGCTGCAGCAATCTTGAAAAAGAACAACAAAGTTGGAGGGATTTCAATACCAGATATCAAACTATACTACAAAGCCACTGTTCCCAAAACTGCCTGATACTGGCACAAAAACATATAAGTAGACGAATGGAATAGAACAGAGAATCCAGAAATTGACCCAAGCCATTATGCTCAATTAATATTTGACAAAGGAGGCAAGAGCATACAAGGGAGTCAATCAAGATAGTCTCTTCAATAAATGGTGCTGGGGAAATTGGACATGTAAAAAAATGAAACTAGACCACCAACTTACACCATACACAAAAATAAGCTCAAAATAGATAAAGGAATTAAACATAAGATGGGAAACCATAAAAATCTTAGAAGAAGCTATAGGCAGAAAAATAGTAGACATTTGTCATAGGAATATCTTTACTGAGACAGCACTTAGGGCAATGGAAACTAAAGGAAAAAATAGACAAATGAAATGGGACTACATCAAAGTAAAAAACTTCTACACAGCAAAAGAAACCATCAACAAACAACAAGAAAGCCCACTGCATAGGAGAACACAGTCAATGCCATCTCCAATAAGAATTTAATCTCCAAAATGTATAGGGAACTCATACAACTTGACAAAAGGAAGATAAACAACCCAATAAAAAAGTGGGCAAAGAACCTAAATAAACACTTTTCGAAAGAGGACATACAAAAGGCCAAGAGACATATGGAAACATGCTCAAAGTCACTAATCATCCGAGAGATGCAAATCAAAACGACAATAAGATACCATCTCACACCTGTCAGAAAGGCTATTATCAACAAATCAACAAATGACAAGTGCTGGTAAGGATGAGAAGAAAAAGGAACCCTCTTGCACTGCTGGTGGGAATGCAAACTAGTGCAGCCACTGTGGAAAACAGTATGGTGTTTCCTAAAAAAAATTAAAAATGGAACTTTCATTTGACCCAGTAAACACACTTCTGGGAATATATCCCAAGAAATCAGAAACACCAAATCACCCCTATATTCATAGTAGCACTATTCATTATAATAGCTAAGATTTGGAAACAGCATAAGTGCCCATCAGCAGATGAATGGATTAAAAAACTGTGGTACAGCTACAAAATGGAATACTACACTGCTGTAAAAAAGGAATTCTTACCATTTGCAACAGCATGGATGGAACTGGAAAGCATTATGTTAAGCAAAATAAGCCAGTCAGAGAAAGATAAATATCACATGATCTCACTCATTTGTGGAATATAATGAACAACATAAACTGATGAACAAAAATAGAATCAAAGGCATAGAAGCATTGAATAGATTGTCTAACCTATGAGGGAAGGCAGCGGGTGAGGGAATAAAAGATCAACCAAAGGACTTGTATGCATGCATATGAGCATAACCAATGGACAAAGACAGTATGGGTGTGAGGGCATTTGCTAAGGGGTGGGGGCTGCTGGGGAGAGGTCAATGGGAGAAAATGGAGACTCATGTAATACTTTAAACAACAAAGAATAAAAGAAAATCATATTTACCAGTAAATATTTCAGTATATCTGTAAAAGATAAGGCTTTTTTAAAAATAATAGCCATATAACTATTATCATTTCAGCAAAAATGTTCATGTAAGACAATATGAGAAATAAACTACTCATAGTTTTTATGGAGATAATAATCAAACAAGGTAATTTCAAAATCACATTAAATATTTACCATGATTTTAAAAAAAAGAAAATCTTTGTCAACCAGGGCATTACAATTAATAACAAGTCATTTTCCTCAAAGTATAAAATTCCATTAGTGACCAATGACAATTTGATCATTTAATTGCTTATTTGACCTTCCTAATTTTTGCTCATTCTGTCTTGCTTACTTAGAATTAAGGGGATTGGAAAAGTAAGATTGGTTGATAAAAAGATATTTATAAGTTATGCATTTAAGTACTGTCAAAGAGAAAGACAGTACTAATGGCAGAGATATTTGTCCCTATTAAAAAGATCTATGATAAGTTAGGTAATGACTCAACCACTTTCCTTCCATCTGATGACCAAGTTTCTTTGACTAATACTACTTTAGTTTATTGAAATTCAATATTTGCGTAATCTAAATGAAACAGAAGGATTAGTCTATTCTGCATCTGCTCATCTTTTAATTAATGAAAGGGGCAAACTAAAAAGTAATATACTAACATATATTGGAATATTCTAATGTAGACATAGTCGTATTTACCACTTATATTTACAAAGTATTTTCCTCTACATATTTGCATTTGTCTGTTCACCCAGTTAAGATAAACAGAAGCATTCACAGTTTTACTAACTTAAAAATAGAAATGTTAAAGTAACCAGCCCGAGGTTACATGTGAGCCCAGTACTCGTTTTGTTATAAAATTTACAATATTATACTTAAAATACAAAGAATCTCTTTGAGTATTAAATTTGGTCAATTAAGTGACAAGTAAACATAATTATGAAGTACTTTCTTTATAAATATACAATAATTCTTTGGTTTTATCACAGGTAAAATATCTTTTTTAAAATCTATCTTTATTGTTGAAAGTATTATAGATGTCCCTTCTCCTCCCCCCATTGACTCCATCTACCCTGCACCGGCACTACTGTCAGTTTCCAGGTTTATGTAAAAATGCATATAAATTATTTGGTTAATCTCGGGGGGGTCGTCTTAATTCTCTAAAAGTAAAGTGTCTTCCATGCTGTCAAACTTTATTTCTAAATAAACCTTTAAACTAACATATATGGTAAGTTTGAGAATTCATTTCTATGAGTACAAAGAGAAATTCACAAGGTTTTGATTGATAGCCAAATTAAATGCACAAAACAAATCACTTACCAAAATTTGACTGTGTGGATGTATCATGCATTATGTAAGAAACTAGGAAAAACACACAGAAGTAATACACACGACCTGAATTCTGAATCATATAACTTTGAATGAAGTTTCATCACAAGTGAATTTAAGAAGTTAAGTTCCATAAGATCAGTGGAAGAACTCTGAAGAGCAGAACAGTGAAGATTTCAAAAAGCAGGATGAAATTCACAAAGCAAGAGGAAAGCCAGATCCAATAAAGATCATTTACTTAGACTTTCAAACTGCCTATGGTTCTTTCCTCACATAGGTAACTAACTGGTCATTCTCTTCTTCCTTTTCAACCTCGGCCTGAACGCTCCTTCCTCTCGGTGCCATTTACTGTCCTCTCCCCTTTTCTGCTTTTCCTGAAACCTGTATCTCCTTCCTCTGAGTCTTTCCTTTCCTTTACCTCATGTTTCTTCTGAATCTTCTATGCCTTATCATCACACTTTTCTTAACTGGCTAGTTGGTCATAATACGGAATAAGAAGATTTTAAGTATAATTATTGTACTAATTTCAAATTGGCAATGTTAAACCTTTATCACAAACAAAAAATTTAAAAGGTTATATGACTCATGAAACTGCTCTATTCAGACTGCCGGCTTGTAATCCAGCTCCACATCTTACTAGCTGTGAAGAAGTTATTATCCAAAAAGTATGAAATTGGGGTTCTTGTGAGCATTCCAACAGAATCCCATGTGCTGGGCACATATATACAAAGTGTTCAATGAAGGTTAGCCATTACTCAGTGTATATATTTCCTTCCCCAATCCTTGGGGCTGGTATTTTGAACATTACTGTACAAAGTTAATTTTTATTCCTAGCATTATACTTGATAGAATGAAAATCAGCATTTAATGAAAATCTCTGTTATGATGTGTCCAACCTACCCACCACCAAGCCATTGGAAATAGAAATGACATATGTAAACTGTTCTGCTCTATACAGTTCACCAGGCTGAAGTATGTGTCCAGGCAGGGGCAATGCAGGTTAAATAAGACTTTCGATTGGTAAAACAAGTGTAACTGTATACAACAGGTTTACCTGTATTTTGCAACGCATTTAAAATGATAGGTAATAAAAGGAGAACATTATTTTGTTACAGTACATTAACTGTGCTTTGAATGTTCTACTATGAGAAATCAGTTCACTATAATAGCACTTGGATATGACAGCACATCCCTACTATTAAAAGCATTTGGAAAGCACAACATAGCATAAACATCCAAAAGAAGGTTTTGTCATGCACCTAAATATACACTGTCTTGGGTCATAAGTGAAATAGAAGTTTCTTATCTGTGATTATAAGGTTCCCACTAAGGTGTTTGACATGAATATATAAGTAGATTCAACTTAAATGTATAATATTCAGTAACAAAGAACACATCCCTCCCTGAAAAGCTGGTATATAATATGCAAAAAGTAAATGCATAGAAGAGCACAACCTTCAAAAAGTCACTTGTGTTTGTGAAAATATTTCAGATTAGGCTTTAATATTTTAACATGAGAAAATGCTTCCCAGAATGAATAATATCTACCAAGATATAAAGCCCTAACAATCTGTGTTTTAATCATAAATGAAAGACAATAATCACTTGCTTTATATAAAAAGAGAGCACAAGCACCTTAATGTATGAATATCGGATATTTCTCACATATTCATGTTTAATGTTCTTTAAACAAGAAAACCTATCATTAAAAAACAAAACCTAAAATTAGGTTATACATTTTTCATCATGTCAGACAAACACATTCACAGCTCACTAAATGTTCTTTCTCACATTTCAAATACTTTATAAAGCCCCACTTCTTACAATAAGGTTCCTACAATAATTAGAAGTAAGATGGTGTGTCTGTTATCTACCTGACCTCGTCTGTTTGTTCTACACACTTAACCTTCAAAAAGGAAGCCATTCTATCTAACACAAATGTTAAAGGGGGCATTTTCTTTTTCAATGTTGGCAGAATAAAAAAGTATATTGTATAAAAGTTTTATTTTAGTTAATTCTTTATTACTTTTTAAATTTATCTTTATTGTTGAAAGTATTACAGATGTCCCTCCCACCCTTTGATCCTTACTCCTCACTTTCACCATCTCCCTATCTCTTTTTCACTATTGTCTTTGTCCATGGATTATGCATATCTATCTATGTATATAAAAGGCTAATATGCAAAGTGTTCCCACGAGAGCTTGACCAGGAGATCACGAGTTCTATTACTCACTATGATGTGTGCTGACCATCAGGGGGCGGCGCAGAATGAAGGAAGGCCCTGGCCAGCAGTTGGCAGTCAGGGAAGAGAGGCCCCGGCCACCAGCCAGAAGGAAGGGCACCAGCTGGCAGCCAGAAGGCCCTGTTCGGCCCTGGTTGCCAGGCAGGCCAAGGGACCCTACCCATGCATGAATTTCATGCACCAGGACTCTAGTAAGCCTATAAATTATTTAGTTAATCTCTCCCCTTGCCTCACCTCTTCCTCCTGAGAATCATAAGTCTATTGCACACATCCATGTCTCTAGATCTATTTTGTTCATTAGTTTATTTTGTTCATTAGGCTCCACATTTAAATGAGATCATATGATAACTGTCTTTCTCTGACTGGCTTATTTCTGACAGAAATGTTAAATAAGCTATCATAAAATATGCTTCAATGAACAATTACAAAAATCCTTAAAGCAAAGTTTAAAACACACACACCACAGAAAACCTGACAGTATGGCTCAGTGGTTGAGTGTCAACCTATGAACGAGTAGGTCACAGTCCAATTCCCAATTGGGCACATGCCTGGATTACAGGATTGGTCCCCATTGGGGGGCATGCAGGAGGCAACTAATCAATAATTCTCTCTCATCATTGATGTTTCTATCTCTCTCTCCCTTTCCATTCCTCTCTAAAATAAATTAATATATATATATTTTTAATCTTTATTGTTCAGTATATTAATTACATTGTTCCCTTTTTTTTCCCCTATAGCTCCCCTCCACCTGGTACCCATCCCACCCTCCGCCCTCACCCCCCTCCACTGTCCTCTCCCATGGTTGCATGATTTTTGTCCAGTCTCTTGCTACACTTCCCACACACCCTCTCTCCCCAAGAGTTGTCAGTCCATTCCATCTCTATGTCCGTGATTCTGTTACATTCACCAGTTTATCCTGTTAATCAGCTTATTAATTCACTTGATTTTTAGATTGATTTGTTGATAGATGTGCATTTGTTGTTCCTAATTTACACTTTTACCTTTTTCTTCTTCCTCTTCTTAAAGAATATCTTTCAGCATTTCATATAGTATTGGTTTGGTGGTGATGAACTTCTTCAAATAGATTTTCATTGTCTTGCTCTCTCTCTTTTTCTGGCATCCCTATAATTCGGATGTTGGTATGCTTGAGGTTGTCCCAGAGGCCCCTTACACTATCTTCAATTTTTTGGATTTTTTTGGTTTCTTGCTTTTTCAGCTGAGTGGATTTTCCCTCTTTGTATTTCAAATCTTTAACTTGGTTCTTGGGGTGCTCCAGAGCACTTTTAGGTCTTTGTATAATATTTTTTATTTCAGTCAGTGTATGCTTAATTTCTGGTTGGTCCTTTTTCATATCCTTGAGAGTCTCCTTTATATCCTTGAGAGTCTCCTTCATTTCTACGTTGGTCTCGTTCATTTCCTTGTAGGACTCATTCATTTCCTTGTCGGTCTTGCTTATTTCCTTATAGGCCTCGACCTTTTGTTGGATCCTCTTGAAAAACCCTATAACCGTGGTTTTGAATTCCATGTCCAGTCGTTTTTTTTCCTCCATTTCTTTCACATCTGATTTCTTTCCATGTCTCTGCATGGTGGCTGCTTCCCTGAGTTGATCAATTAGCTTTGTGTGGTAGACTTCCTACTAGGGACAGTGGCTCAACCTCCCCAGTTACCTGAGGTGGATATGGGTTGCACAGTCTTGCTGAAGTTAAGCTCAGGTTAATCATTGTTAGCACTTGGAGGGGTTGACCTCCAGGCCAATTGTCTGTGAAGCTCAGCTGTGCTCAGGTTGGATGGGCGGAGTCTCCAGGCCAAGCAGACAGCGTTAGCTCCGCCCTGTGCGGCCCCAGGGACCCTGCGCCGGGGGCAATGGCTGCCAGCACCTCTGAGAGAGATTCGCTGTGGAGCTCCACCAGCTGCCAGGGAATTCAGACTCTCCCCAAATGACTCTGCATGCCCAATGTCTCACCCAGGGTCGTAAAACAAAGCAGTCTGATGGTTTTCCAAATGAGAAAGCAAGTCGCAGAGCGCTCTCTGCACGGTCACGCAGCCAAGCTGTTCACGCAAGCTGCCTTCTCCACAAGCCGGCAGACCCCTGCAGCGCCCGAGTTTCGGCGTGCCCTCCCACTGTCCAGTTTTCACCCCGTATGATAGCGGGTTCCCTGGACTTCACCCAGAGCTGGAGAATCAGTCCAGTGGGACGTCTTTGTCTCCCCGTTCGAGAAAACTGGCCGGTTTTCAGCCGCCCACCCTCTCCGCTGGCGTGCACTCCAAACCTCTCCCCTCGCGAATCTTTCAACGCTGTTCGCCGCCGCTCCTCCGAGTCACAGTGTCTTATCTTCACTTTTATTTGTGGAATTTTCACTCGGCGAGCTTTCTGGTGATTCTGGAAGGTGTTTGTTCTTTCGTTGAGTTGTAGTATTAAAATTGTTGAGTATGACATGATAGGTGTTTTACCTATGCCGCCATCTTGGTTCTCCAGGATGGGAAATTAATATATTTTTTAAAGAAAGGAAGAAAGGATATAAAGAAAACCAAATGGAATTTTTAGAATTGAAAAGTAAAATAACCAAAAGGATAAAAGTCACTAAATGGTATTAATAGCAGAATGAAGACAAGAGAGAAACGAATCAGTGAAATTGAAAACAGACTTATAGACAGTTCCCAATATATAAAACACAGAGAAAATTGGGGGAAATGGCAATAGCTTCAGATACCTATTATACAAAATCAAAAAATTTAACATTCATATCTTTAGTATTCTAGAAAAAAAAAGAAAGAATGTGATATTAACATTCAAAGATAGGAGACTTTTCCTCAAATTTGGTTAAAAAAAAACAAACACATATTTAAGAAGATGCATGAATCTGAAACAGTATAGACCAGAGAAATACCAGAACATAACATCATAAAACTCCTAAAAACTAAGGACAAACGTATTTGGAAAGAAGCAAAACCTCTATAGTTGTAATTTGAAAAACAATTCAATATTACAACCAATTTCTCATGAGAAACTACAGACAACAGATGAAAATGGAGTTATATTTTTCAAATGCTATAAGAACTGTCAAGCCAGAATTTTATATCCAGCAAAAGTAGCCTTTAAAATACTAGGAAACTTAGATTAAAAAAATAAATTTGTTGCCAGCAGACCTACCCTAAAAGAATAACAAAAGAAAGTTCTTAAGACATAAGGAAATAATAAAAGAAGGCATCCTATATAATAAAGAGGTAATATGCAAGTTAACCCCCATGCCCTCACAAGATTGCTGCCTATGACCAGGCCAGCAAGGGGGTTAGTGAGGAACGACCAAATAACAGATCAGCAGGTTGCGTAGGGCGACCCGGCCGGCACGGGAGTGGGGGGCGCACATCGGGAGGGGTAACCAGGCCTGCAGCGGGGGCAGGTGGGGGTGATCAGGCCGGCATGCAGAGGCAGTGAGGCAGGTGAGCTATTAGGAGCCAATAGTCCAGGATTGTGAGAGAGATGTCTGACTGCCAGTTTAGGCCCAATCCTGGGGATCGGGCCACCCACATGCATGAATTTCATGCATCAGGCTCTAGTCTTGGAATATTGGGAAATAAGAAGGAAGAAGAGGAAAAGTAAAAATATGGATTACTACAATAGACTTTCCTCCTTCTTTTGAATTTTCCAAATTATACTGAACATTGAAACATTTGAATTTTCCAAATTATACTGAACATTGAAACATTCAAGCACAAACAGACTGAAAATTTTCCAAAGCCAGGTTCAACCCATCATAATGCTCCTATTCCCACTCCTTTCCCTCTCAGAGATGAAGGGAGAGGGAGAGATAGAAACATCAATGATGAGAGAAATCATTGATTGGCTGCTTCCTGCAAGCCCCACAATGGGGGGTCAAGCCCACAATGCGGGCATGTGTCCTGACTAGGAAAAGAACCAGTGACCATCTGGTTCATAGATCAATGCTCAACCACTTAACCACACCTTTTGGGCTGCATACATTGATCTTGATCCTTTGGCCTAGAGACATATCTAACCTCTTCTTGACCCTGAACTACAATGGTTAGTTATCCCGTATCCCAGTTACTGCTTAAGAAAGGAGAATTTCAGTCTCTTACCCTGCTACGTAGGGTGGGAGACAAGCCAGAAATTCATGTGACTTATAGAACACCTCTGAACATGAATTTTAACCATGTTTTAAAAATGAAGGCTGATTTCTACTTATATGATCTGGCCAAACACAACTAAATATATAGCTTTATTCTATACCAACATGTTAATTTGCAGGAACATATCTAATTGGTATTATAAACAGTACTAGAGGTATGGTGCATGAAATTCAGCCCAGCCTGCACCCTCTCCAATCTGGGACCCCTTGGGGGATGTCCCACTGCCGGTTTAGGTTCCTAATCACCCGCCTGCCTGCCTGAAAGCCCCCTAACTGTTCCCCTGCCAGCCTGATTCACACCTAACTGCTCCCCTGCCGGCATGACCATGCCCAACTGCCCTCCCCTGTCAGCCCAATCGCCCCCAACTGTCTTGCCCTCTGGGGCTGAGGGGACTGGGGGACTCCGGCTGGATGAGGTGGGGCTGAGGGGACTGAGCACCACCATCTTGTGGCTGTGGGCGTCACCATCTTGTGAGGGTGTGACGGTCAATTAGCACATTCTCTCGTGCATATTTAATTACAAATAGGATCATGAATATTTAATTACAAATTAGGAAAACTCTATAGTTAACTTAGTCAAATAGTAAAGCTGCCTGTTCTACTACTCTCATAAGGACATAAACTTTCAAAAGAGTGCAATTTACATGGTAACAGAAAGAAAGGTCACACTGCACTCTGCATTCAGAAATGCTATCTACTCTGTCCTCCTCCAAGCAAGATGCCCCAAGCTGAGAACAATAATGTGACCCATATTATAAGGATCATGCCCACAGTTAGACATTTTCCTATATTAATAAAATGTAAGAGCAGAGAAAGTCACACTGGAGGCCACCACCTTTGGGCAGGAAAACTAACTCTTCTTTTCCTTTACCCAAAAGTAAACCCCAATGAATGAAGAGATAGTAAAAATTGTTAGGAAAAGCTGAAAACTCTCTTCTACATTTTTTGTGTGCTACAAAAAAAAAAATGACCTTATTTTTTTTAAATGTTACATATCCAAAAAGCCATATAAATCTCTTTAAAGGTTTTTAAAAGGTTTAAAAGCCAGGAAATTTAGATGTTTCAGCACCATTAATGCTAACCTTGGCACTGTGACTGCTACCAATCAATTTCTTCCTTTTAGAAAGAATAATTTTGATGAATGCCATTGCAAATTACACACTAAAAACATAATTTTTTATATGAATGGAGCCAATGTCTTTTGGCACGCTTGTCACCATCAGAGTATAACTGCTAATCTTCAAATACAGTTATTAACAACTTCAGAAAATCAATTCTCCTTTTTAAGGTCAATAATTACCACAGTTAATGGCCAATTGGCTTTAGCTATTACTGTCCTGACCTTTACATCATGTTTTAAACTAACAAGACAATAAATAACTATTAATAATGACCTATTTTGACGGGTGTTTTTTAGTGACCATCAATGCTCATGCAAAGCTTCACTGTTTCTGTGTTTTATATAATCACTCTGTCACTTGCTGATTTTTACTTGCTTCCTCATTTTAGCCAGTGTTACTTTATCATGAAAGTAGGAATAAGAGTAGAGGATGAGGATATGGGAAATCTGAGATAAACCCTATTGGCATTAAAAACATACTAGGTAAACAGTTATTAGTTTGGAAAACATAAAGGTATAAAATGAAAAGTAAAAGCTATCTTCTCTTCACTTTCATTTCCCAAAGGTTCTTAAGTTTCTTACAACTGCTTACACAAAAGTGTTTAATGCACAGGTTCCTGTATACTATATGCACTTGTTATTCTTATTTTTAATTTTATACTTATATAAGCATCTACAAAATATGTGTACACACTATGAATAATTATAAAGGCAGTGTTCATTCAAACACATTTCATTTTCAAAATTGAGCTATCAGCTGTTAAACTGTGTATACATTTTCTGGGGGCACCCTTGAATACAATGTTTATACTTGATACATTGTTCTGTAGCTTTCTTTTTTCACTTACAGTATCTTGGAGATCCTCCATATCAATATGTATAAGCCTATCTCAATTACCTAATAGCTGCATTGTATTTTATCATGTGAAAACATAAAACTATTTAACCAAACCCATACTGATATATATTTAAATTATCTTCTGTTTGTTTGTTTTTTTACTTTGTTTTGTTACTGAACATTCTTGTACATATATTTTGGAAAACATCTACACTGATTCTTTGAAGTGCAACTCCTGGCCTTTTCAATTTGGAGAACATTGGCAACACTGTCTTCCAGAATTACTACTCTGATTAGTCTTAGCTATGAAAGGGAACATCCCTTTCCACACACCCTTACCATCACCAGGAATTATCACACTTATTTTTGCCAACCTGCAGGGTAAAAAAAATCTCAATGTTGTTCTCAGTTGGAGTTCTTTTGTTATTGGTAAGAATATAAATCGTCTCATCTGTTTAATCACAAATCACTGTTTTCAGCCTTACTATTTTCTTATTTAGTGAGAACAGAAAAATCAGTCTGGCCGAGACCGGTTTTGCTCAGTGGATAGAGCGTCGGACTGCGGACTGAAGGGTACCGGGTTAGATTCCGGCAAGGGCATGTACCTTGGCTGTGGGCACATCCCCAGTAGGGGGCGTGCAAGAGGCAGCTGATTGATGTCTCTCTCTCATCGATGTTTCTGACTTTCTATCCCTCTTCCTTCTGCTCTGTAAAAAATCAATAAAAATATGTTTAAAAAAAAAAAAGAAAGAAAAATCAGTCTGACCCCTTTAGTTTAGAAATTGATAAATAACAGCTTATCAAGAAATGCCTGATCTCTTATCAGGTGAATCAAAAACCAGTTTAACAAAATCCTCCAACAGTCAGATTTTATTATTCTGATACAATCTAATATCTACTCTTCAAAATTCACAGCATTACTTGACACAGCCCAAAGAATCTAGCAAAACTATGAGACAAGCAGGCTCTCAACAGAAGGAAGCACAATATAAACATACAGAGGTCAGCAGAGTAGGTTTAGAGTTATGAATATGCAAAACAGTTTCTACTTTTATTACCTATTAATTATTATATTACTTATATATATTAGAACTGCAAATGTACTTCTGTCCACCCCTGTATTGTGCAGTTGTTTTATTATAGCTATAATCATAATTTTCTGTCCTGTTATGCATAACACACATTTTCCCACATTATATAAATCCTTTGTAAAGCTAAATAATATTCCACCACTCCTACTTAAGTGTTTTACAGGTTTTGTTCTTTATATAAACAGCATTTATATATATATATATATATATAGAGAGAGAGAGAGAGAGAGAGAGAGAGAGAGAGAGAGAGAATTTGCTTATATCTTTTCATTCAACATTATGTTGCTGAGATGTAGAGATATTGATACTTGTAGATCTACTCATTAATTTAACCATTTCCTAAATGTTTATTATACAATGACTTGTTTATCAATGAATTTATCAATTGGTTTTAACTTACCACAAACAATACTGCAATGAGCATTCTTGCACATCTCCTAAACATATATAAAATGGCCTCTGTACCTAACAGAACTGCTGAGTCTTAAAGAAGCTCTTGCACAAGTGTTAGAATAAAGAAAAGAGAACTCCCTGCCATTACTGGTGAGAGCATACACTGTCATAAGCATTCTGGAGATCAATATGGTCACATCTTAAAAAGTTGTTTAATCTGTTTGAACTAGTGTGTTCATAAGATTCTTTCCATATTTGTAATTTCATACCTGAGATATCTTTATCAGATATGAAAATGGCTTAGGTGTTGAGTACTCAGAGCAATTAAACAACAATGGAAACATATTAATATGACTGAAGAACAGAGCTTGACAGGATTAAAAAGCATCTTGAGTAAAAAACCACCTTCAGCAAGCTTTTTATTAAGACAAAATACCATGTTGATAACAAACTCTGACAAAGCAGAATTCTGAAAGAACATCATTTTCACATTGCTTCTAAAATTTCTAAAACAAATGAAATGACTAAGAGTGTGTGTATACACACACACACACACACACACACACACACACACATATCCTATTTAATAAAAGAATATCCTATCTAATAAAAGAATAACATGAAAATTGACCATACCTCCGCTACGCTACCAGCCAATCAGGAACAGGGGGCATGGCCAGCAGACATGGCCAGCAGACATGGCCAGCGGGCATGGCCAGCACACAGGGGGCAAGGCCAGCAGGGGCGTGGCCGCAGTGCAGTGAAAGCAACCACCACGCTATAAGCTCTGCCCGCAGGGTACTTAACGGCCGGCCCTCCTTATATTTATGGTGACTGAATCACATGCAAATGAGCGCCCGGGGTCCCTGCATGCCCCCCAGCCCAGCACCCACGATGGGAGTGGGGGGGCTTCTGCCAGTCTCTGGAGTGTGCGGAGACCCCAGTGGCCACCACCAGGTGGAGAAAGCCCATAGTGCTCCTGGTCTACACAGGGCATCAGGAGCACTAAGAATGCCAGGAAATGTAGTTCTGGTGGCAGACCCACTGTAGGAGAGTTTGAAGTACTGTGCCACCAGAACTACATTTCCCAACATTCCGAGCACTCCTGACACCCTGCACCAACCAAGAGCACTATGAACTCTCTCCACTGGTGGCAGCCAGAATCCTGCCCAGGCGGAACAATATGGCAGCGCGACGTGGCAGCCTAGGTTGGCCTCGGATAGCCGGTCCCCCGCTATCCCTACCAGGCCAGAGCCACAACCAACCACTTCGCCACATCGGCACGCGCAATGGGACCAGGGTTTGGTGTGGAGAGCCCTTCGTCCTGGGAGAAGGTGCAGTCAGAAAGAGGGCTGCCCCCACACCCATTGACTCAACAGATGATGCTGAAAAGTAAAATTTTCCCATTGAATTTCTTAATAGTATTACTCCTTCAGGAATGCCATGTCATAAATTAAAATTGAAAGTGGGTGCAATCATCATGCTATTGAGAAATCTTAATAGTAAATGGGTTCTTTGTAATGATACCACATTTATTTGCAAAAGATTACTACCTAACATTATCGAAGCTGAAGCATTAAGAGGATCTGCAGAGGGAGAGGTTGTTCTGATTCCAAGAACTGATTTGTACCCATCTGACACTGGCCTCCCATTTAAATTAATTTGACAACAGTTTCAAATCACAAGGACAAACTCTAGACACAGTTGGAATATTCCTACCTGCACCCATTTTCACACATGGTCAGTTATTATGTTGCTTTCTTTCGAGTTTGAAGAGCATGTGATGTTAAAGTTGTAAATACTTTATCCCAAGGGAAATAAGTCAAGCACTCTGAAAGTGTTTTCACTGTTAAAGTGGTATACAGGGAGATAATAGCATAAGTTTAATCACTTTATCAGTCATTATTTGCATCAATGTTGTTTTTATATCATGAATATGTTATTGTTATATCATTTTGTTATTATTTATTTATTAATGAAATTATGTATTATTTTCATATACATTCTACTCACTACCTTTTATTTGTCACACTTTCATTATAGAGAAAGGGCAAATAGCACTATTAAAATATTTCCTCTAATTAATACCCTTTTAATGTGCACGAATTTTTGTGCACCAGGCCACTAGTATCCTATATAATAAAAGAGAAACATGCAAATTGGACCATACCTTCGCTCCTGATTGGCTATGTTACCAGCCAATCAGGAGCGAGGGCAGGGCCAAGCGGCACAAGCGCCAGGCCCCGGGAGTAGAGATGAAACAGTGGTGGCAGCAAGCACCCAGCCCTGGGGTGCTGTGAGGGGAAGGAGCAGCAGCAGGAGCAGTGGTGGAAGTGGCAGTGAGTGCCCAGCCCCCGGGGCCAGGTGGTCGCAGGCAGCTGCAGCTGAGCTGAGCAGGACGATGGCTAGGTGCCCAAGGCTTCAGGCCTTGGGCAGACTGGGAGTGAGCCATCAGTTGGACATCCCCTAGGGCTCCTAGTATGTGAGAGGGGGCAGGTTGGGTTGAGGGACCACCCACCTCCAGTGCACAAATTTCATGCACCAGGCCTCTCGTTATATATATAAAAGACTAAAAGTAACCATCTCACCATCCAGTACATATGTTGTGCACTGACCACCAGGGGGCAAAGGCTAATGCAGGAGCTGCCACGTTGTGGTGATTTGGCAGTAGTGATTCTCAGGTGACACACCCCGGAACCCGAGAGGAGGGAGCCTGATTCTTTGCGGGGCTATGTGATTCCACCTTCGGCCATGGGTTATATTGTTGTTGGGGCACTGTCAGCCCCGAATCTGGTTTACTGCCAAGCTGTAATTAATTCTTCTAATTAATTTCCTTTCAATGTGCATGAATCCATGCACTGGGCCACTAGTAGTGATATATTTGGCGTGGATTCCAGCAGTCATCTGTAATCCGAAAGTTGTCAGTGCACATATGCTGAGAATTTAAAACCATTTAAGCATATTCTACTACATATAGAAAGATATATGAAACACATATCAGACTATGTCTTGCCTTGATATGAGAGTAAAAAGTAACAGAAATAATTCTAATAATTCTAGAAATCGAATTTCCCTGGAAGCAGAGAGAAAAATACTATTTTCCTCACAAAGCTGAGTAACAAACAGGTACTGCTACTGTTCTTATGTTCTAATCGAAAAATTCTCGCCAAAACCCGTTTGGCTCGGTGAATAGAGCATCGGCCTGCAGACTGAAGTGTCCCAGGTTTGATTCCGATCTAGGGCATGTACCTTGATTGCAGGAACATCCCCAGTGGGGAGTGTGCAGGAGGCAGCTGATCGATGTTTCCCTCACTGATGTTTCTAACTTTCTATCCTTCTCCCTTCCTCTCTGTAAAAAATCAATAAAATATATTTTACAAAAAAGAAAAGTTCTCAAATTCTCATCATGCATAACAAACCTGGACCACCATCAATTACACTTGAGGTTTTAGAAAAGGCATAAGCTACTATGAAGGTAGGAGGCCCCTGAGTAGAGTCTTTACATTTTCTAAAGGACTAACTTGGAGTCTGTATTAATGATCTATGAAACCCCAAAGAACTATAATCATAAATCAGTTCAGCAAGTAAAAGCAGATTACTACTTCAATAAAACATGCTCAGAACAAATATTCAAAACTGTTACTGCATGATCAAAGCATTGTTGAAGCTAATGTAGAAAGGCAAAGCTTTTCCCAACCTGTATATAAAATTTCTCTTTAAAAAGCCAGGTCATGTGAATTACAGAAAGAACAGTTTACTCTAGAAAAACAGGTATTTTTAAAGTTCCTCATTTCTGTGCATAAACAGGTTTTCTATAATGGTAATTCTTGTATTTAAGCATGTGAATGATTTCTTGAAGACTATCTTCAAATGATTCATACCTATTAAAGGTATTACTTTAAATCCTTACCAATGTTAATTCTTGTATTTAAGCATGTGAATGATTTCTTGAAGACTATCTTCAAATGATTCATACCTATTAAAGGTATTACTTTAAATCCTTACCAATGTTTTCCTATTTGTTAAAGTATAGCATAAAGTACCACCTCTAAAAAGCCCTTTGGATTGAGAAGCACTGTTTTATCATTTAATAGTTGTTTCAATGTCACTCATAAAATTCTATTATATTCCCTCTACCCTTGTTTTCTTTATAAGAAAAAAGTAAATGAAGTATGTCAGAGTTTGACATCCACAGACCCCTACTTAGCCCATCCCGTTGGCTGTAACATCTAGCTTTAACCATTAGGTACAATTAGAACTAGAAATAATTTAAGACATAATTATGCAAAATAAGAAATCTATACACAAGTATCTACACAAAAGTAACAACAAATGTGAGATCACCTTTTCATACACTACAAGTATCCTGAGATAAATTTGTGATTTGAACTCACAGTTGTCTCATAATTAAGGCATGAATACATTTCATAGAATGCAAAACTTTAAAATTAAGAAATTTTCAAGCTATAAGAAACTTACTGGTAAATGAGAAGCTTAAAATAGATCTAAAAGGGTTAACTGTGCTTATAGAAAGAAATAGGAGTAAACTTTTTAAAACTGCAACATATTTAAGTTCATTTCCCCAGTTGAGCTTGAATTTGAATTAATTGTATATTCTCTGGTGTTTCAGAAGAGACAAAAAACCAGTTATCAATTTTCAAAATCCTCTGCCTATACATAGCTTCTTCCCTAATTTAATACCCATCTGGAGAGGAAACAGCCCCATCTCCAAGCTTTCCTTCTCTCTATTGTTTAAATCATTGAGGTGACTAAGTTTGATGATCCAGTAAAAATTTGAAATAATCATCAAGGCATCCTAAAGATGTCACTGACTCCCAAGAGATGAATTAAACACTGAGACAAAATTCTATCTAATAAAAGAGTAACATGCAAATTGACCGTGCCTCCGCTACACTACACTACCAGCCAGTCAGGGCAGAGGGTGTGGCAGGGGCATGGCCAGCACACAGGGGTCAAGGCCAGCAGGGACATGGCCACAGTGCAGTGAAAGCAACCACCACACCATAAGGTCTGTCCACACAGTACTTAACAGCCTTCCTTACATTTATGGTGACTGAATCACATGCAAATGGGCGCCCGGGGTCCCTGCATGCCCCCCAGCCCAGCACCCACAATGGGAGTGGGGAGGCTGCTTCCAGTCTCTGGGGTGTGCAGAGACACCAGTGGCCACCACCGGGTGGAGAAAATTCACAGTGCTCTTGGTCCTGCAGGGTATCGGGAGAACCAGTAATTCTGGGAAATGTAGTTCTGTTGGCAGACCCAATGTATGAGAGACTTTGAAGTACTGAGCACGGAATGTGGAAACAGCCAGGGGGTGGGGTGGGGAGAAGGCGGCTTCGCAGAGGCAGCAACGGGGTGGGGGGCGGCCCCCAGGCACTGCGCATGGAAGTGACAGTGAATGCCCAGCCCCTGGGGCTGGGTGGTCACAGGCAGGAGATGAAGCCGTGGCCGCTGCGAGGCGGGGCGGCGGCGGGTTGAAGGCGGCAGCGGGGAGCGCCCCGTGGACCACCCCGCACACTGCACGCAAAGGCTGTGGAGCAGGGGCGGCGGAGGGGAGCACCCCACCGCCCCCCTGTGCTGCACGGGGAAGCAGCGGGGCAGGGCCCGGCCACAGGGTGCTGCGCGCTGAAGTGGTGGTAAGCACCCAGCCCCTGGGGCCAGGTGGTCACAAGCAGCTGGGGATGAGCTCAGCAAGGAGATAGCTGGGTGCCCAAGGCCTAGAGCCTCGCAGGCTGGGGGTGAGCCATCAGTTGGACATCCCCTAAGGGCTCCCAGTATGTGCGAGGGGGCAGGTTGGGCTGAGGGACTACCCACCTCCAGTGCACAAATTTCATGCACCAGGCCACTAGCGGAAATAATAAACACCTCTAATTCCTCAACATGAATTCTGTAACATTGAAGAGTGACAGATTCCTGCTCCCAAAAAGAAACACTGTTAATTTGTAGAGGTAATACTTAATAATTTGACATAAGCCATAATTTCACAAAAGCATACTCTTACCCCACAAAGATAAGCTACTTATAATGATAAGAGCAAAGAATAAAGGATAGCCTGACCCCCTGCTCTCTCCTCAGTAGGGCTACCAGAGATATTACAACATGCCCTTCAGAAAATCTTTCAGGCACAATGTTTAAGTTTATCAGAATAGGCTATACCTATGTGTGCTACTAGATCACAGACTTGGTGCAGAAGAGCATTGTGCAACCCACATACTAAATAAGTTTCCTTTGTACACATATCTATGATATTAGCAATGATTTAGTGTGGCTTTTGTAAATGTCCAGAGGACTTGTACAACTTAGCAAAAAGGGTGTTGAATATTACCTCCATCAAAGAAATTACTTAATCAATCTTGAATTATATACATACATATATGTCAATATACATTTGTTGTTCATTCTCTGGCATATTAAAATATATTTTTTCCAAACTCCTGAAGAACATTAAGACAGAACATAATTGTGGCAAAAGATAATTATTTTATGAATAAAAAGAAGTATGTTCCAGTATCTTGAAGGCTTAACTTGGATATATTTTAATACATTTACATCATAAAATGGATTTTATTTTTTCCTTTTTGGTTGTTCCCTGAATCTTTTTCATAGTATTTTATAAAGTTATAAACTTAATCGACTGATATGATTTTCCATGTTTGCTCAGTAAATCCTACATTTAGGCAGATTTGGGGGGATACTCATAACAGACAAAGACTAGGGTGCAGGTGTATTGGAGCTTTTTTATTTTTTAAATTAATTTTTTATTATTTTTTGCAGTATAACTTATATTTAATAGTAGTACATATGTTTTCCTTGGAGCTTTTTTAATGTAATCCAATAACTGAGTTTTAATTCAGTAGCAAAGGGTTTTCCTAGTTTGTGAAAACAGAACTGTGCTGGGCTTGTATCTAGCCTCAGCCTCAAGGAGTCCTCTGGGGTTTTGTCTATGGATAGACTTTCCAATTGCACCTTCCTTGATGCCATCTCTAACAGGTGAGACATGTTAGTTTATTTCCACACATGATGTTTATTTTCACACATTAATTGCTTTCAATTGGTTGAAAATCAGATAATGAAAGTAAAATCCAAACTAATGCAAATTCTTCAAGGTTTTATAAACAATACCTTAAGACAAATCACTAAGGAAACTCAGATTTAAAGATGTTACTTAAATTAGATTCCACACTTTTCATCTGGAGAAGGCAAGAAATAACACCTAAAACTCAGAGCTGCTGGGCCCAGCAAAAAAAAAAAAGAGGCACATGACAAACGTACAAATTTTAACAAAAACTGTGACTACTGACTTCTCTGCTGACTCTGAAAACCACCAGCTCTCTGCCCTCAGAGAAGCCACCAACCCTGTCTTGGTCTGTCTTCTCAGCCATAACACCAAACCCTGGGTTCTCACCCTTCCAGTCAGACAAGTCTTGGCCCAAAAGACTGGTCTGGAAAGAAATCTGAGGGCATCTGGTTCCTATCTCATATAAATATTACAAGCAACCTTTCAGTACCTTTATTCTCTGCCCCATCATAGATACTAAACAAACCAAAAAAAAAAGTGCCAGAAAAAGAAACATTTGTTCTGCTATAACTAAGAGCAAAATTAGAAGGGTAAATGGAGCTACTGATGAAGACATATTGTTCCTGCTTACGGGATTTCTCTAACTGCAAGTGTCTCCTCCTAGGTAAACTCTACCCTACAAAACGCTGATCGGAGCAAGCCACGAGAAAATAGAGTAAGATCTGGAACAAAGCCAACTCTCTGCCAATCATAAACGAGGCCCAGATCACTAGAAACTGAGCTGCATTAGCCCAAGGCCAGAGGGAAAGCACCGAGTCAGAAAAGCTCTGGAGGGTCTGCTTCCTGGCAGGTTTTGTGTCCTCTCTTCCACGTAGGTTACATCTCCTGACTAGATCACAACTTCTTCGGATTATTGTCTAATTTACATTTATTAGTACATCCCCTGCTATGCCTGAATTGATATTAGGCAAATTAATTAATTGTTGATCCCTTTTAAAGAAAATTCAATGCTTATCCTGACATTCAAACAAAGCATCAGCTATGTGAAAATAAAAATATTTATTGCTGAGTAAAAGTTTGTTTGTTCTTTATTTTTAGCTTTCCTTTTATTAAAATTATATATGCATCTGGCTTGAATTAGCAAGTAATTTTCAGAAGGCTTGTTTTTTAAAAAACAGCAAACTCCTCTTCCCCCTCTCCAGTTTACCTCTTCCAAGAAGTAATAAGCATTTTCAGTTCTTTCAGATGATTATTTTGGAATGTCCAGGCAGGGCAGTCCTCTGGTTACATCGGACTCGATGTACATTGTTCCATAGTTATGTTGCCACCTCCCACTTACTTATAAAAAAAAAGTTCTGTCATTTTGATGTATGTACATATGTGCTTTATGTTTTTTATTACTTATTTACCACAAGTAAAGGTCAGAAATCGTTACCTTTCTTTTAAGTTTTTTTTTTTTACTGTTTCACTTCATTACTGCTGTGTGTGTGCTCCATGTGAGTGATGAAGGTGCTTATGCAGGTGGGTTTTGACTTAAGGTGAAAATTGCGTTACTCACACCATAAGGAACAGATCTCGGACGTAACCTGAGGACTTACTGTACTTCCATTTTCCTAAACCCCATGCTCATGTTGCTACTTCTTGATTTCACATTTTAGGCATTATCTGTTGACCTTTCAATATGAAAATAAAGGTTGAGCTGTACCCTGCTTCAAAATACACAGTCTTTCCTACTTATAACAGAGGTCCAGTGCATGAATTCATGCACCAGTAGGGTCCCTAAGTCTGGCCTGCTCCCTCTCGCAATCCACAACTCCACAGGGGATGTCAGACTGTGGATTTCAGCCTAATCCCCACAGGCCAGCAGGAGTCAGGCCTAAATCCTCAGTCCGACATCCCCTGAGGGATGTAGTAGTGGAACCGGGTGTCGTGCCACTCCCACTCCTCCTGGCTCTGCTGGTCCTGCCTCAGCTGCTCAGTAGCACTGCCGCAGAGGTGAGAGAGGCTTGCACAGCTGCACTTGCCAGCCATAAGCCTGGCATCTGGCACTCGACAGTCCTGCATTGAGCATCTGCCTCCTGGTGGTCAATGCACGTCATAGTGACCAGTCGTCCAGTCGTTCAGTCCCCCCAAAACTCGTGTTGAAGCTTTAACCCTCATGTCTTTATCTGAGATAGGGTCTTTTGGAAGTAGCTACGGTTCAGGTCATAAGGACTGGATTTTATGGGGTAGGACTGTGGCCTCATAAGAGGAAGAGAACCTTTCTCCCTACCCCTTCTCTGTGAGGACACAGCAAGAGTGGCAGTCTGCAAGCGGGAGAGCTCTCATCAGAAGTAAACTCTGCCGGACTTGGATCTTGGACTTCCCAGCTGCCAGAATGTAAGAAAATAACTTTCTGCTGTTTAAGAAGAAAGCAACACAAATATTTAAATTGTTTTTAACAGTATTCTTGGTATATTGTATGGCAAACCAGGGAGACTACAATAGAGCAGGAATTTAGGAGAAACTTCATAATGTTAGCTCTCTTTTCTTCCTCTTTCTACCATGTCATACTTTGGAGGGAGGGAGGGAGGGGGAGAGGTAACAAAGAAGCAGTCAGTGGTTGAAAAGTAAAATAATGTGAGATTACCACAAGAGGAATACATTTAAATAAAAAATACAAAATTTCTGTTTACCGTTCATTAAGAGATTAAAAGTAGTATACTGTAAAGAGTCAGAGTCGGAGTCAGAAAATCTGAGCTCCAAGAAGGCTTGGACCCTTGTCTGTAAGAAGGCTTTGACCAAGTCATCTACTAGTCATCTTTCCATTTGCTCAAATACAATCAAGGAAGTCAGGCTAGATGACCTTTTATTTCTTTTCTGTGAAAACTCTCTGGGATCCTATAATCTAGGGTAGTGGAAAACTAGTCAACAGAAGAGTCTGCTCAGAATTTTTCTTAAAGTGGTAACACAGAAAATTTAAAAGAAACTTCAGTGACACGAATGAGGTCCTAGTAGCCAAAAGAAAAACTAAACATAATATGCTATATCTAGAGCTTACAAATTTCCAGGGCAGTCTGTAGATCATAATGAAAGCAATCACACCATTTCCATATAAACAACAAGTTTTTCTGATTTAAAAGTGACAGGTTCACCCCCTCTCCCTTCCCCTAATAGTAAGTCCTTGGCTGCTATCAGCTATTTTCACATCATCTGAACTGGAGAAAAGAAAGAACAAACAACACTGTTTTTCAAACTGTGAGAATCAGGAATTGAAGAGATTTCATGTAGAAGGAAGTCAGGTAAAAAGCGAGTGTGTTGGTTCAAAAAATATATAGTACTACCCATCAAAAATTCCTTTGTATATGGAATATGTGTGTTTGTGGAAATCCTTGTCTTAAAAGTTTCTGAACAGTAAAAAACTCTGAAACCTGTTAGCCTTGAAAAACTATAATTGAGCATAGTTTCAAAGACTTTAGAGGATTCGGATGTAAGTAATTATTCCCAATGTAGCTCAGTGTAGCAGACAGAGGCCTGGAACTGAAGCTGGTCCCTGGCCCACACCCTTGGCCTGCCATTATTTATTGGTTGTGGCAATATGTCCAACAAACTTGACCTCTATGAGCCTTACAATTTCCTCCACACAAGGTCAGTTAGAAATGAATATGATTAAGATATGTAAAAAGGCTTTGCAAAATGTTATTGCTAAAAAAGTAAAAGCATCTAAGAAGTCTAAGGCATGTTCAGTTTCTCCATGTCACAATGTGATACTGAGATGTAAAATAATACAAAGCAAAACAAAATAAAAGCAAAAAAGAATTCCCAGGACAAAAGAATCCTATAAGGATAACAAGAGTACCTAAAATAAAACTTTTTCAATAGTTAATAAAATCAAGACTTAAATACTAGAAGGTAATGCAATAAAATGCTAGTTTTAAATTTACCAATTTGAGGTTAATAGTCTTTTTTTTTTTTTTTTTTTTTACCTAGGCTAAAATGAAAGTTGCTCTCTCCACTACTGGCTTCCCCCATGAAATTCAATCCTGGAGAAACTGTAGCTTAGTGAAGGAAATACCTATAAGGAACTTAAACAAAAAAAGCAGACAAACAAAAAGAAAACTATGCATGTTGGAGTCAGGGTACTGCAGCTTCAGATGTAAGGAAACACAATTTTGGAAAACCTTCCAATGCTACTCGTGTCTCTCCCCTGAGATAAGCAAAGCGCGCACTTTCACCACACCACCAAAACTGGGCAGAAGAGGTCTGGTTGTTAATGCCACAGAGCAACGTGTGGCAGCTTTCAGGTTCCTGTGAGGCGTGGGTAAAAGCATCAGGTAGAGAAGAGGCAATGAGTGATTAATAAGAAGTCAATGGTGCTAGAGTTCAATGCCAGATTTACAAGCACCAGAAACTGACCTTCAGCGCCTCCTGATTCCCATTCAGAGATAGAGTAGCAACATCCTAGAAATAAGAATAGATCTAGAAATCCAGATACTTAGGCAACTATGAAGCACACCAACAATTAAATGAACACCCAGATATAAACACAGAGCATTGTTTCTCTTTCCACTGGTTGGAGTAAAGGAAGGGTAAAAGATCAAAATGAAAGTAAGGGCAAAACCATGTCACTCAACAACATTTCTAGAAGCAGGGTAGAAGAGAATAGGTTTCAAGACTCCTCGCCTGGATTTATCCTAGACTAAGCATTCCAATCTGGCCCACAAAATGAGAGACAATTAACCAGAAAGTATTGCCACTGCTGTTTTGGAGCATACCAAAGTACCTAAATGGTACTCGTGGAAATTTAAACCAAAAGAAGCAATGATCACTAGGGGGCACCAAACCACAGCCTGGATGAGGATATATTTGGCTCTTACTTCAATGCCCAGAAATCCTGCCTGGCCTGCCACACAGACTTACTCTAGTTATTTCATCCATATGAGTATTACACATTCTTGCACTTACACAGTTAAAATTTTAGATTCCCTTTATCTTTTGGAGAAGTGTGTGTGTATCTGCTGAAGCCAGAATTATTGGAATAAATGAATCCAATAATTTAAAATAAGCACAATACGCTTTTCAGTATTCAGATATCAGTAATATAAAGCATGAATAAGAAATAATTGTAATTATTGGTATAAAAATATAACAGCTATAATAAAAATTCAGTAGAGGAAATATACAGCAGGATGGATACAGTTAAAAGATGAATTTTTGATTGAGAAAATCAGATTGGCAACCTTTCCTAAATGGTAATAGAAAAGGATAAGATATAGTAACAGGAAAAGGAAGTCAACAAGTGAGAAGTGTGTGAACATCCAGATAATAGGCATCTTAGAAAAAATGGTGAAGGGAGAAAAGTAGGTAGAAAGACAAAGTAAATCCTTCAATGATTACTTAAAATAATGTTACAGAACTAAAGAAAAATGAAATATCTCAGAAAGGAAGGTATCTCTAACAAGAAAATCAGGAAAATTATACCATGGCACATTCTGGTTAAATTTTAAGTCAAAAAGAAAAAGACAAAATTCCTGAAGCTTCCAGAAAGAAAGTAGATAAACTTTGGAACAACACTGGACACATAATATAATATAGTAACATTTTTAAGTGTTGAAGGACAATATTTGACTCTAGAATTTTATATCAAACCAAATTGTTTCTCAAAGGTAAGGGCAGGATAAAAATAAATCACGCATTCCAGAAAACAAAAGGTTTGCCTCACAAAGGCCCAAACTGAACACATTCTAAGAGAGGTAATCAAATTTTAAAAAGGAAACAAAATCAGGATGATAATGATACAAGGGTTAGCAAGTATTGTATCTGCTATTGTCTCACAAACTAAGTTAAAACTAAAACAAAGAAAAAAAACCCTTAAATAATAAGCAAGAAAATAATATTCCAAGAATAAGATAGGAAACAAAGAGTAGAAATCAACAAAGCACAAACAAAAAGCATATGAGAGATTAACAAAGGCTGCTTTTCCTGAAGGTGGAGGATAACAAATATTGACAAACTTTCATCAAAGACAGAGGTTAGGTGAGGACAGAACAAAGATGTAAGATACAGAATGTAAAGTGGGATACTACTAGTAAATATTAAATAGACTTTTGAATGTGTCATAACAAATATAGGCTAATAGATGAGAGTCAAGATAAAATGGAAAAATTCATAGAAAAACACTGCCAAAATTGGCAAAAGATGAAACAGTCCTGGAAGGCACCAAAACCATGAAATGAATTGGAATGGTAATCATAACTCCCCTTTCAAAAAGCTGAAGGCCCACGAGGGGGCTTTAATAAACTTTTGGGGGACATTAATGACTTTATAATACAAATTGTACCAGCAAAGAGAGTGTGAAAATTTCCAGCTCATTTTGGAGGCCACTTAATGGGATCCTGATACCAAAACCAGACATTACGACAAAAGAAAATATGGACCCATTTCACTATGGGGGGAGGGAGGGAACAATTTCCAAATAAAATGCTAGCTAACTGCATTCAAGATTATATTTTAAAATAATAAAAGAATGATGCCATGAAGTGTTCTGCAATGCAAAGGCGGTTACACTAGTATATCATCATATGATTAGCTCTATTAATATAGGAAAAGCACATAATAAAGTTTATTACCTATTTAATATTTTTGAAAAAGCCTTTAACAAGTTAAACATGGAAGAGAACTTCCATCTGAACTTAGCTGAACACCTGATAGTGAAATAATATCAAATACATTTTCAGTCTTCAATTTTCTTCACTATCTTAGCTCTCATCCCTCACTATCCAAAATTCATGAACCATAGATAACCAACTAATTGAAATAATCTTACTCCACCAACCAGCTGAATTCAGGCTGTAAGTAATCTTGGATAGCAAGGAATATCTGTATAGCAAAAACTGACAAGAAACATCATATTTAATATAGAACATTTTTTTCTCTTTAAGATCAGGAATGAGTAAGGAGACTTCCAATGCCACTACTCTTTTTGTTTGTTTTATCTCAAAGAGGAAGAGAGAGGGAGAAAGAGATAAAAACATCAATGAGGAGAGAGAATCTTTAATGGACTACCTCCTGCACATCCCCTGCTAGCAACCCAGAAATATGACCTGACTGGGAATCAACTGTGACCTCCTAGTGCCATGATGGAAAACCTATGACACGTGTGTCAGCATTGACACGCATAGCCATTTTCAAATGACACGCGGCCACATGCTGTCGCATACAGAGAAGTATGGGGACGCATGCTGAGAAGAACGTTTCATCCTCGGCTACTGCACGGCAAGGTACAGTAACGGAGGATGAAATATTTGCTGTAAAGTAGTGTAGACACTCTGTGCCAGAGGCCTATAAGCCAAAACAACAGAACTCTGGCAGGCCTTTAGGCCAAAACAACAGAAGTCTGGCACAGAGCATCTAGTACTGGGATTTCCAATTAGGCAGATAAGGGATTTTTGACCTCACTTCCAGCTGGCAGAGCAGGAAGCAGCGGAATGCCACAGGGTGCATATCTGGGGGCCCTGTGATCGCCATTACCAGCTACCACATAACCACGCAACCATAATCCAATCTACTGTTCCAGGGTGTCGTGGATTTCTAATTGACCATCATTACTGAGATAAGTGAGGGAGAGGCTGGGAGAGGTAAGGGCCTGAGCTATGGGTGCCATTTTCCTCCATTAGAAATAGTGACTGCCATCTTAATTTATATAAGGAACGTCATTTTGCAGCATAGTGCAGACTCCATTTCACCACTATTACTGTTGTGCATCCTTATTAACCCCTCTTTCTGCTTATTAATCCTGCCCTTTCCTAAAAGACAGTTACATGTGCCATCTTGTGGTCAGTTAGGCTAGTTAACCCCTCATTGCCTGCAGGGCTCACAGGCTATCTATAATTCTATCTTCTGTCACTACCCCCCTCATGGAGAACCGAAAACATAAAAAACCAAGGTTAAGTAAAGGAAGTAGTAGTAGCAGTAGCCGAACCTTTCCAGATACATGGACCGAGATGTATGGCATTATAGAAAAAAAATGGCACATAATTTTGCATTCTATGTACTGAAAAGGCAGTAAGCAAAACGTTGAATATAAATATACATTTTAAAACAAATCATTCCCAGCTCTTGAAAAAAAGTGAAGATGAAAGGGAGGAATACATTTCCAGGCAGCTACACCTTTATAAGAGCCGATCTAATTCTATCCTTAAATTTATAAAAGGCTTTACAAATTTAACATCCGCAAGTTTGAGCATTGCTCACTCTATAGCTCAGCATGGAAAAGTACTCAGTGAGGGAGAACTTATTAAAGAAACTCTCCTAAGATGTGCACCAGTTCTATTTCACGATACGCAGAATAAAGATGCAATTATAAAGAGAATATCTGACTAACCACTCAGTAGAAATATCATAAAAGACCAAATGAGACTGAACTCAAATGTGCAACATCAATTAAAGAGACATAAGTAATTGTAAATATTTTTCAATCTCTCTTGATGAAACTACTGATGTCACATCACATGCTCAGTTGGCCATTACTGGTCGATATTCTGATGGTTTCACAATGAGAGAAGAGTTGATAAAGTTAGTATCAGTGCCAACAAGTGCATCGGGGAACGAAATATGTAAGGTTGTTATACAAACATTCCGTGACCTAAAGTTGTGTCAGTGATGACAGATGGGGCCTCAAACATAGTGGGGAAAAATGTCAGATTTGTCAAATTGTTTACAGAAACTATTGGACATCCGATTGTGCCTTTTCATTGTATTACCCATCAGGAGGCTTTATGTACCAAGGCAGGATTCACTTACTTAAACGACTTAATGTCAGTTGTTACAAAAATAGTTATTTACTAGCTGCTTGCCCCCTTCACAAGTGAGAATTTTCTGCACTTTTACTAGAGGTTGATTCCACCTGGACTGCTGATGTGCAATAATGTAAGATGGCTGAGCTGAGGCAAAGTTCTTGAGTGCTTTGTGGAGTACTTTGAAGAAATTAAGGTATTTCTTGAGGATAAGGATCTGGGGAAACTTTTCTCAGCTTAATGATGATAAGTGGGTCAACACCCTCATATTTTTTACAGATCTCTCTGTTCATATTAATGAACTGAACTTAAAGTTACAAGGTTTTGGCAAAAGTACTGACATTATGTTTGGATACATAAAAGCTTTTGAAAGTAAACTTAAAATTTTCAAGCGAGATGTAGAAACTGAAACTATTAAGTATTTTCCTCGAGTAACAAAGTATTTTGAGAAGGCCAGTACAGCTGTACAAAATGAAATGGAACCCTAGCATATAAAGTACCAGCATGTACTAATTTAGACTAATTACTTAACTTGTGCAGTGTTAGATTTAATCAATGTAGAAGCCTAGAACAGACCATAAAAATAATTAAGTGTCCTGATGTAGTAGTCTACAGTAGTTTGGAATTAAATGGTTTCCAATGGATGCAAATTGATGATTTGGAGATGCAACTTGCAGAATTTCAAGACA
The DNA here is from genome assembly GCA_027563665.1 of Antrozous pallidus. Taxonomy (NCBI): domain Eukaryota; kingdom Metazoa; phylum Chordata; class Mammalia; order Chiroptera; family Vespertilionidae; genus Antrozous; species Antrozous pallidus. The sequence continues at coordinate 66,566,969 of CM050512.1, forward strand.
GCATCTGAGCTCAGGTGTTTGTAGACTTGAGGTCAAAGATGGAGAATCTGGAAAGGCGCCGCTTGGAGAATCAAGAGGAGAGTCACTATGAACAGGAAATTTGGAGTGCCTGGAACTGATTACCAGACACTTTTAGCACCCTGAAAAATATAGCAATGGCTTTACTCACAATTTTTCCCTCTAGGTACTTTTGTGAGACCTTATTCTCAGCATTAAATAATATCAAAACCAACAAAAGAAACAGATTTGACAGATGAAGTTAGTAGCACTTGCTGGGGCTTGAAGTGTACAAAATACCAACCTTCAATTGAAGGTTTAGCCAATGAAATTCAGCAACAAAAAAGTCACTAATAGGTAGGTTAAAGAATTCCCCCTCCCCCTCACTTATCTTAGTTCACGGCATCCCACACAAGTTAAATAATATCAAGACCAACAAAAGAAACCGACTGACAGATGAACAAAGAAATCACTAAGCAAATAAGTTAAATAATTAGTTTTTGGTTTATTAAATACAGTTATATATTACAATTATACATTTTTGTTATTTAAACTAGAAATATCGCGAAATTAAGGGTTTGTTTGTTTTTTCCGAAGTGACACACCACCCAAGTTATGCTCGGTTTTTTGGCAAATTTTGACACACCAAGCTCAAAAGGTTGCTTATCACTGTCCTAGTGCATGGATCGACACAACCACTGAGCCATACTGCCTGGGTGGCACCACTACTTTTAAATGCAGTTCTCCAACTCTTAGTCAAAATAAAATGGGGGGAAAAAGAACACTTTTATAGGCTGAAAAGGGAGGAAAATCAATATTTTTAGATGATATACATATCTACCTAGAAGAAAACAACAAAATTTTCATAAGAGAGTTCAGAAAGGTTATCAGATAAATTAAAGGATTCTGATCATGGAGTCCATGAACACTAATGAATTCATAAATTGGATAGGAAGATAAATTACATTATTACATTCAGAATCTTTTTATTTACTTTCCCTAACTTCTATTATATGTTACTCTTTCCTCTATTTAGTACTTACTTCAATTACATATATAGGCAACAAACCACAGTATTTGTCATCAACAGCAATCACAGTTGTTTCCACAGTTGTTAAAGTATCTTGAAATAGCATTCATTCACTAGCCATTGATACTTTTAAAAAACACTCATCTATATATTTTTCATATGTACATATACTTTAACATTAGCTTGAGAAAGTTTCCATAGACCTCACCAGGTTGCTGAAGTGCTCATGTCACTTACATCTTCAAAAACCATAATTAGGGGCGAAGAGAAAATTATCCTCATTTGAAAACACAACCCAAAACAGAAAGAAAATTTCATTATTCAATGTGGAGTATTTGTTTTAAAGAATCTTTCCACCTTTTTCAATTAATACTCTTTTTTCAATTAACTCACTTGGTCCCAACTGAATCAGAAAGATAACAGTTACTTTTGTACCAAAACATTTCAGAGCACCCAAAACATTCAAAGGTGCTCTGTCACAAATAAAAGAATTGAAATTATTTAAACTGGTAAAAAGAGAGTAGACAAAAATATTGTCAATTCTATGGATCATTATACAAAGGAAAAAGATGATCCCAGTCTCTATGCTAGCTGTTTCAATGTTTTAAAATTTAGAAAAATAGAGGCTTAAAATGAAAATAAAGGGATTTCAATTCAAAATAAGTTAAAATTTTCTGACACAGTGAATTAGTAACTATTCAAGATTTTCATCAGGAGGTCTTGCTATATCTTCATTTGTTGGGGAAAGTTTAAGGCTGAGAAAAGAAATGAGATTAGCTCTGTAAACTTGCCAGCTTTATTGACGCATGACAGTAAGAATCTTCAGCAAAACAAATCTCAATATAAAATCTCAGCCAATTAAATTCATTCTAATTTTTAAAAAGTAAGTAGTTAATTATTTTCTACTTCCCTAATTGGCATTTCCTATGTAATATTAGTGAATATAAAAAAAACAATTACAGCAATAGTTGAGAAATACATTTTTAATTTTTATTGACATTGTCATAGGGTCAAAGCCATGGTTCTTTTATCCATGATCCATAAGTTTGTTCTATATTTAAAAACTGTATATAAATTAATATTGTCAGGAACATAAAACTCTATTTAGAAAAAAACAACAGAATAATTTATAATTCTGTTTTAATCAATGATTTGTCTACATTAAAAAGATTTTTTTGTTTTCATGTTTGGACACTAATTACTCACTGCTTTTTTTAGTTGCTTTGTTGATATAATTAAACTAAGGCAAATGTCCTCTTACTAGTTGAAATATTGATTTATCAGTAATTCCACCTAAATCAGAGAAAAGAACAAAACTATTTGTACTCATCTTCAGTAAAGGAATTTCAATTTGACCTTTAAGGGTACTAATTCAAGTCTTAAATCTATACAATTGCTCCAATTAATCATATATACATTTTCAAGTGATAGAAACCGAAAGCCATCATAGCCAAAACTACTTGCCCTTCTGAACTACTCCCATTAATATCTAGTGTATACTCAACCCAATAGCACTTTATGATTTAATCAACAAAATCAATTCATACTAAAGATTCTACTTGTGATTCTCAATGCTCAACTGTATTTTGCCACTTTCCATATCGTTTATTTAGAGAAAACTAAAGCAGCCATTGTTTCCAGGGCTGATTTATACAGTAACATGCTTAGTTCTACTAGGAATTATGTAACTTGTGCTATAATTCCTAGTTCTACTAGGAATTATGTAACTTGTGAAAATTCATGCACTGGAAGGGGGGGTCCCTCAGCCTGGCCTGCCCCCTCTCACAGTCCAGGAGCCCCCAGGGGCGGGAGGTGACCCAGTGATCAGGGGAAGGCAATGCCCCCATCACACCTCTGTGGCTGCCACTGCCAGCAGCGCAAACCTCGACCTGCCCTGGGTGGCTGGAGGGCTGAGGGGACTGGGGGACTCCGAAGGCAGGTGCCACAGCGAGTCTAAGGGAACTGGGCACCACCATCTTGTGGTTGTGGGGACCATCATCTTTGATGGTGGACCAGTCAATTAGCATATTCCCTCCTAATTGACTGTGGGTGCCGCCATCTTTGAGGGTGGGGTAATCAATTAGGATATTCCCTCCTTATTGGCTATGGGCACCACCAACTTTGCAATGGCATGAGGATCAATTTAGATTGGAATGAACTAAGTTTACGAAATATGCCTGTATCCTCAGATCAGATATCAATGGCATGAGGGTCAATACACTAATTGACCCTCACGCCAAAGATGGTGGCACCCATAGCCAATAAGAAGGGAATATGCTAACAGGACTAGAGGCCTGGTGCACAAATTTGTGCATGGGTGGGCCCCTTGGCCTGGCCAGTGATCAGAGCAGTTGGGCTGTCTTGTCCAGTCCAATCACCCAATGGGGGCCAGCTGGCCAGGGAAGGACCACAGGAAATTGGATGGTTGGCTGGGGAGGGACTGCAGGAGGGCTCCAAGGCATGTCCAACCCTGTTGCCCAGTCCCCATTGGCTGCATCCCAGCAGCAAACTAACCTACTGGTCACAGTGTTTGCCCCCTAGTGGTTAGTGCATGTCATAGCAACCAAATGGTCAGACACTTAGTATATCATGCTTTTATTATATGGGATCTTAATTTCTGAAAAACAATACTTAAACATCCTAAAGTCAGGCTCTGCTTATTTGAACATCTTATTCTAAAGCAGACCATCTCAAAGTTTAATGTGCATATACATCGTGTTAAAATGCCAAATTCTGATTTCTAACAAACTTACAAGAGATGCCTATATCCTCAGATCAGACGTCAAGTAGCAAGGTTCAAGACTGAAATTAAGTTTAACTTCAATAGAAATGCCTGTCCCTCTTCATATATAGATACTTATTGTACTATAGCTTTCTCTTACAGAGGTAAAACTAATGCAAATCTTCCAAGTTTCTAAACTTTAGAATGTGACAGATTAGTATAGTAGAGTTGAGGCAAAGATAAAAATATTAATCTTTTCTAGATTTAAAAATATGAACCAAGAGTAGCTATAAGTAAGGTGCAACTATTAACAGGAATTATATTACTAACTTTAATGTATGAAGACTAGGAAAAAAGTCTTAATAACTCTAATAGTTGGGAAATTTAGGTTGATTCTACAGCATACCAAACTGCAACCATGTAAGGTTCCCACAAAAATACTTGTTTCAAAGGCAGTTTTTTCAGATCCTGAGACAAAGAAGCATCGATCATATCATCAAAACCTCAGAGGGAAGGCAGGGGAGGATTGGGGAAAGGGGAAAAGATTAACTAAAGTACTTGTATGCATGCATATAAGCCTAACCAATGGACACAGACACTAGAAGGGGAGAATAGAGGGATAAGGATACATATGTAATACCTTAATAAAGAAAAAGAAAACTTAAAATTAAAAATTTTTTAAAAGGCAATTTTTTACTATTAGAAGTATTTAACATTAAATTACAAGTATGCTTTTCTTTTAAACTAGCATATTTCCAGGATTTTACAATAATAAACATCAGTAGAAATTATTAATGGAATCATTAAAAATCTAGTTGGCATTATATAACCTGTTACTTTAAATAAAAATAATAAAAACTTGAGTAGAAACTAATGCTATTATCAATACTTTATATGTGGCATTATATTATATACTATAAATATCTAGGTGTTTACATCTCTATATTCTAAGTATTTCTAGAAAATTCCACATAATATCTACACCTAATTATTTTTTTAGATTGGAATGAACTAGAAGTTTACTAAATAAACATCTGCAAATGCCACTTTGAAGATATCTTTAAGTTTGGATATTTAAAATGTTCACCCTACTGTTATTCCAAAATTTCTAAATCAACACACAGAAATCTAAATATTGGAAATTATTTTTTTAAATAGAGTTCTTTTTTAATGTGTAACAAAAAAAAAAAAGGAAAAATGGGTGGAGTCAAAAGGTTTAAAAAAAATTTTTTTCCCAACACAGCAGAGACAGTATTTCCAACACATGCTTTAGAATACATTTATAAAACCAACCCAATTTTTACTTGTGGAAATATATTTTAACAAATCCACTATGAAATGATACATAACTACTTCTAGTTTATGTAGAGATTAACAAATTTAAATGTTCGCAAATTCTCAATTATGTAAATTGTCAATGTTCAAGATGTGTTTCTAAGATTCAGGGTGTTACTTAATCGTACCCCTACTAGTAATAACGTAACCTTCGTAATGTTATCTTTCAGTACTGATTTCCATTTCCATAAAATCGTGAAAACTGCCTCCCCTGCCTATGGTTTATTCAACAACTATTGTGTGCCTGCTTTGGAGTAGGCACTGTGCTAGAGTAAATAAAACCCACCACAGCATTTGCAATCTAAACTAGCATATAGGTGGATTGTACAGGTGCATGAAAAAATAAATCATATGAATACAAATAAAGTTGAATAAGAGCATACAAAATGATGACTTCTCTATCACGAAAGGCTAATTAAGGAACTAACACTTGAGTGGAGGACTATCTCTAAGATATGAAAAAAATCAATGACCATGTCCATTGTGTTTCGAATACATTTTCTAAATTTTATTTTTGAAAAATCAACATTCATTTATCCATTATAATAAAAAATAGGGATGTCATAAACATCTATATGCCAAAATAATTCCCAACTCATTTTGGTTCCTAGTTTGATAACTACTAACAAGATATAATGTCGGCAATTTAAATTACTGTGTGTCCTAGGCATGTTCGACCCTCTAGTAGTTGGTAATGAGAAAGAAAAACCAAAGGTTTGCATGTAGGCAGATGATGGGGGCGAAAGTGGAAGACTAATAAACGAGGTGGGCAGCTCATAAGTAATTCAGAGATAAATGAGATTTCAGTTTTCATTTTATTCCAAAGGGGCAATAGTTGTAATGGAGTCGGGTGTGTATGTATGCACACATGCGCAAATGTGTCATGGTGTGTACACCCAACTTCACCTAGCACTTTCCCCTCTTACTTTCAAAACACTTTACCTCAAAGTATACAGTTTAAAAGGCAAATCTGTAACTATGAAACGGCTCTGGTTCAATGTTATCAGAAAAGGGCCAGAACTTCAGATTATCTAAATTCTCATGGTTTTCTTCTGAGATGCAACAGACACTTGGCATAATATTGCAGTCAGAGCAGAGAGCCTGATTCTTCACTCCTTCCCTGATAAACTGTTCAGTCAGAACTATGTAGAATTTATTTTTAAGTATCAAACTAAAAAGCTAGAAATCAATCCCTAAAAAATGGCAGAGAAATTAATTTTCTTTAAAGATATATAACCATTATTCATAAGAGGTTTATAACAATTATTACATGTATAACTCTTTTAGAGGTTTTTAATTATAAATCTTTAAAAGTGACTATATGAATTGAGTTACCTTGGAATATATATTTCCTTATACTATTAGGAAAGCTTTCAATCTTTAGTGTGAGATCAGAGCAAAAGTACTGAGATCATTATCTTAATCCAGGAGAGATTTAATGTTAACAATGTACCCAATATTTCTAACTTCATCAAACTTAGATATATTGAATACAGATAGAGAAATGTGTAACTTGCTTCATTTTTTAAATTAAGACTTTATTTTCTAAGAGCAGATTTAGGTTCACAGCAAAATTTAAAGGAAGATACAGAGATGTCTCAAATAACCCCCACCCTCACACAGGCATATCTTGCCCCATTATCAGCATCCCCCACTGAGTGGTATACTTGTTACAACTGATGTTTCAAGGACACTGACACATCACAGTGTACCAAAGTCGCTAGTTCCCCTTAGGTTTCACTCCTGGTGTTGCACATTCTCTGGATGTGGGCAATGTGTAATGACATCTATCCATCATTACAATATCATACAGATTATTTTCACTGCCCTAGAAATACTCTGTAATCTGCCTATTATTCATCCCTTCTCCACCAAATTCCTTCATTTTTCTTTATTTTTTGTATTAGCAATTGATCATAAAACTGGAATCTTCATCCTCCACATATGTAGCAATCTGAGATGAAGCAGCAAGAATATGAAAATATGGGTATTGGGTCACCTCTCCTCACCCTCTCTTGCCCCATTTCCACCTACCCACACAAACTAAGATCTCCCCCCAAAATAGGGCCATTCATCTTTGAATCTCTAGCCCTTAAGACAGTACAAGAATAATGTTAGCTAAAATCTTTGAAATGAGGTTTTTTATTCACTGACTTTCTTTATTACTGGAAATATTAAATAAAAAGCCTTGGTGCTGCCATGAAATGCATTTCATCATATTGTTCCTAAAAATATCAGTGTAAAGTAGTGTGGTTATGACCCCTCAATGTACACAGCAAGCTAAAAGGTTCCTCAACAACTCTAAAGCTAAGTTTTCAAACATGTAGATTAAAACATACTAGATGAGCCTTGAGAATATCATGCTAAGTGAAATGTCAGACAAAAAAAGTTGAAGAACCATATGATTTCACTCATATAAAACTGAAATAAATAAATATACAAAAAAGAAAAAACTCAATATAGTCTACCAGAGAGAAGGGGGTGGGGTTAGTAAAGAGTAAAAGGTGGGGGTGGGGGGGTTAAATATATGGTGACAGAAGACTATTTGACTTTGGGTGATGACCACACAGTGCAGAATACAAATGATGTATCATAGAAATATACACTTGAAATCTACATAATCTCATTAACCAATGCCACCCTAATCAATTTAATTTAAAGAAAGACATGTGAAAAGTAAACAACCTCCAAGCATCCAGAAGACATTCATGGAAAGCAAAAAGGAGGGAAGTTTTCAGGCATGTTTCCATATAAAGGGTGAGATTCTAAGAAAACAGAAGCTCTTAAGAATAGCTTCTCTGTATCTGTAGAAACATGATCCCAAAAAAATGTATGTCCTCTTTGAAAAAAATGTCTATTCAGATCCTGTGCCGATTTTTTAATCAAATTGTTTGCTGTTCTTCTTTTCATAGTGAGTTGTATGAATTCTTTATATATTTTGAATATTAACCTATTATCAGATAGATGATATGGAAATATTTTCTCCCATTTAGTAGGCTGCCTTTTCATTTTGTGGATGGTTTCTTTGCTGTACAGAAGCTTTTTAGTTTGTTGTAATCCCACTTGATTCTTTTTTGCTTCTGTAGGCTTTGTTTTCGAGGTGAAATCCAAAAATAACATACCAAAGACCAATGTCAAGGAGTTTCAGCCTATGTTTCCTTTTGGGAATTTGATGGTTTCCAGTCTTTATCCATTTTGAATTAATTTGTGAGTATGGTGTAAAATAGTGGTCCAGTTTCACCACCATTTGTTAGACTCTTCTTTCTCTGTTGTATATATTTTGGTGCCTTTATCGTTTACCAGATTAACATGACATGTGAACGCATAACAATCTGGCCACTCAGTGTATATCCTATATAATAAAAGGGTAATATGCAAATTGCCCCCTCGACCAGGAATTCAACCAGCAGGCAGGCCAGCCAACAGCCCATGTCTCTTCACCCTGGCCAGGCTTGCCGGACCCCACCCATGCATGAATTCATGCACCAGGCTTCTAATACACACACACACACACACACACACACACACACACACACACACACACACACAGAGTGGCCAGATTATTATGCATTCAGAGATTATAATAATCTGGCCACTCGGTGTGTGTGTGTGTGTGTGTGTGTGTGTGTGTGTTGTGTGTGTGTGTGTGTGTGTGTGTGTGTGTGTGTATGTTTGTAGGTGTATATCTGGGCTCTCTGTTCTGTGCATTTCCCTATGATCTGTTTATATGGCAATACCACACTGTTTTGATTACTAAAAGCTTGGAATATAGTTTGAAATCAGAGAGCATGAATCATCTTTATTCTTCTTGCTCAAGTTGTATGTATTGTCTTATTTAAATAAACACACAACTACAAATGTTGGTACTATTATTATCCTGATTTAGCATATAAGAAAATAAAGAAGCAGCAAAGTTAAATAACTGCTCAACTCCATACAGGGAAGTGACCAGTCAGGTCTGTGTAACCCAAAAACCAGAGCTAGTCAGCAATATGAACGCTGCCTCCACAAATCTGCCTCCACAAATAATTATCATCTCACTCAGAATTATATATGTAATTTAATGACTTTTATAAACATATATATAAATTTAATTACCCTTAAGGTTATTTTATGAATGCTGAATAAAATATAAATGCATAACTCATAAAGTAGATGAGCAGGACATTTCTTTCACCATAAAACTATTGCAACAAGAGAGCTGGTTGGCTGAGGTAGAGCCTATGATACAGGACTCCAATCAACCACGTGGTCAAATAAATAGCCAGGTCAGGCTTTTTGTTGTTTTGGTTATAGGTAGGAGGATTAGAAATTTAAACCAAAATAGTTACATAAAATCATTAAAACAATGTTTAAATAACATGCCACAATTTTCACTTTCTAAGTGGCACTGGCCTATGGTAAGCCTACTGTAACTTATCCAGAGTACATTTTCATTGGAATGTAAAATAGAAACCATGTCTCTCTTTGCTCTCAGGTAGGAGAGGTGGGAAAGAGTAATGAACAGATATCTTTGTAGTGTTCTTTTGTGTCAAGAACTATACTGCCCCCATAAAGACTGTAAGATTCATCCTTACAATCACCACATGGGAAAAGTACTATTATTATTCCCTTTCTGCAGAAAAGGAAATGGGGACCAAAAAAAAACCAAAACATTTCTGTTTCCTTATTAGATCTTCCATCCAGTAAAGGATGGAGTCTAAATTTGAATCCAAAACTAACTTTAAAGCTTCAACCAGTGATTCCAGAAGTAGCCTTGGACATGCTCAGTGTGCAACCCATGCCATCATATCCTTTACTCACTCCAATATCCCAACTCAGCACTCCTCCACATTTACTGTCGCAGAGCCAGTGAGGAGCCTGGGTAAAAGGAAATGTATACAATGAATGCAGATTTCCCCTTCAAGGAAATCAAGAGTAAGTAATTTGAAGAGATGCGAATCACAAAATGTTTAATACTGCATTAAAACTTCAAAACAAGTAACAAGAAAGTAAACTTGATCAATATTAAACTATCCTTTATGTGTGTTCTTTACCCAGATACTTGAGAAAATATCCCTGGAGAGAAAACAACATTTCTACTCCCAAGGATATAATGAATTAGCTGGATTTTTAAAGTGTTTCTCAACTTTTTAATCTTTTATATTTCACTGCTTCATTGTGCCACAGACCTTCAGGAAATGGACATTTAAAATACTTGAATTGCTTTGTTAGAATATGAAGAAATAACTCTCAGAAAAGCTATCAAATGACCTTGATGATCTGCACAACATTCATTATAGACTGGTAAACATTTGTGAAAATCCTTGCTGTGATGATTGATTGCACTTTTCCCTGCTTCAGTTACCTCAAACTAAATTGCCTGTCATTAAAATGATGACTTCTGTCAATGTAGCTTCTTAATCCTTCCTCAGTCCTTTCGAGCAATGACAACCTTAGAATAATATATTGTAAGTCTTTATGGATCAATAATGCTCAGCATAAAACACTGAAATCCACCACCAAGATTTTTATCCCCCTATTTATGGTGATGCCTGACAAGCTAAGTCACAGTAAAACGTCTAAGGAGGAAAAAAAGATATCTAACAAACAAGTCAAATACTACATATAAACAGCATATGCCAATCTAAAGTAAGACTTTTGAGTGAAGCGCAATGTTAGCAAAATGCTTTTATCATCCTAAAGTAGTTACTGACTGAGATGTCATTTGCAGACTACTCAAAGAAGTTATTATTCAAGTCCTTACTGAGTCATTTGAGATGATTTATGGGGATGTTATTTATGTGCAAAGGCTCCTCTGCAATGTCAGAAACAGCAAGATTCTATTTAAAAACTATAAAAGATAAGTCAACGAGCACATTCTCCTTATTTTTTTTTGACATAGGTGATTAGAAAACACTTTTTTTTCATGTAATATAAATTTAGTTTGTACCTTGAACATTTTTATATGGAAATTAGATTATAATTTCCTTTAAATACTACAATTTAGATGTTTTTATTTAAACTAAAAATTATTTTAAATAAATACCACTATATCAATGAAACAGAGCCACAACACTGCTCTACAAACAACATCACCTCTTTTATAGGAGTTATATTACCTATGCCTTCTCTGAATCCCATTAATTCCATCATTTATTAAACTCAGCTAACCTGAAATCCCTGCAAAAAAAGGAACGCTCTTGCAATCTTGGGTGGAATTGTAAATTGTTACAGCCACTATGGAAAACAATAGAGGGTTCCTCAAAAAATTAGAACTACGATACAACCCAGCAATTTCTTTATTCAAAGAAATCCAAAACATGAATTTCAAAAGATATATGCACCCTGGTATTCATTTCAGCATTATTCTAGAGGCCCGGTGCATAAAATTCGTGCACGGGGGAGGAGGGAGCAGGGGGTGTTCCTCAGCCAAGCCTGCACCCTCTCCAATCTGGGACCCCTCAAGGGATGTCTGACTGCCCGTTTAGGCCCGATCCCAGTCAGACATCCTTCTCACAATCCAAGACTGCTGGCTCCAAACTGCTCACCTGTCTGCCTCCCTGATTGCTCCTAACTGCTTCTGTCTGCCAGACTGATCACCCCATCACCCCCTAAACACTATCCTGCCAGCCTAATTGATGTCTAACTATTCCCCTGCCAGCCTGTTTGCCCCCAACTTCCCTCCTCTGCCAGCCTGGTCACCCCTGCCTTCCCCTGCAGACTTGATTGGCCCCAACCGCCCTCCCCTAATGGCCTGATCATCCACAACCGCCCTCCCTTGCAGGCCTGGAACCTCCCAAAGGCCCTCCCCTGCTAACCATCTTGTGGTGGCCAATTTGTGTCCACATGGGGGCAGGATCTTTGACCACATAGGGGCAGCCCTCTTGATCAATCTGCTTATTACTCTTTTATTAGATAGAATAATAAAAGCCTAATTGCTAAGTGTCTTTCCGTTCATTTGACTGTTCAACCAGTCACTATGACATGCACTGACCACCAGGGAGCGAGACAGACTGCACACATCCTGGAGCCCTCCTGTGGTCCCCCCCTGACCTCTGAAATATTCCTTCTAATTAATTTCCTTTCTATGTGCACAAACCCATGTACTGGGCCTCTAGTTTACAACAGCCAAGATATGGAAGCAACCTAAGCGTCCATTGGTAGATGAATGGATAAAGAAGATGTGGTGCATATATATAATAAAATATTACTCAGCCATAAAAAAAGAGAAATTAATCTTGCCATTTGTAACAACATGGGTGGACTCAGAGAGTATTATGTAAATTGAAATTAGTCATAGAAAAACAAATTTGATACAATTTTGCTTATATATGGAATCTAAATAACAAAATAATGAAAAATAAAAAACTAAGCAGAAACAAATTCATAAATACAGAGAACAAATTGGTGCTCATTAGTTGTAAAATAGTCATGAGGATGTAAAATACAGCATAGGTACTATATTCAGTAACACTGTAATAACTAAGTATGGTGTCAGATGGGTACTAGACATCTGGGTGAGCACTTCATAAGTTATACTATAACTTATGTACATAACTACTATGCTGTGCACCTGAAACTAATAAATATTGTATGTCAAATATAATTGACAATTTTTAAAACCCATACTTATATATTATATAATACATATAAAATACTGTATTAAATATTTTACTACTTCCACTTGTAATAAATGATATGAGTGGAATAATATCAAAACAATTATGCTGGTTCACTTTAATGATTTTGTTTTCTCAACTCTCAATTGCCCACACCAACAGAAAGAAGCATTAACATGCACAACAGAAAATCAGACAATCCACCCTTGGTGAGCTGGATCTATACTAAAAATTAGCATCCCCTAAATTTGTAAGTACTTAGCATAGCTGGGCCATCATCTGTACTCCTGTCTTTTAACAAAACTTCACTAATCATGTAGGACACCTGGTGACAGAGGATTGAAATTTACTAGCAGTAGAAATGAATCCCAAGCTCCTTAAAATCCAAAATAGAATACACACACGTATTATTTTACAAAATTTCTCTAACCCAAGTTTTAAATTATCTTTATTCTCATTACTTTAACCTTTTCTTAGAGAGTCATTAACAAACTATAATATAAATCTGACAAAATGAGTTTGGGACCATTATTCTTACATTTCAAAACTCTTATCTTCTGGGCTTCAGATCTTTACACCTCCAACTGCCTCCTCTGACATTCCTAAGCCAGTGACCTCTGACATCTCAAACATCTCAAACATGACATGTTTACTGCTGAAGTCTACCCCACTTCCAAAATTATGATCGCTTTCCATTAGTGCCTATGTTGTTGAGTAGTAGCAGCTCAAGCTAGAAATCTAAAAGTTGATCAGAGCAATTACAAAAAATTCTGAATCTAAAATCCAACTGATTATCAAGACTTGTTGGCCAACTCTAGCTCCTTAACACCCTGTTTTTCTGCTCTCACTGCCACTGCCTTAGGCCCTCACCATCTCTTTCGGGCACTACAGCACTGATTTCTTTCACTGGTCTTTCTACCCTCATCCTCCCCACTACAACCAGAATATTCTTCCAAAAATGTAAATGGGTACATCAGAATCCTGCTCAAGATTCTTTAATGCTTCGCCAATGCTTACATGAGAAAATCCAAAATTCTTAACTTCCAAAAAACTTTGATAGCCTGCATTTCCAATCAACTTCACAACACACAGCCCCTCTTCCTGGCCCTGCTCTCTAAATGCCTCCACACCTCTGCACATACTGCTTCCTCAATCTAAAACCCCAGCTTTAAAAAAAAATTCTTTATTGTTGAAAGTATTACATATGCCCTCTTTTCTTCCCCTATTGACAACCTCCAACCCCTCCCCCCCGCCCCCTCTCAGGCCTTTAGCACCCTATTGTCTGTGTCCATGGTAAAACCCCTTCTTTATTTTCTATTACCACCTAGAAATACTCTTCAATCCCCTGAAAACAAACTGAAGCATCATCATTTCACAAAATCTTCTCTAAATCCCCAAGGAGACTTAAGCACTGCTCTAAGTTTCTTTTAAACCATGCCTCATTATAGCACATCACATTGCATTTTAATTCTCTATTAATATATCTTTTTTTCCTAAATAACCCTTAACTGGGAAATATCCAAACTTAAGCATATCAGTTATTTATTAGACACCAAATAAATCTGTTGAATAAATACTATATATTTCTATTATCTTCTTAGTAATCTGAAAATATGGTTATCACTGATACTTTAATATTAAAATATTTATTGGTAAGTTATGCAATGAGGAATTAACATTATAAAGTAAAATACTGCATATTTATGTGAATTATATATAAAAGTGAAATATTTTACGTGAATTTTAAGACATGATTAAAAAGCATTTTAATCTAAAGTATGAAAACTGTGAGTCCAACAATTTAAAGATACTGTCAAATAAAAGACAATCATAATTTTATTCCTAAAAAATAATTTTAAATATGTTTAAATGTATCCATATGTTTCTTCTTTTAATATCTCTACATGATTTTGAGCATACAATTTTTAGGGAATAATGCTTGCTTTGGCAGCACATATACTAAAATTGGAACAACACAGAGGCATTCCAATTTTTAGGGAATAACATACCATTAACTAAACAATAAAGTATAACTTTCAAATTATGGGTAAACTTTAAACTATATTTATTATTTAATGTTTAATTAAATCCCCCAAATTAGATGTTTACAAAATTATATTATGTTTTATAAAGTAAAACATAGTGTGCATTTTACAATAAGATGAAAAATGTTTACAAATAGTAAACAGCCATCTGAAGTTAAATTATTAATTGTCAATGGCACAAATTATTTAAGAATACTATCAACAGTAAGGATCTCACACAGGAGAATGTGTCAATCATTAAGAAAAAATTCAAAGCCAACACAAAAATGTTAGCACAAGCACAGAATGTTGAATATATATTTATTTTTAACAGCATTCAGTCATAGAAAATATTTAATGATTTTTTAAAAATTATGCCATATGTGTACACTTAAAGATACTAGGTTGCAAAATATAACATCTAATCCAACCAAAGGATCAAATTTCTTTTGCTCTATTGTTTGAAATATACTTTTTATAATTTCAAAAAGTTGTAAGCTCCTTAGAAATACATTTACAATCTAAGCTAATATTAACATTAGTCATTCTCATTCATTATGAATGCTTATATTAATTTTTAAGGAGAACTGTCTAGGTTCAGAAGCATAATGCCAATGGATGCTTTTAAACTTCATCTTGCCAATGCCAAATTATAAAAATCTCTAATTGATAAAATAAGATTTAACCACACACACACACACACACACACACACACACACACACACACACACACAGATTTGTTTTTCTCTTGGCATTTCCTTATGTACCCATCTATTCTCCCTCCAAAACCCACTGAAAGAAAACCAGGGAAATCATTTTGAACATAGCTGGGAGTAAAAAAAGTAATCCAGCCAAAATGATGGAAGAAAAAAAAATCTAAGACTGTCAGTCACAAATAAATCTATTTCTGCCATAAGCTTGTGATAGGCTGATATACTTCAAAAATCTTATAGTTGTCCTTTAAAACCTACTGATATTACTATAGTCAGCCTATCTTTAAAAATTAAGTAAATAAAAGCCTATGTTAGGCCGTCATTTTTAAACTTTAAAAAGTCTACCTAAAAAGATATGGTGCCAATTTCTTATTTTACTTATTTAACAATATTTCTCTGTATCTCCAAAAACCATTTTGGTTAATAGTAACATTTCTTTAACATGTTATAACAACATTAATAAAGGATTACATAGGCCCACCTTGTGTGGTTCAGCAATTGAGCATCAACCCAGGAACCAAGAAGTCAGTGGTTCAATTTCCAGTCAGGGTACATGCATGACCATGTTGTGGGCTCAAGTCCCAAGAGGAGGCAAGTAGGAAGCAACCGATTAATGATTCTGTCTCTCTATCCCTCTCCCTTCCTCTCTCTAAAAATCAGTAAAAACATATTTTTTTAAGATTATATAGTTACCTATATACATGTACATATTTTTTTAACTCTGAAGGACAGACTTACTAAAACTTTACACATATCAATTATCAGGTACTAAACTTACAAGCAAATGGTTTTCAGGTACTTAAGAAAATATTTCAAATTAGTTTTAAAATGTGATATTTTACTACAAAACATATCTTAAGAACTTTGCTTCAAATTTGTTTCTTTCACAAACTCTAAAATATTGAAGTTTATTTTAGAAATAACAACTGTTAACATTTATTGAGCATTTACTAGGTATTAGGCAATTTTCTAAGCACATTACATGTATAATTTAGGGACTGAAGAATTAATTAAGTAAACTGCTCCAGAAAACAAAGTAGAAAAGCTAGAGAGTGTATACTTGCTACAGAGTCTATACTTTTTACTGTACGTTTACAGTCTCTTGTGTTGTCAAGGACTATGCTTTGTACTTGAAATTCAAAGTTCAAACAAAGAAACAAACCATACAATCACTGCTTTCTTTATACATATATAAACCAAACATAGTCTAGTGATTGAGACCTTCTGGTAATATACTCCAATTGCTAATAGAGCAAAAGTGACTTTTCATAGAGGAGATAATATTTTGTTTTCAAAAAGTGGTGAGGGAGGAAAGTTAGGCTAGAAAGGGAGATTGTAACCACATTATAATGTCCCAGCGAATGCCATCCTAAGGAATTTAGATTTTATTTGTGGCAGGGCACTGACAGCCAAAGAAGAATTTTTAATATGGCCAGTCAAATGTTTTAGTAGAAAAACAAAACAAAAAACTTTTCAGTGCTACTGACAATACAGTGAAATTGGAAAGAGACAGTAAACAATAACAGGAAGCTTCTGGAATAAATCAGAGAGAGGAGGAACACTGAAGTAGGGCAGGAATGTGGAGAGAAGAATGAATGAAGAGTCATTTTTAAAGCTTAGAAACTAAATTTGACAGGAGAGATGAGAGACAGGACTGTCTGAAGTTTCCAGCTTAGAAAACTAAGAAGTGAAGACATTAAATGGAAATCAGAAAAAGCAATAGGAGTTGAGGGGAACTGGGATATGATTCATGATTTGAAACAATTGAATAAAACAGACATTAAAAGTCTTGATTTTATATTAAAAATTTGTTATTTACTGGTCTGAAATATGAAATACCAATGTTAGATTCTTAAACCTGTTTATTTTAGTGTTATTTATACTACTTTATTGCTAAGAATATGTCTAATACTAAGTGTGAAGTAATTTCTTCTTAGGAAGTATGATCCAAAATAAAAAGATCAGCCTCCCTAAGACCCAAAAGCATTTATTTATTTACTGTATTTTATTAATCTATGAGGTTTAGAACTTTGATATAGCTGCAGCACTCACTTTGATGTCAGTAATGGAAGAAGTATCACAGATGCCTTCTACACCCAGTCTTAAAGAAAATAAATTTTAATAAACTTGAGAGTATCAATGTCACTTTAGACAGTTTTTGCTTTGCGCTAAGTCAGTAACTTATTTTATTAATATTTGTAATAATATCTATTATTAAAGTTAACATACTTAAAATTAATAATTTGTTTTCTTAACACCTACTTGAGTTACATGTATCCATTTCAAATGAAATAAAATATTCAACATAATAAAAGTCTAAAGTTACAAAAAATATGTAACTGCAATAAAAATAGTAATTGTTGCTTTTAACATAAGAATTCACTGTTATCTTTTTTATTTCAAATTATTTAAAAAGAAAAACAAATGATTTCATTTTCTTAAAAATTAAATCTAGCACAGATAATAACATGAAATATCTAATGTCTGAAAGTCTTTTCATCCATATCTACATTGAAATTCTGGCTTAACGATCATTACTTTGATAATTTCCAGATAGGGCAAATAAAATAATTACCTCTTTTAATAACTTCATCAATAAAAACAGGGTTAGGACCATTCGCTTCCTTAAAAAGAATAACTTACTATTCAGTAGTATACAGCAAAGTTAGAAAACATACAATTAGATGGGTCATTTTATAATTTACAATGATAAAGGCATTCTAGTGAATTTTATTAAGTAGAGCTTTTAGAAAAACTATATTATGACAGAATAATTAATTAATTTAATCATTCCAACAAAATTTTTTTACTGAATTCACAAATTGAAATACATTGGTTCGCCAACAGGTGGTGCTCAATCTCCATTTATAAAGAAAATAAATATCCCAAAAGTATATCTAGTTCAATGAAATCATTTTCAGACTGTGTGGCAATTTTTAAAACTCAAACACTGAAAAACTCAATGCAAAAAAACACTATTTTAACAGTTTCTATGTTGCAAGAAAGTAATTCTGGTTACTTCGCAAAAGAATTTCAAGACTAATACTGACTGCTTATTCACCTATAGGAGATTGAGCTAACACAGTTTTGAAAATGTTGCTGAAACATTTCTTTTACAAGTTAATATTCAGTACTGCCAAAAAATGTTAAGGAACTCAGAAATGAACTTTAAAAAATTATCCCAGTGTTCATTATAAAATAAGAAATAACTAATTTTAGTAATTGTTTACTAGCTTTGCTCAGAATGTAGAATTCTAAGTATTGAACATTATATCCTTTGCTAGAAAATGGTTAAAACAAAAACTATGATATTAAGCTAAACCAAAATCAATATATTTTTGAAAACTCAAGCTTCTATATAACATTATAGTCTTTATTTGTAAAAACAACTTAAGACTCAATGCCTGGCTGAATTCTAAATACAAGATACTCATACAGAATTTTAAAGTACCAGAAGTTTTACAATTCCAAATTTATTATACTCATTTAATTTTCAGACCCATGTTTATTTATTCCATTACTAACCACTAATCAAAAACCGGTTAGTTTTTACATGTTTTTAAATAAAATAAAAAATTTAAAACTATATATTTCAGCATTTAAATTTATTCTTGCAGTTTTTAAAATGAGAGCCTTCCATATCTACATTGAAATTCTGGCTTAATGATCTAAATAATACTTTAAAATTGACTGTCAGTTTTATATAGCACCAATATTTCATTATAATATAGTACTTTTCCTCTATTACTAATTTCCAATATTGATATTTAACTTAAATAAGTAGCCCCTAATTTGTTTCTACTCTAAAGCAGTCTGATTTGTAACAGTTTTTCAAAATCTTTAGTATTTTCAAAGCCATTTAGTCAAGATATACCAAAACCTTGTTTTTCTTTTAAACTGATGGTAAAGTTGTATCTTTATGACATACAGGATAAATTCCTATGTAACTAGTTTAAAAGCTCCCTAAGTAAATACTTCTCTTTCTCCTTAAGTAAACCTTGAGGTTCTTTTCCCCACCCAAAATACCATTAAGGCCTATTTTGTGCATACACAGGATACTTTTAAACACTTTTAAATAAAATATCTACACAAGCAGGTTTACACTGAAGAATTATGTACTGGGAAAAAAAGATAGTCATTTCTGATACAGTAAAACACTGAAGTCACAATGCAAAAATTTTGGAAAAGAAAAGAAAAACCAGCAGGTAGGCTCATTTCTACATAATCCTCCCATTTTATGTAAAGATATGTATTTTTTTTCCTAAATGAAACTCAGTGGCTTTTACTTTCAATGAAATACTAAAATGAATATCTATACTTTGAAATGCAAAAATATGTAAATATTAAAATTAAAAAGAACAAGGCTAGTGTGCCCTGTTCATGACTGGCTGCTTGTGCAGGAAGGCCTGGTCCCTAGGTAAGTTATACTCGCTGCAGAAGCTGATTGAAGCAGTGCCTGTGAAAGTCGGAAGGCTCCCAGAGGAACTAAATAGCGTGGAACACAATAACTCGATAAAATGTCAGGCGAGAATCTGAAAAAAAGGGCAGATGTCATGGAAAAATCATTAGATATTTCTTCCCAGAACATCTGAAATGATGGGTAAATGAAACTAAATCTTAGACCCTATACTTAAAAGTTTCAGGAAATGAATTTTTTAAAGCTTAAGAAGAATGTAACCATTCTCACAGAGAATTCTGATTACAGTTGTGAGATTACAGTTATGAGTTTGTGTAATGGGTAATTTTTTTATTTAAAAAAAACCTTTTATTTTTTAATAATTATAGACTTGATAAAAAGTGGCAGAAACCCAACACAGGTTCCAAAGATCTTCAAATCCACTTCCCCTAATATTAGCAATGTACATAGCCACAGTACAATTTTCAAAAATTAAAGATTAAAGATTTATGTACATAAATAAATAAAATAAATCTTATTTATTTTCCCTCTAATACTTTTTTCTTCTGTTTCAAGATCCTATCTCGGACCCCACATTACATATTTTTGTCTGGGCTTTTCTCTTCAATTACAGTTTCCATTCAATATTATTTTGTATTATGGTCAGGTGCACAGCATAGTGGTTAGAAAATTGTGTACTTTTCAGAGTGGTCACCCCGATGTTTCAAGTACCCACCTGGTGCCATTATGTATTTATTACAGCGATTACTATTGACTACATTCTCTATGCTGTAATTTATCTCTGTCACTATTGTATATTATGTACTTCTCAATCCCTTCACCTTTTTCATCCAGTGTAATCTGTAATTTTTTTTGCAATTGATATTTTATTGGACAAGAGTGTCATGGGTATTTCTCACATTTATTCTATTGATCACCCGAAAATTACTGATGGAGTTTTTACAAATCCAAATGTTTTGTACAGCAAATCTTCCTTTATATATCAACTAGAATTAATGAATAATTCCAAATTCAGTCATTTACAATTTTAATGGGGGGAAAAAGTGCAAATAGCGAACAACTTCTACCTTTATCTCTTTAAACTCACAAAAACAAAAACAAATGCAAAAGGATAATTTTTAAAACCAAAAATATATGGTCAATTATCAGGATCTTACTTGAGATTTTAAAAAATGTATTTTAAACTAATCATTGGTTCTCTTCATTAATGATTTAATATCTATATCTCTGACTCAGAAAATTTCAGGGACTTACAAACTAATTTTCAAGAGTTTCCCTTAACTGATACCAAAGAATTGCCGCTGATTTTAAGAAATTATAGCAGAAAGGAAAATACATATGTATATATACATACATACATGCACACATGTATCATTTATATTTTATATGTACATATGTATCCTTTTAATATCCAGCTGTGTCAAAGATTTAAAATGAAGAATTCTTTATACAGAGATGCACATTCTCTTCTACTTGTTCAAAGTGTCCCCAATTTGGAAGAAAATAGATTCATGATTTTTTTCTTCCAGGTACTGTTTTTGGTATTGAATAATAAATGCTTCCCCTCAAAAAGATGATAGTTTTAATTAAACATGTGGATGAAATTATGTACTGTTGTTAAAAAATGACTATAAAAGATGTTTCTTTTGAAACATGAAAACTTTTTACTGTACAGTAAATATGTTTGACAATTCTCTACCTACATACAGAAGAAATGTATACATTCCATTGGGTTTTGTTTCATGTTATTTTGCTATGATATTAATTTGAGAAAACCTAGAGGAAAACTCCTAGATCTAAAATTTATTCATGAGGATGAAATAACTCAACATCTTTTACACTAAAAAAAAAAGATAAAGAAAAAGGAAAAAAATAAAGATGTATATTTCTGCTTACATTTTTATTACCTAAAATTTATATAATAAACATGTACATAGAATTTTATATATATATGTAAAGTTCTTCTAATTCAAAAAACTAATAAGTCAAATAATTTATAATTAAATATAGTAAATTAATATTAAAGAATATGTAAATATGCTTATAGTTTAAAAGAGCTTAAAAGATGGTTTATAATTATATAGTATATACATAATACATATATATATGAAAATAATAAAAACTAACAGCCATACTAGAGTTTTTTGTCTGAAATTAAACTGACTCATAGAGCAACCATTATAGCATTTTAATTGCAGCTTTCACTCCATTTTTTGTAATTACTAAGTTTAAGAAAAAGTACAAATGAAATTAAGGGATCTCTAAATGTTCTTATTTCACCACTTATTAATTATGTGACCTTTGGTTTTACTTTTTGCCAAGTTTTCTATACCCAGTCTCAAAATGGAGGGGGCACATATTTATATAGATGAAGTAAGTGATAAGTATTAGTAAAGGGCATTTTCAAAATAAAACAAGTCATCTTTTCATGGAGAACTGTTGGTATTAAATGCACTGCAAAATAATTTTAAGGCGATAATTTCACTAAATTTCTTAGCACAGTTTCTGCAGGTTTTTTGTTAATCCTCACTCAAGGGTATTTTTTTCCATTTATTTCAGAGAGAGTAAAAAGGAGGGGAAGAGACGCAGAGAGAGAGAGAAACAACTATGTGAGAGACACATCAAATGGTTGCCTCCCATACCTGGGGATCAAGCCTGCAACCGGGGTAAATGCCCCTTAATTGGAATTGAACCTAAGACCCTTCAATCACGGGTAGACGCTCTACCCACTAAGCAACCAGATAGAGCTATGCTGCCAGATTTTTGCAGCATTTGAAGTTACATTTGGCAAAAACTGAAATTCTATATTAACTATTATCTGAATGGAATTGAAATTAATTGTGGCAAGTTTTGCATTTTTGTTTTCAGTTGCAAAATCATAGCTCTATCCTTAAAAATATAAAAGGACAAACAATGGAGTGATAGTACTCATTCTTATCTTAATTGTAACTAAAAAAACTTTAGTATTCCTGGAAAATGTAGGTTAATAATTATTTACTGAGAGACATGGTTTTTCTATTAAGTATAACCACCAAAATTTTGGAATCCAAAAACTTTGGCACACTGTTTCTTAGAATGATAGTGTCTTTTAATTTATAAATATATGTCATTCTGCTAATAACAAAATTCAAATATTTCTCCTTCTTAATGGGTGATAGAATTATTGATATAGCAGGAAATTAATTTTAATAATACCTTCTAGGAGGATAGGCAATCCAATAATTTCTCATGTTATGATTGAAATATAACATTTCTGTGCACCAAACCCATCAAAGTCTTTCTGAAAATATTGCCAAAAATTTGTACCAAAAATTTCAAATGAAGGTTATAAATACATATTGCTTCCCTTTTCTACTAAGTCTTAGAATCCTTTCTAAATGAGTCCTTAGCCTGAGGAAATAATCACTTTCAAATTAACCCTTTTAAATAAGTGAAGTAGCTTATCATTGCTTTTGCCTAAGCAAAGCCTTGGAAAATTAAGATACAACAAAATATTGTCTACAAATAAAATCTGAAACTTTTCTTCTAACAAAAGAATTTTAATTAAGATAAATTTTCTCATCAAAATCTTAAATATAATTTAATCATTTAAGAAACATATTCATTGTATTAATTTAAGTGATTTTTGCTATATTTAAAGAACACTTTAAGGAATATAATACTTATACTTTGTGGTATATTTCAATACAAAATATTTATTTAAGCAATGACATATATCCCTTATAAACAGAGTAGTAGATTTTCTACAATGTCACCTGTGAAATTCACATATATATACCTATGTTGAAAGACAAATCAATGATAATTCATAGCTCAAAGTAATTGTTCATTTTATAAAAATAAAAGCCACTGAACTTAAGACAAAAATGTCACAACTAAATTGACATGTAACTCAATGTAAAAAAAAAAATAAGATGATTTTGCATTCACTTTCTAAACATAGTACCTAACACCAAAAGCTACAACAAATACTACCATTTTCAGAAAACAGTTATATACAAAATTGTGCTGTTTCAACATTATATTCAAGTGTCAGTGAGCATTAGCAACAACGCAAAATACTGAACTTCTTCCCAAGACTCAGAAGTTCATGAGATCCTCTCATGTGTAAGAAGGCTTCAAAATATAGCTCCTTTACTAACTGTTGTCTCAAGATTACCTGGTATAGGACCCAAATAACAACCAAGTATTGAAACAATGTATTGCTAAAAACCAGAAAGCAAAGTAATCACCACTAGATAAGCCACCTAGAACACATTTCTAGTACCAGATCAGTTCCGTTTACCCAGACCATTATCCCCAACCACATACACACACAAAACACACACACACACAATAGCAAAGCTACCCATTTCTTTTATTCATATTTTAGTCTTCCATGTAAGACTAACTGCAGACAAAGACAACACAAATTCCTTTCTTTCACTATGGAAAGAAACTCTGAACTTAAGAGGGATGAGTTCACTCAACATAACATAGTATATGAATTCCTAAGACTGTTTTTTATATTTCAACTAAAGGCTTCTCACATTTAAGATAGTTTCAAAACAGCAGTAGTATTTTAACTACAAAGAGCAGTTTCAAAATTTGATCCAGGGATTCTCACCAGGAGCTATTGATGGTACCTGCTAAGTCAAACTATCTATAATAAAAACATAATATGCAAATCGACCAAGCAACCAAACAGCAGAACAATTCTCTGGATGACCTTCCAGACGACCATGCTATCACACACACTGGCGCCAGGTCAGCCCAGGCGGATACGATATGATTGGTCAGGAGGGTCCTGGCCATCGTCCCACAACCACCCCTCAGAGGAAAGCCCAGGCCACCCTCTGCACGGCAATCAATTGTGGAACCCCAGCCGGGTGGGCAGGGCCTACCTTTTTGGAGCAATCCATCATGGAGCCCTGGCCAGGTGGGTGGGGCCCACCTCTTTAGGGCAATCAATCTCAGGGCTCCTGGACTGTGAGAAACTCCTCACTCCCCTGAATACACAAATTTCATGCATTGGGCCTCTAGTGTTACTAATTATACTAAAACATTAATTTCTTTTTCCACTTTTATTCTCTGACCATACATAAAATGGAGTTTTTCATAAACTATCCTCCCATATAATAAAAGAGAAACATGTAAATTGGCCATACCTCCACTATGATCACCAGCCAATCAGAAGGAGTATGCAAATTAACCTCATCACCTCTCACAGCAGGTAGGAGGCAGCTCCCCAGCATGGAAGCAGACCGAAGCCTCAGAGACCCGGAAGCAACTAAGTATAATCCGAAGGCAGCTCCCAGCATGGTCTGCTTGGCCATTGCCTCAGCAACCTGGAAGTGAGCAAGGCCAGCCCTCAGGCAACACCCAGCATGGCCTGCTTGGCAGTCACCACAGTGTGGAGCAGGCAGGCCCCACAAAGAGCAAAGAACCATAGGAGTGGGCCTAAACTGTCAGTAGGACATGCTCTGAGGGCTCCCGGATTGAAGAGGGTGCAGGTCAGGCTGAGGGACAATCCCTCCCCTCCCCGAACAAAGTTCATGCACCAGGCCTCTAGTGTAACCTACAACATTCTGATTACTGAAATGTATGCTTGTATATTCAAAATATCTAATTTTTAATTTCAAATGCAAAGATATCAGCAAATAAAATAACATAAACCAAAGCCATTTTGGTTCTTGAATAATTCCTAAAAGTATAAAAGACTCCACAAACCAAAAAGTTTGAGAATCACTTAAGAGAGAAAATTTGGTCCCATCTGCTTTTAATGGAGGAAAGGGTCATATACCGTCTTCCCCTCTCTTCGCTCTCACAGCCCAAACACATGTATATCCATCCCTTTGATTTTATTAGACTTCTAAACCTGAAACAATCTGTCACAGACACTAAACACTTGTATACAATTTTATTTAAAAAAATAGGAAGCAGTCAAATTTCTATGCAAAGTTATATCCACTACTTTATGCTTCTTTAATTAAATCTGCTTTACTTCAAGTATCAGCAATTGGAATTATTGGCTTTGCCTTAGTAATGACAATTCAATAGCGTTATCTATTTTTACTTTATTTTAATATTCAATAGTTCAACCTGACAGGTCAACTCAACATAATCTAACCTAAAGAACAAAATTATCACTTATAATTGTTTTCATGATAAACTATTTTCTATATTTTAATCAAATTCATAAATAAGCGGAGAACCAAGATGGGTTACATTGGCAAATGCCTGAACTCACTTCCTCCCAAAACCACATCAAAATTATAACTAAAATACAAAACAACTATCACCTAGAACCACTGGAAAGCTGGCTGAATGGAAGTCCTCAACTAAAGAAGTAAAACAGAAAGCACACTGAGACTGGCAGGAGGTGAAGAGGCACGGAACGGGCTGTTCTGGCACTCACATGGGCCAGTTTCTTAATTGGGAGGGAGATCGTCCTTGTGGAGGCCACCTGAAGGAGCAAAGGGTCCCAGACCCACACCAGACCCCCAGCCCAGGGTCCCAGAACTGGGAAAAGAAGTCACTATGGGCAGTTAAGAACTATGGGCTGTAAAAGCCAGTGCAGAATGGGGCTCCATGACACCGGCTGCTGGAGACCCATCTGCTCCTCTTAAAAGTCGAGCACACAAACTGAACTTACAAACTACTGCTTCCCCTGAGCTTCAATACTGGACGAGGCTCTGGGGGACCCAGACACATACAAAGAGAAACTGGACTGTCTGGCATCAGAATAGGAACTCAGGGGCTGCTTTCTTCCAGACGAAAAGTGCTTGCAAGTGTCATTGTTCTCTTGCTGAGACCTTCCTGGTTGCAGGACTGACTGGCAGCCATTTCTGTTTGCTCAGCCCTTGTGATTCCCTGAGATCCCTGCCCCACCAAATCTATGTGCAATGGTTTTTGCATATGAATGCCTGTCCTTGCTTAAGCTAAAACCTGTCAAATAAGCTGCAGCTGGGTACAAGAGACTCAAAGCTAGCAATAAAAGGCCCAAGACCAGGCACCAACACCTGCCTGCCGTGCTTCACAGCTGAATCTCATCTGGGCACTTCCAAACCCAATACCAAGAGGAGGAGTCTGCAGATCTCTCTGTAGCTCCTACTGGGTAGCCCCAAACAGTGGCTGACTTTGCACCTCCCTGGAGACCCAAGCCAGTGTACCCAGTAGTCAGTGTCAGACAATACCAGATTATAAATCTATACATCCATAAGCAAAACACTCAATGGGCAGACCCAGTGAGCACCAAAGCTTCAATGAACCAAGTCCTGCAAAGCAGTTCTCCCATTGCAGTTGCAGATGGTCCACACAGCCAAAGGGCATAGTGGTCAATTCCTCCCAGTGACACCAACAGCAATCAAGTCGCAACTACAACAAAACTGTGCACACACCCACAAAAGGGTGCACCTAGAGAGCCCACCTCAGGTGACTAAGAAGGCTGAGCCACTGGGCCCTATAGAATACCTACTACATGAGGCCACTCTGTCAACTCAAGGAGACTTAGCAGCTATCCAATACATAGAAACACAGGGAAGCAGCCAAAATATGAAAACAAAGAAAAATGTCACAAATGAAAGAAATGGAAGAAAACAAACTACTGCATATAGAATTAAAAACCAAGTTATAAGGTTACTCAAGAATCTTCTAGAAACCTCCAAGGAACTTAGTGAGACTTTTAAGGATCTTAGTGAGAATGCCAAAAAATGTAAAAGGACAGTCAGAAATTAAGCATACACTGACTAAAATAAAGAATATACTGGATTCAATAACAGACTAGAGCCGTGATGGCAAACCTATCACACATGTGTCAGCCCTGACACGCGTAGCCATTTTCGATGACACACAACCACATGCGGTTGCATACAGAGAAGTATGGAGCCACATGCCGAGAAAGACGTTTCATCCTGGGCTACTGCACAGCAAGGTGCAGCAGCCGAGGATGAAACATTTGC
Source organism: Antrozous pallidus (assembly GCA_027563665.1). Taxonomy (NCBI): domain Eukaryota; kingdom Metazoa; phylum Chordata; class Mammalia; order Chiroptera; family Vespertilionidae; genus Antrozous; species Antrozous pallidus. The sequence goes on from CM050512.1 coordinate 66,594,748, forward strand.
TATAGGGTAGTGTAGACACTATGTGCTGGAGGTCTGTAGGCCAAAAAAACAGAACTCCAGCACAAAGCATCTAGCTCTGAGACATCCTGTTAGGCCTTTACGGGATCTTTGACCCACTTCTGGCCGGAGGAGCAGAGAGCAGTGAAATGCCACAGGGGGCGCATGGGGGGGGGGGGGGCCTGTGATCGCCATTACCAGCAACCACATAACCAAAGCAACATCATCCAATCTACTGTTCTGGGGTGTCATGGATTTCTAATTGACCATCATTACTGAGATAAATGAGGGAGAGGCTGGGAGAGGCGAGGGCCTGTGCTATGAGTGCCATTTCCCACCATTAGAAATAGCAGCAGCCATCTTAATTTATATAAGGAACGTCATTTTGCAGCATAGGGCAGACTCCATTTCACCACTACTACTGTTGTTCATCCATATTAACCCCTCTTTCTGCTTATTAACCCTGCCCGCTCCTAAAAGACAGTTACATGTGCCATCTTGTGGTCAGTTAGGCTAGTTAACCTCTCATTGCCTGCAGGGCTAACAGGCTATTTATAATTCCATCTTCTGTCTCTGCCCCTCTGATGGAGAACCCAAAAAATAAAAAAAAAACAATGTTAAGTAAAGGAAGTGGTAGTAGCAGTAGCCAACCCTTTCTAGAGACATGGACTGAGATGTATGGCATTATAGAAAAAAATGGCAGATCATTTTGCATTCTATGTACTGAAACTGCAATAAGCAGAACATGGAATATAAATATATATTTTGAAACTAATCATTCCCAGCTCTTGAAAAAGTGAGGAAGAAAGGAAGGAATACATTTCCAGGCACCTACACCTTTATGAGAGCCAGTCTAATTCCATTCTTAAATTATAAAAGGCTCTACAAATTTAACATCCGCAAGTTTGAGCATTGCTCACTCTATAGCTCAACGTGGAAAAGCACTCAGTGAGGGAGAACTTATTAAAGAAACTCTCCTAAGATGTGCACCAGTTCTATTTCACGATATGCAGAATAAAGATGCAATTATAAAGAGAATATCTGACTTACCACTCAGTAGAAATATCATAAAAGACCAAATGAGACTGAACTCAAATGTGCAACATCAATTAAAGAGACATAAGTAATTGTAAATATTTTTCAATCTCTCTTGATGAAACTACTGATGTCACATCACATGCTCAGTTGGCCATTATTGGTCAATATTCTGATGGTCTCACAATGAGAGAAGAGTTGATAAAGTTAGTATCAGTTCCAACAAGTGCATCAGGGAACGAAATATGTAAGGTTGTTATACAAACATTCTGTGACCTAAGCACTGATATCTCTAAAGTTGTATGACGACAGATGGAGCACCAAACATGTAGGGGAAAAAAGTCTAATTTGTCAAATTGTTTATGGAAGCTACTGGATATCTGATTGTGCCTTCTCATTGTATTATCCACCAGGAGGCTTTATGTGCCAAGCCAGGATTCACCAACTTAAACAACTTAATGGTAGTTGTAACAAAAATAGTTAATTTACTAGCTGCTTGCCCCTTCACAAGGGAGAATTTTCTGCACTTTTACTGGAGGTTGATTCCACCTACAGTGGACTGCTGATGTACAATAATGTAAGATGGCTGAGCCAAAGCAATGTTCTTGAGCGCTTTGTGAAGTGCTTTGAAGAAATTAAGGTATTTCTTGAGGATAAGGATCTGGGAAACTTTTCTCAGCTCAATGATGGTAAGGGGTCAACACCCTGATATTTTTTATAGATCTCTCTGTTCATATTAATGAAGTAAACTTAAAGTTAAAAGGTTTTGGCAAAAGTACTGACGTTATGTTTGAATACATAAAAGCTTTTGAAAGGAAAATTTTCAAGCGAGATGTAGAAACTAAAACTATTAAGTATTTTCCTCAAATAACAAAGTATTTTGAGAAGGCCAGTGCAGCTGTACAAAATAAAATGGAACCCTTGTATATAAAGTACCAGCACGTTTTAGACTCGTTACTTGACCAGTTCAGTGATAGATTTAATCAATTTAGAAGCCTAGAACAGACCATAAAAATACTTAAGTTTCCTGATGTAGTAGTTTACAGAACATAAAAATACTTAAGTATCCTGATGTAGTAGTCTACATTAGTGCATATCTTAGGAGAGTTTCTTTAATAAATGGTTTCCAATGGTTGCAAATTGATGATTTGGAGATGCAACTTGCAGAATTTCAAGACAGCATCTAGGCTCAGGCTTTTGTCGACTTGAAGTCAAAGCTTGAGAATCTGGAAAGGTGTTGCTTGGAGAATCAAGAGGATTGCCATTACAAACAGGAAATTTGGAGTGCCTGGAACCGATTACCAGACACTTTTAGCATCCTGAAAAATATAGCAATGGCTTTACTCACAATTTTTCCCTCTACATAGGGTACTTTTGTGAGACCTTATTCTCAGCATTAAATATCAAAACCAACAAAAGAAACAGATTGACAGATGAAGTTAGTAGCGCTTGATTGGGCTTGAAGTATACAAAATACCAACCTTCAATTGAAGGTTTAGCCAATGAAATTCAGCCACAAAAAAGTCACTAATAGGCAGGTTAAAGAATTCCCCCTCCCCCTCACTTATCTTAGTTCACGGCATCCCACACAAGTTAAATAATATCAAGACCAACAAAAGAAACCAACTGACAGATGAACAAAGAAATCACTAAGCAAGTAAGTTAAATAATTAGTTTTTGGTTTATTAAATACAGTTATATATTACAATTATACATTTTTGTTATTTAAACCTAGAAATATCGCGAAATTAAGGGTTTGTTTGTTTTTTCCGAAGTGACACACCACCCGAGTTATGCTCGGTTTTTTGGCAAATTTTGACACACCAAGCTCCAAAAGTTGCCCATCACCGGACTAGAGGATCCTGAGAATCAAATCAATGATTTGAAATATGAAAAAACAAAAAATACCACACCAGAAGAGCAAAAAGAAAAAAGAATCCAAAAATATAAAGATAGTGTAAAGAGCATCTGGGAAAACTTCAAGTGTATCAACATCTGAATTATGGGGGTACCAGAAGAAGAGAGAGAACAAGATATTGAAAACCTATTTCAAGAAATAATGACAGAATACTTCCCCTACCTGGTGAAAAAACTAGACTTCAAGTCCAGGAAGCACAGAGAAACTGAAACAAGAAAAACCTAAAGAGGACCACACCAAGACAAATCTTACCTAATAATAGACAAACATGTAAATTGACTGTACCTCCACTATGCCCATAGCTAATTAGAGTATGCAAATTAACCCAACAAAGATGGCAGTTAATTTGCATACATAGGTACCCAGTGCCTGTGTCCCAGGAACATCCTCGCATCCAGGTCATTGTGAGGTAAACCATCAGAGCCGAGGGGGCAGTAGCAGAGCCAGTGATCCCAGGGGGTTGGGGATCCCCTGGCCGAGATCCCTCGCCCAGTGCCAAAAGCCTCCATCAGAGGCTTTCAGCCTGGGCAGGGACGGAGCCTGCTTTCACAGGGGGCTGGGGATCCCCTGGCCAAAGTCCCCTGCACAAGGCTGAACGCCTCTTTAAGCCATCAGTAGGACATCCCTGAGAGCCCCCAGTATGTGAAAGGGGGCAGGTTGGGCTGAGGGACCACACACCCCCAGTGCACGAATTTCGTGCATTGGGCCCCTAGTTATAAATAAAATGCCAAGGGCAAAAAGACAAACAGGGAATCTTAAAAGGAGCAAGAGAAAAGCATTACCTACAAGAAAGTACCCATACGACTGTCAAATGATTTCTCAGCAGAAATTATGCAGGCCAGAAGGGAGGGGCAAGATATATTCAAACTGATGAATAGCAAGAATCTACAACCAAGATTACTCGGCCCAGCAAAGCTATCACTTAGAATTGAAGGTCAAATTAACAGCTTCACAGACAAGAAAGAACTAAATGATTTCATCATCACCAAACTGGTGTTATATGAAACTAGTGGCCCAGTGCATAGATTTGTGCATATTGAAAGAAAATTATCTAGAAGAAATATTAGTGTGGTAATTATGTTACTGCAAAAAATTACATGTCAAAATAGTATATATAATATCACATCTAATAAATGAATAATATGCAAATTGATCATCACTCCAACACACAAGATGGCTGCCCCCATGTGGACACAAGATGGCCACCACAAGATGGCCAGCAGAGAGGGCAGTTGGGAGGGACCAGGCCTGCAAGGGAGGGCAGCTGTGAGCAATCAGGCCAGCAGTGGAGGGCAGTTGGGAGAAACCAGGCCTGCAAGGGAGGGAAGTTGGGGGGGGACTGGACCTGCAGGGGAGGGCAGTTGGGGAGGACCCAGGCTTGCAGGGGAGAGCATTAATGGGAGACCAGGCCTGCAGGGGAGTGATTAGGGGGTGATCAGCCTGGCAGGCAGAAGCGGTTAGGGGCAATCAGGAAGGCAGGCAGGCAAGCACATGGGAGCCAGCAATCCTGAATTGTGAGAGGGTCCCAGATTGGAGAGGGTGCAGGCTGGGCTGAGGGACACACCACACCATGCACAAATTTCATGCACCAGGCCTCTACTAGTATTAAAAATTAAAACATGTATGCAATTGGTGCCAGTGAGAGCTTTATATATATCAGGAATGCGCAAGTCAAAGTTTATTTTTAAGTTGCCAGTGCGCGTCATATGTACCGGCCGGTCTGTCAGTCAGATGGTCAATGAATAAATAACAATGTGGTTCATGTTGAATGTCAACAAAAACAATCAAATTCATAATTAACAATGACAGATTGAAACACTGTGTGCAACTGGCACCAGCAAGAGCTTTACATGTATTGAGCATGTGTGAGTCAACGTTTATTTTTAAATTGCCAGTGTGCGTCATATGTACTGGCTGGTCAGTCACTTAGCCTTTTATATATATAGACTAGAGGCCTCTTGCATGAAATTTGTAATTGGGGGCTGGGGAGGGGGGCCTCTCCAATATGGGACCCCTCAGTGGATCTCCGACTGACAGTTTAGGAGATGAGGCCTAAACCGGCAGTCAGACATCCCTCTCACAATCCTGAACTGCTGGATCCTAATCGCTCACCTGCGCCTGGTCACTCCTAACTGCCTCCACACCAGCCTAGTAGTCCCTAACTGCCCGCTCCCCTGCTGGCCAGGTTGCCCCAACCGCTCCCCCCTCTCCCCCCGTTGACCTGGTTGCCTCCAATTGGCCCCCGCACCGGCCTAGTCTCTCCTCACTGGCCCCCCTGCAGCCTATCCATCCCAACTGCCCCCCTGCTGACCTGGTCGCCCTGAACTGCACCCCTCTGATGGCCTGGTCACCCTTTACTGCCCCTTCCCACTGCCCTGGTTGGCCCAAACTGCCCCATCTGCTGGCCTGGTCACTCATAACTGTACCCCCCTGCACCAGCCTGGCCACCCCACACAGCCTGCTGTTCAGTTGTTTGGTCATCCCTCACTAACCCCCCCTGCCAGCCTGGTCGTAATCAGCCATCTTGTGAGGATGTGATGGTCAATTTGTCTATTACCTCTTTATTATATAGTATGCTGAAGAGTATTATTTAAGGAGAAGGAGGAGGAACAGATAAAAAATATATAACGAAGATATATAAAAGATAAACAATGAAGTGGCAACAAATACATATCTATCAACAATTGAATCTAAAAATCAAATAGATAAAAAATCTGATAAACAGAATAAACTGGTGAATATAATAGAATTAGGGGCATGGAAATTGAACAAACTGACAATTCTCAGAGGGAAGAAAGAGGGTGGAGGAACTGGAAGAGATTAGAAAAAATCTCATATGCATGTATGCATTACCTATGGACATAAAAAAATAGGGTGGTGAGGGCCAGAAGCAGGGTGGGAACTGGGTGGAGGGGTATGAAGGTAAAAAAAGAGGGACATATGTAATAATCTCAATAAAAATTGTTTAAATTTTCATAAATAAACTGTATAATACAATCACCTTTTAGTGAAGATTTCCTCTACTTAGTTGAAACTAAGCTAGCAAATATACGCAAATATACCCATCTCCTTTACTTTTGACCTTTGGATTAACAAAAACAAAAAATCAATTAAAATGAACTCCAAGAAAAGAAAACCTCGTACAATTATCATTGACACACACACAAAAAGATCTAGCCCTGACTGGAATGGCTCAGTGGATAAGAGCGTCAGCATGAGGACTGAAAGGTCCCAGGTTTGATTCTGGTCAAGGGCATAAACCTTGATTGCGAGCACATCCCCAGTAGGGGGTGAGCAGGAGGCACCTGATTGATGTTTCTCTCTCATCGATGTTTCTAACTCTCTCTCCCTCTCCCAGCCTCTCTGTGAAAAAATAATAAAATGTTTAAAGAAAAACACACACACACAATTTGCTATAAGAGAGACAGTGTAGAGTTTGGTTAATTGAGATCATGAATTTTAATGCCACACTGCCCAGATTCAAACATAGGCTCTGAAATTTATTGGCTATCATTTCTCTGTGCTTTAAATTTCCTAATTTGGAAAATGGACATAACAATAGTACCTATGTAATAAGCATGGTATGAAAATTAAGCTAATTAGAATATGTAAAATGTTTTGCAGAATGTTAGATTAAAAATTTAACATTTGTATTATTCTTTATCTTGGAACAAGTTATCCATCCAGACTGTTACTTCTTTTAAGTGAAGGGTTCCTTACAAGGTTTGTCAAGTATTTTATCATTCTTAGGATAAGGAACAGGCTTGCATTTTTACATCATAGTATCCACAGAGCACTAAGTCATAGCATTTTAAGTTGAGTGCCATTGGAAAGTTGTATATAATAAAGAACTTGAACCTTAATAATCTCTCTCTCTTCTCTATTTATCACTTGTGAGTATATTAAAAAATCCAAAATATTGACTATTAATTGCCTACAACATTAAATATACTGATTCACTTCAATAATTATGCCTTCCTCAATCCCTGTCATTAATTTGTTCTTATACTTTCTTTATTTATGGTATGCATTGTCTTTAGGTATCCATGATGAAACCCAGTAAGTAATAATGTAGGACCACTGACTACTACGTCAAGTAACCTATATCTCTCAATTATCCCTAAGTGTACCACTGTGTATAACACAGCAATGTTATTGCTACTTATAGTCATCCTTTGAGCCAACAAGGAAAGACTAATTATCTTAATATATTACATTTTAAAAATATTTTTACAAAGATTGCCTTTTTTAAAAAGGTTCAAATAACATACTTTTAGTTATATAGTCTAGGGTGTTAACTCTTTTGTAATGTAAGTACAATCCTATCTTACATATATCATATCAACCTGATTCTGTTTAACATCTCTTTCCATTTGCTGAAGATGAGCCTCTCAAAAAGGTACATAACTTATATACTGACAGCAAGTTCTGTTGGACAAAATATTCTATTTAACAAATTACATTTACTTTTTGCTCATGAAGAGTAATAAGAAAAAGAAATAAGTCAGGTAATTAGAAAAAATTGCTTATTTTGAGATATGTTGTGATAAAATACCAAAGACTAAAGAAAAAGCTGGCCAAGTTTTATAAGTATCTCCAGGTTGCTTTAAGTTTTGTTGTATAAAAATGTGGTTTACAATTGAACTATTTTGTTTAAGTAGTGTGTTATGGGAGAAATAATGAGATATGATTTCATACATGTCAGATATCAATGAAAGTACTTTATAGAATCATGTGCTCAATTCTGTTTGTTCTTATAAACTGACAGAACATGACCTTGCCATATTTTTATCTCCTTTAACCTAAGGAAATTCTTTCTTCTGCCATTTCTCATTATCTTGCTCTTTTAAGAGATCTTTTATCAACTAAAGTTAAGGAATGAGAAGGAACATTGTTGTATTAATAATAAAAATGGACGCCTTCCCAGGGTCGTCCTCTACTGGGTCGTCCCCTAGCCAGCAGGCTCCAGGCAATGGCAGCGCAGGTGCACAAAGGCCGCTGCGGGGATGAGCACACACTTCCCTCAGTGCGTGGGAACTGGATTTTTAGAGGAAACTAAGATGGCAGATAGGTAAACACCTAGGCATTTGCCCTGCACAACAATTTCAAGAATACAACTAAAGGACAAAACGGACAATGTCCAGAACCACAGGAAGGCTGGCTGACTGGAAGATGTGAAACTAGAGGGACATAGAAGTGCACACGGATAATCAGAGCCTCTGCAAAGCCCAAGTAAGGTAGGAGACTCACGTGTGTGAGGGGATGGGGTGTCTGAACGCCTGGCAGCGGAGCTCTAGTGGAAAGGAGACAAAAACTCCAGGCTGCGCTGAACCCAGTTTGGTCTATACTCAAAACCTGGGGAAACCAGGCCTTTACAGGGCCAATCTAGATTGTGGGCGAAATCCCAGGGGAAGAGCAAAAGGCAGAGTTCTGGAAGCGTATGTGTGAGTGGGCGCAAAGAAGACGAACAGTGCCCGCTGGCGTGTCTGGCAGGAGAAAGGAGCTCCGGCCAGAGGAGGAGCTCTGGGGGCATGCACGAGTGCTCACGGTAAGGGCGATCTATTGACTGTGTGGCTGGTCACTGGTGGAAGGGAAGAGGAGTTCCGATTGCACTGAATCCAGGTGCACAGCGAAAATCTGAGATTCCAGATTCATTGGGGATGGCATGGTCTGGCAGCAGGCGAAACACAAGGGCACCTTTCTCACAGAGGTGCTTGTGGCGATTGCCTGTGGACACTAGGAACCGGTGACCTCATGGGCCAGGGCTGACTGAAAGCCAAGGCTATCGTCAGCTCCAACCTAATGCTCCACCCCACATAGAAACTCCGCCCCATCCAAGCTAAGCACAGAGACTTTGGCAAGTTTGCAAGTCCTGGTGCATAAGGCTATCTCCTAGAGTAAACACAGCTGATCCTCACAGCCAGATGGCCTGGAGGTCAATTCCTCCCAGTGATACCAACAACAAACAAGATTTATCTGCAACAAGGCTGTACACACAGTCCACAAAGGGGTGCACCAAGAGTGTACACCTCAGGTAACAGGGGAGGCCGAGACACCTAGCACACAAAGCTACCCAACCAACTCAGGGAAGCAGTGAAAATGGGGAGAGAAAGAAACAGATCGCAAATGAAAGAAATGGAGGAAAACAAACGACTGGATATAGAGTTCAAAACCACAGTTATAAGGTACTTCAAGAGGCTCATTAAAAAGGCTGATCAGCTTAGCGAGAACCTCGAGGATATGAGCGAGACCCTCATGGATATGAAAAAGGACCAACTAGAAACTTAACATACACTGACTGAAATAAAAAATATTTTACAGAAACCCAACAGCAAACTAGAGGAACACAAGAATAAAGTCAAAGACTTGAAATACCAAGAGGCCAAAAACACTCAACAGGGGAAGAAAAAAGAAAAAAGAATCCAAAAATTTGAGGATAGTGTAAGAAGACTCTGGGACAACTTCAAACGTACCAACATCAGAATTATGGGAGTGCCAGAAAGAGAAAGAGAGCAAGATACTGAAAACATGTTTGAAGAAATAGTGACTGAAAACTTCCCCCACCTGGTGAAAGAAATAGACTCACAAGTCCAGGAAGCACACAGAACCCCGAGCAAAAGAAATCCAAAGAGGACCACACCAAGATACATCATAATTAAAATGCTAAGAGCAAAGGACAAAGAGAGAATATTAAAAGCAGCAAGAGAAAAACACTTAATTACCTACAAGGGAGCACCCATACACTTGTCAGCTGACTTCTCAACAGAAACTATGCAGGCCAGACGGGAGTGGCAAGAAATTTTCAAAGTGATGAATAGCAAGAACCTACAACCAAGATTACTCTACCCAGCAAAGCTATCATTCAGAATTGAAGGTCAGATAAAGAGCTTCACAGATAAGAAGAAGCTAAAGGAGTTCATCAACACCAAACCAGTATTATATGAAATGCTGAAAGGTATTCTTTAAGAAGAAGAAAAAGGAGAAAAAAGTGGCTGCTTCAAACTAGAGTATGGATGGATCTGGAGAACATTATGCTAAGTGAAATAAGCCAGTCAAAGAAAGATAAATATCACATGAACTCACTCATTTATGGAATATAATGAACAACATAAACTGATGAACAAAAAGAGATCCAGAGACAGAAAAGCATTGACTGTCAAACCTCAGAGGGCCTTCGTCCCCCTCCGTTGCCCTGGCAACAGCTAAGCGGTCTAGGAAGACAAGCATCGGAAAAACTATATCCAGCAATTCAGATATGGCAGAAGTGAAGTCCATGTTCCGGGAAGTTCTTCCAAAACAAGGGCAGTTGTCTGTGGAAGATATAACCACAATGGTGCTGTGTAAACCCAAACTTTTACCCTTAAAATCTCTGACTATGGAAAAACTGGAGAAAATGCAGCAAGCAGCGCAAGAAACAATTCGCCAACAAGAAATGGCAGAGAAGGACCAAAAGCAAATGACTCACTGAATAACTTAGCACTTTCCAACTATTAACAGTAGCTAGAAAATAATCCACCTGTATGCTGAAAGTAGTGTGTTAATAAAACTGATATTCATATAGGTAATAAAAAATACCCAAGACTAAAAAAAAACAAAACAAAAAAAAAAAACCTCAGAGGGATGGTAGGGGATGGTGGGGGTAAGGGGAAGAGATCAACCAAAGGACTCTTATGCTCACATATAAGCCTAATCAATGGACATGGACACCAGGGGGGTGAGGGCATAAGTGGTGACGGGGGGAGGAGGGATTGGAAGGGGTAATGGGTGATGAGGACACATATGTAATACCTTAATCAATAAAGAATTTTTTAAAGTATTTTTAAAAATAAACACCCAATTAAAATGGGCAAAGCAAACAATAATAATAATAATAATAATAGTGGTACTAGTAACAAGAATAGTAGATAGAATAACAACAACAATGACAAATAATGAGGGTTTTCATTTTTTTGAGTGCCTAGAATATAAAGATACTGTTCTAAACATATTATAAACATTATCTAATTGCAACAATCCTATGAGGAAAATATTCTTCTCATTTTATGGTTTAGAAAAACTGAGGTTAAAGGAAGTTAGGCAACTTGCCGAAGATCACATGGCTAGTAAGAGGTAGAACAGAAATTCAAGCCAAGTTGTATTCCTTAATAATACACACACCCCTGACTCCTGCTAGTATATTGTGCAGTCAAATAGGTTTTGCTTTATGGAATTTGTTGTGGAAATATTAATCTATTTTGGAAGGGAATCTCAATTGTAGAATATATGTAAGCAAGTATTCTACCAAATTGCTTAACTACTAAGAGAATCTGCATGAGCACTGTGACACTTCTAGCTACTACTTAGAAAAGAATTAACTTTTGTCCTCACTTCCTCTATCCTTCCCCTTCAATGAATGAGAAATCTTGCTTGAAAAGGAAATAAGTCAGGTATTTTTAATTAATGAATTGAAGGTCAGATAAAGAGCTTCACAGATAAGAATCAGCTATATTTCATTAATTTTTAAAAGCATAACTATTCATTTACTAATTTTAAGGAATTAAAAGAGTGTAGAACAGGAAGTGTAGCACAGGAAGAGGGAAAAGGGCCTAATGCATGCTGTGGGTGAGAACACAAACTGATACAATCATTTGTCCTGAAGATTAATCTACCAATGCAACAAATTCTAAAAGCAAATACCCTTTGGACCCAAAAACTTCATTTTCAGAATATATTCCTGGGAATTATGAAAAAGGTAAAAGGAAAAAAACTGATACGGCAATAAGAAATTATTACAGGACTAGAGGCCTGGTGCACAAGATTTATGCACTCAGAGGGGTCCCTCAGCCCAGCCTGCATCCTCTCACAGTCCAGGAGCCCTTGGGGGATGTTCGACTGATGACTTAGGGCAGTGGTCAGCAAGCTCATTAGTCAACAGAGCCAAATATCAACAGTACAACGATTGAAATTCCTTTTGAGAGCCAAATTTTTAAAACTTAAACTTCTTCTAATGCCACTTCTTCAAAATAGACTCACCCAGGCCACGGTATTTTGTGGAAGAGCCACATTCAAGAGATCAAAGAGCCGCATATGGTTTGCGAGCTGCAGTTTGCTGACCACAGGCTGAGGAAATGGGCCTAAGCCATCAGTTGGACATCCTTAGCATTGCCACCACCACTACTGTAGTCACCAGCCATGAGCCCAGCTCAGGGCTCTGGCTGAGCTACACTCCCCCTGTGGGAGTGCACTGACCACCAGGGGGCAGCTCTTGCATTGAGCATCTGCCTCCTGGTGCTCAGTGTGGATCACAGCGACTGGTTATTCCACCGTTTGGTTGATTTGCATATTAGCCTTTTATTACATAGGATGTTTATAAAAGTAAAATATCAGAAACAACCTAAATATGCAATAGTAAGTACTAGTACGCACATCATAGAACACAAAATAGCTTTTAGAAATAATGGTATAAACTGTATTTACTGACATAGAAAATGCATATAAAATAGTTTTAAAAAGACAACACAAAACAATACTTAGTTATTTTCTGTATTAAAATGAAGGGATCATTTTCATCCTTTAAAAACGAAAGAAATAATCAAGATCCCTAACAAGATGCATATGCAAAAAAATAGAAATAACATAAATACCAAATAAACAGATCAATGCATACTTCCCAGCCATTAATATTCTATGAGATTATTCCTTGCTATGGGATAATGTTCAAATACATGAAATAAATCAGAGAAAGACAAGTACCATATGATTTCATTCATAAGTGGAATCTAATAAGCAAAATGAACTAACAACAAAATAGAGACAGAATCATAAAGAATAGGATAACAGCTGTCAGGGTAGGGGGATGGAGGGTAGAAAGACTGAACAACAAGAAAGAGACAAATGCCAACAAAATGGACAACCTAGATGAAAAGGACATATTCTCAGAAAAATACAAGCTCCAAAAACTCAATCAAGAATCAGAAGAGGAACCAAGATGGTGGCATAGGTAAACACCTATTGTGTTGCCCCACGCAACAATTCCAAAACTACAACATAACAACAAAACAAACATCACTGGAAGGCTGGCTGAGTGAAAATACCACAAATAAAAGTAAAGATGGGACACTGAAACTCAGAAGAGCAGCGGAGCGCAACCTTGAAGATACGCCCAGAAAGAGGTTCAGAGCCATGAGGCGCGCACAGGCTGTAGGGCTGGCAGCAGCAATCCCGGCTGGATTTCTCCATCGGGGAGGGCAGAGACATCCCACTGCACAGATTCCCCAGTGCCAGCGGAGGTCCGAGGTCCGGGGTCCGCACGATAAAGCTGGGTGCGGCAGAGGTCTCCGACTTTGAGGAGAGTGCACATAGCTTGGAACAACAGTTTGCGTGTAAAGTGAGCGACAGCACAGACGCGCAACTTGTTCCCTGTTTCAGGAGACCACCGGACTGCTTTGTTTTACAACCCTGGGCGAGACTTTGGGTGTGCAGACTCATTAGGGGAGAGGCGGAGTTGTCTGGCAACGGGTGGAGACCAGCGGCGGCTTTCTCTTGGAGGTGCCTGCAGCCATTACCACCCAACACAGAGACCCACGCACCGCATAAGGCATAGTTGACGCTGACGCGGCCTGCTCAGCTCAGAGACTCCACCCATCCAACCTGAATACAGTCTCCCTTCACAGCCAATTGGCCTGGAGGTCAAACCCACCTAGGGCTAAAAACAACAAGCTAGGCTTAAATTCAAAAATACTGTACAACCCATAAAAGACTGCAGTGAGAGTGTCCACCTCAGGTAACTGGGGAGACTGAGCCACTGTCCCTTAGAGGATATCTACCACACAAAGCTAATTGACCAGCTCAGGAAAGCAGCCACAATGCAGAGAAATGGAAAGAAATCAGATGTGAAAGAAATGGAGGAAAAAAGACAACTGGACATAGAGTTCAAAACCACAGTTATAAGGTTTTTCAAGAGGCTCCTAGAAAAGGCCAATGAACTTAATGAGAACTACGAGGAAATGAACAAGACCTACAAGGAAATGAACAAGACCAAGAGGAAATGAATGAGACCTACAAGAAAATGAACAAGACATACGATGATATGAACGAGACCCTCAAGGATATGAAAAAGGAGCAACTAGAAATCAAGCATACACTGACTGAAATAAAAAATATTACACAAAGTCCTAAAAGCAGTCCAGAGGGCCACAAGAACCAAGTCAAAGATTTGAAATACAAAGAAGCAAAATTCACTCGGCTGGAAACCCCCTCTGATGGAAGTTTCTCTCTCATCGATGTTTCTGACTTTCTATTCCTCTTTGCAAGAAACAAAAAGAATCCAGATAATTGAAGATAGTGTAAGGGGGCTCTGGGAAAACCTCAAGCATGCCAACATCCAAATTATGGGGGTTCCAGAAAAAGAGAGAGAGCAAGACAATGAAAACCTATTTGAAGAAATAGTGACCGAAAACTTCCCACGCCTGGTGAAAGAAATTGACTTAGGAGTCCAAGAAGCGCACCGAACCCCAATATATAGGAACCCTAAGAGGACCACACCAAGGCACATCATAATTAAAATGCCAAGAGCAAAAGACAAAGAGAGAATATTAAAAGCAGCAAGAGAAAAACACTTAATTACCTACAAGGGAGCACCCATACAATTGTTAGAGGATTTCTGAACAGAAACAATGCAGGCCAGATGGGAGTGGCAAGAAATATTCAAAGTGATGAATAGCAAGAATCTACAACCAAGATTACTCTATCCAACAAAGCTATCATTCAGAATTGAAGGTCAGATAAAGTGCTTCGCAGATAAGAAAAAGCTAAAGGAGTTCATCACCACCAAACCAATATTATATGAAATGCTGAAAGATATTCTTTAAGAGGAAGAAGAAAAAGGTAAAAATATAAATTATGAACAACAAATACATATCTATCAACAAATGAATATAAAAATCCAGTGAATTAATAATCTGATGAACAGGATAAACTGGTGAATGTAACAGAATCATGGACATAGAGAGGGAATGGACTGACAATTCTTGGGGAGAAAAAGGGTGTGGGACGTGCAGCAAGAGTCTGGACAAAAATCTTGCAACAATGGGAGAGGACAGTGTGGGGGGTGAGGGCGGAGGGTGGGATGGGTACAGGGTGGAGGGGAGCTATAGGGGGGTAACAAACGGGGAACAATGTAATTAATAAACTGAACAATAAAGATTAAAAAAAAGAAGAAGAATCAGAAAACCTGAATAGGCTGGTAACTACCAAATAAATTGAAGCAGCGATCAAAATTCTTCCAGTAAACAAAAGCCCTGGTCCGGACAGCTTTACAGGGGAATTCTACCAAGTATTCAAAGAAGAACTAAAACCTATCCTCCTCAGACTATTCCAAAAAATTCAAAAAGAAGGCACACTTCCAAGCTCTTTCTATGAAGCCAGCATTACCCTAATTCCAAAACTAGATAAAGACACCACAAAAAAAGAGAACTACAGGCCAATATCCTTGATGAACAAAGATGCTAAAATCCTCAATAAATTTCTAGCAAATAGAATTCAGCAATACATTAGAAAGATCATATACCATGAACAAGTGGGATTTATTCCGTGGATGCAAGGATGGTACAATATCCACAAATAAATAAATGTGATACATCATATAAACAAACTGAGAGACAAAAATCATACATTAATCGATGCAGAAAAAGCATTTGACAAAATCCAACATCTTTTCTTGATAAAAAACTTTCAGCAAAGTGGGAATAGAAGGATCACCTCAACATAATAAAAGCCTTATATGACAAACCTACAGCCAACATCAAACTCAATGGACAAAAACAAAACTGATTTCCCTTAAGAACGGAAACAAGACAGGGTTGCCCACTTTCACCACTCTTGTTCAATATAGTACTGGAAATGCTAGCAATTGTGATCAGAAAAGAAGTATAAATAAAAGGCAGCCAATTTGGAAAAGAAGAAGTAAAACTGTCCTTATTCGCTGATGACATGATACTATAGTACATAGAAAACCCCAAAGACTCCATCAAAAAACTACTAGACCTAATAAATGAATATGGCCAAGTAGCAGGATACAAAATTAACACCCAGAAATCTGTAGTCTTTTATACACTAATAATGAACTCACAGAATGAGAAGCAATGGCAGTCTCTTCAATAAACAGTGTTGGGAAAACTGGAAAGATACTTACAAAAAAATGAAATTAGACCAGTAACTTACACCACACACAAAAATAAACTCCAAATGGATAAAGGACTTAAAATGTAAACGGGAAACCATAAAAATCTTAGAAGAAGCCATAGGCAGCAAAATAGCAGACATATGCTGTAGCAATAGCTTTACATACAAGCTTCTAAGGTAATGGAGACTAAGGAGAAAATAAACAAATAGGACTATATCAAAATAGCTTCTGCACAGCAAAAGAAACCATCAACAAAACAACAAGAAAGCCCACTGCATGGGAGAACATATTTCTCAATGTTATCTCTGATAAGGGTTTAATCTCCAACATTTACAGGGAACTCATCCAACTTAACAAAAGGAGAAAATGTCTAATCAGAAAATGGACAAATGACCTAAATAGACAATTTTCCAAAGAAAGCCAAGAGACATATAAAAACATGCTCAAACTCACTAATGACCTCAAAGATACAAATAAAATAAAAAAAACAATGAGGTACTATCTCACACCCATCAGAATGGTTATCGTCAACAAATCAACAAACGAAAGTGCTGGCGAGGATGTGGAGAAAAAGGAACCCTCATGCACTGCTGGTGGGAATGCAGACTGGTGCCGCCACTGTGGAGAACAGTATGGAGTTTCCTCAAAAAGTTAAAAATGGAACTCCCATTTGATCCAGTAATCCCACTTCTAGGAATATATCCTAAGAAACTAGAAACACCAATCAGAAAGGACATATGCACCCCTATATTCATAGCAGCACAATTCACCATAGCTAAGATTTGGAGAGAGCCTAAGTGCCCATCAGCAGATGAGTGGCTTAAAAAACTATGGTACATGAAATACACAATGGAATACTATGCCGCTGTAAAAAAGAAGGGATTCTTACCATTTGCAACAACATGGATGGAATTAGAGAGCATTATGCTAAGTAAAATAAGCCAGTCAATGAAAGAAAAATACCACATGATCTCACTCATTTATGGATAATAAAGAACATTATAAACTGATGAACAAAAATAGATACAGAGGCATAGCAGCATTGAACAGACTGTCAAACTACAGTGAGAAGGTTAGGTAAGAGAGCAACTGAAGGACTTGTATGCATGTATATAAGCATAACCAATGGACGCAAGATACTGGGGGGGAGGGGAAACTGGGGAAAGGTCAATGGCGAAAAAAGGAGACATATACTACTCTTTTTATACTTTAAGCATAAAATAAAATTTATAAAATAAATAACAAGAAAGAGAAAAAACTTACGGACATAAACAGAAGTGTGGTGATTGTCAGAGGGAGTGGGAGAGGGAGGAGAGCGGGTAAATGGTGATGGACAGAGATCTCATACAATACAATGTACAGATGATGCATTGTATAACTGTGCACCTGAAATTGTGCACAGTGTCACCCCAATAAATGCAATAAAAAGAGTTATGTCACCAACTCAATATACACATTAGTGATGCCATAAACATAGTATAACATGTTTTGGAAAATACAAATTATATTACATGGAAAAATAATGAACATTCATCCAGGTAAAAACAGTGATTGATTTGCCTTTTAGTGATGAATCAAAGATAATGTGTGATTTCTGCCATTTATGCTTTGTGTTTTCCAAGCTTTCTTTCGTGAAAACTTATTGATTTTCTAATTTTAAAAAAGCAAAATAAAGAAATAAAAGGATTCTCTACCTCTTATCTACTTATTTCAAGACAATATTTATTCTGTATCCAATACTTCATTGAAGACTATATTCTATTTAGAATAATTATGAGATAACTAAATATCACTAAAGTGTTTTCTAAAGTGAAAATTTCTATCAAAAATGCAAAGTATCACTCTAAAAATTAAATATTTATGTTTTTAAGGCAGGTAAATTTCTGTGCATTAAGAGCTACTTTTAAAAAATTCTGTCTGAGAATAATTCAAGGTCTTCCTGAGCATCAGCAGGATTTTCTGGAACAGGATATCCTACAGAAGATTTCCTACAGTTTTAAAAGTGCAAGGTCTCATAGAACCTGTAAGATTTCTGGGTGGGTTATCTTCTTTAATAGCTGTAAAAGAACAGTGAGGCTAAAAAAAAAGCACTTACCACACTATTACCAACTTACCCTCACCCTTAAAAATGAGGCCTCCTCATTCCTTTTCTATCCTATTACTAAATGTAAAAGCTGTTTTGCTCTTAAAAAACATTTTTTAAAAATCCTTAGACTCAAATTTGCTGACCCTATTCCTATTCAATAATCCTTTTAGGCTTTCTGTATCTCAAAATGCACAACTAAGTCACAAACTACCCACTTAAACTGTGCAGTTTCAGTAAGTAACCTGTGGTTACAATATGTATAATTTGAAATATTCTAATAAGGTGCTTGCATTAAAAAATTGTTTTCCATTAGAACTTTAGATATTTTAAGCTGTTTCAAAAAATACAATTTAAAGATATCTACTCAGAAATTAATAAGTTACATATGTTAGAAAATGTGTTCAATTTTATTGTAGGGTCCTGCTCTGTCATATTAGGCAATCATGACACCATTACTTAAGCATCATAGTGTGCAATTTAAGTTTCTTTTGTTTTCAACAAAATATGATACGGGCCTCAGTGGACAGAGCGTCAGCCTGCAGACTGGGCACTTGCCTAAGATGTGGACTCGGTCCCCACCAGACAGTTAATCAATGATTCTCTCTCATCACTGATGTTTCTCTCTCCCACTCCCTTCATCTCTGAAATCACTAAAGATAAATAAAGGCAATACAGGACTTTCAAGCATTCCTTACTTACACATATTCTATATAGCCCAAGACTAAAAGTCCACTGACAGATTTCTTCATTATCTGCTACTGCCAGTTGAGACTTAACTTCCTTTTCTCTCCAAACTGTAAGAAGACTTCATCAGGTAAGTACAGCCATTGCCATTCTAGCTTTAAGTTAGGGAACTATTCAGGACCAGATCAACAGAAGTTAATCTTGGGAAAGGAATGAGGGAAAGGTATGTACCACTGAAACTATTGCAGTCTATCTATGTTCAGTTTCCCTCTGCAGAAAAATGGACTTATCTACATCTACGTCCACTACTTTTTATCACCAATTCTCTTCATGCTTTTCCTTGGAAATGAAAGACTGAATGCCCTTCTAAATACACAGAAAATGACTTTTGGTTTCTGGAATCCAAAAAAATCCACCACTCAGATATTTCCTTGCTTCCCTATGAGTCGTTTTATTCCTTCTCTAAATCCCCATTTGTTATTTGTGTCAACTCTTAGAAAACATCCAAAAAGATGGAAAACTTGCTATGTTAACAGTAAAAGAGAAAAAAATGCTAACACTATTTTGTGTGTTAGTTGAGGAAGAAAGAAATTGAGGAACAAAAAGAGCAGGTGACAATAAGAGGTGAATAATGAATCTATGGAAGAGAAGAATAAGATATAAAGGCTATGTGTGTTCTGGATAGAGTTCTAATCAGACGCTTCAGCTTCTGAATTAGAAAACCTGTCTCCCACTCCCCAACACCCACTCCTGTGCCTCCAGCTGGCACACTGCTGGATTTCCTGCTGTCCACGTCAGTGGAACTACCAGGAAGACAGAACTGTGTCCTTTAGACCTACTAAGCTAGTGCTCCAAACATATTTCTCTACAGAAACATTTATATTAAGGATAGATGGATGTCATAATGCTACCATTAGCATTATAGTTCATGTAAATGGCTATTGTAAACTAGATCAGGGACCCAAAACAAAAACATTCCTAGAAAATGTGTCCCTGGTTCTATTCAATTCCAAAAAAAAAAAAAAAAAACTTTAAAAAATTCAACTCTTGAAACTTTTATGTTGCTCATTTGTATGTCATGAACTACCAACACTTCTAATGCAACCACAGCAAGGATAGCAATATTTCCACGTAAAAGCAATTTCCTTTCTTCCTTTAAAAAAAAATGAGTCTCCTTTCTCTAAACTTAAATAACCTAAGTAGCAGATTGCCTGTTTGTCATAGTCCAAACCATTGCTGGGAGGCATCCCAACAGTGGATGAGAATAATTTAACGTATCTCCTATTTAAAGCAGTCACACATGCTATGACACTGCCCAAATTCCAAAGTGTGAGCAAAGAAAATTTACAAACCTAAGTTTCAGCTGAAGAGCCCTTTAAAACTTAAGGGGGGAAAAGCCTGCTTTTCTAATTCTAAACTTGTTACTTTCAAAAGTACAGGTAATATAGTAAATTTTTTTCTATCCTTAAAAATAGAACTATAAAATTTTAAATACACTAAGGAAAAACAGGGGTAATTTTTATTCCATTATTATTTGCAAACCAAGCTATTATCTTATGTAACATCCACAGATATACATTCTTTTTCTAAGGTCCCTGCAATTAAAATGCTCCAATATTAACAATGTCTAAGTGACTGCATAATTCATTTCAGTAGTTAAAACATATTCTCCAATTTCGCCATAATAAGCTAATGTGACTTCCTCCTTTTAGGTCAGACCCAAGTTACATAAAATAAAACTGGAAATTTGAATTTAACCAGTTACAGGCTCCAACTGATCACTTCTGTCATATTTTCACTTGAAGGTAAATATTTCACACACCGCCAAATCTCAATTACTGAAGACCTGATTGTCCAATGCTCAAGCTGCTTTTATTTCTCCTTCAAACCTCCACTTTTGACTCTCCTTCACTTATCCATTTAATAGAGAGGAGAATTTTAAGAAAAGATGATGCGTAAATTAGACAATTCCAAATTTTCAGAAAGAATTCATCTATTTCAACTTTCTACCTAACGACTAATCCTTCCAACCATATTGATGTACACATAAACCCTTCCATTCAGGGAACCTTGAGTCACAACTCCTCTGAAATAAGTCCTACCTACCACTTACATTTACTCCCAGTCTTGGGCTCCTGTACTAGATTACACATCTTTTGGGAGCAGATATTTTAATTTAAAAATAACAGGCTCAATATCTTCAAAAAGCAGAGACTTAAGGCCATTTAATTCCTACTCTACCTTCTGCCACATAGATATCTATCACTGTTTGTCAGAGAAGAGTTAAAACACACAGACCTAGTTCTGTCATTCAACTATAGTAAGCTAACAACTGCAAAATATACCCTAGTACCTATATTCTGCTCATTCACATTTCATTAAGAATTGGATATTGACAAAAGAAGGATTAAACATAAGCCAGTATCAAGTTTGATTTTCTTTAATTATTTACATGAATATCTATCCTATCTTATAAAAGAGTAATTAGCAGATTGACCATAACTCCAACACACAAGATGGCTGCCCCCATGTGGACAAGAGGGCTGCCACAAGATGGCCAGCAGGCGAGGGTAGTTGGAACGGACCAAGCCTGCAGGGGAGGGCAGTAGTGAGTGATCAGGTCAGCATGGGAGGATAGTTGGGAGGTAACAGGCCCATAAGGGAGGGAAACTGGGGGTGATCAGGCCTGCAGGAAGGGCAATTGGGGGGAGGGGGGGACAAGGCCTGCAGTGGAGGGCAGTTAGGGGTGACCAGGCCTGTAGGGAAGGACAATTAGGGGCAATCAGGCTCACAGGGGAGTGGTTAGGGGTGATCAGGCTGGCAGGCAGAAGCAGTTAGGGGCAATTAGGAAGGCAGGCAGGCAAGCAGTTGGCAGCCAGCAGTTTTGGATTGTGAGAGGGATGTCCAACTGGCTGTTTAGGCCCAATCCCCGGTAGGATCAGGCCAGTCGGACATCCCTCAAGGGGTCCCAGATTGGAGAGGGTGCAGGCTAGGCTGAGGGACACACACACCCTTGCACAAATTTTGTGCACTGGGTCTCTAGAGTGTGTGTGTGTGTGTGTGTGTGTGTGTGTGTGTGTGTGTGTGTGTGTAAAAAAGCCTAAGTGACCGAATGACAGGATGACCATTTGCTATGACACTCAATGCAGGAGCTTTCCCCTGGTGGTCAGTGCACTCCCACATGGGAGTGCCGCTCAGCTGACCAATGGGTGCCAGACACAGGGCTCATGGCTTGTCTTGGCTGGCCACCACAGCCCAGAGACCTCAGCGGAGTAGCAGCGAGCCTACTGAGCAGTGGCAAACAGCAGGCAAAGCAGGGCTGGGATGAGCAGGAATGGCAGGCAGGAGCAGCAGGCGGCATTGGACTGATGGTTTCAGCCTGACCCCACAAGTTATGCCAAGGGACCCCACTGGTGCATGAATCCAGGCACTGGGCCTCTACTAATATATCATTTCACTTAACAGTCTCCATGATAACACAACATATTCTGTAAAATCTATACTAATAAAGAGCTAATATGCTAATGGTCAATATGCCATAATAGGTAATTACCAGGTCATTAGCATATTAGCTAGGGCGTTGCTCCAGAAATGGAGCGGAAGTGGGGAGGTGTCTAGAGGAGGCGGGACCATCTTGTGCCAGGGAGGGCAGGGTTGAGAACCCATAGTGCCCAGTCCTTTGCTACCACTGCTCGTACTCTGAACTCTCCACAGTACACCTGCCAGGGAAAGGAGCACAGTGCAGCAGGCGGGAGGCTTCCATGCTCTCTTCTGGCGCTATGATGGGGCAAAGCCGCCGGCGTTGCTCCAGAGGTGGGGCAGAAGCTGGGAGGCACCCAGAGAAGATAGGACCAGCCGAGGCAACTGGAAGGACTGAGGACAGGGTGTGAAGTGGCCAGGCAAGGCCAGAGGGTTTGAGGGCCAAGACAGGCACACTGGAGCTCTGCATGGACAGGTTTGGGTGTCAAGACAGGACTGCAGGTGGATTTCACGTGCTGGGCTCCTAGTATGTTAATAAATACCACCATTTAAAACTCAGTACATTATAGTTACTTAATGCCTCTCAGCCTTAGTCCCAAAGTACATCCAAAAATCATTTTTGAACATCCAATAGTTATAGTATTCACTTTATTTTGCTTTATAATAAAAGATTTACATAGCATAGTAAAAGAACCTGATAAAAAAGTATCTAAATATAAAAATTCTTAGTAATATGAATAGTTAGCATAAAGAAAATGTATGCTTTGCAATAAAAATAGAGGATGATGGGAAATATCATATTGGTAGAAAAAATGTTAAAAATTAGTAATAAGGAAAGCGATTTGGGGATGGTATAAGAGGTTGAGGGGGAATGGTGATGGAAGGAAACTTGACTTGGGATGGTAAACACACAATACAATATACAGATTATGTATTATAAATTATACACCTGAAGTCTATATAAATGTATTTATTAACCAATGTCACTCCAATAAAAAAGAAAAAAAATATAAAGAAATCAATATAAATTAGTAAATCTAAATAAAAAATGAGTTCTTTGTACTATTCTAACACATCTACTTTGAAATTTTTTTCAACATGGAACAATTTAAACACCTAAAATGAAAGCAAGAAGAACCATATTTAAAGCATTTCTTTAATACCACTAATCTATACATATATAAAAAGCCAGAGACTGAAATGCCATAACAACCAGAATGATCAGTTGCTATGATGCCCACTGTGGCCAGCAAACCAGCCCGATCAGGGGGTGGCTGGATGGCCAACCTCCTGCAGACCTTCCCCCTGACTGGCTCCACCCTTGATCAGCCTCTCCCACCCCGATTGAGGTTGGGGTGGCCAGCCAATCACCCTGTGGCCCCTCCCCCTGGCCAGCTCTGCCCCTGATCGCCCCGATAGGTGGCAGGACTGGCCAGTCAACCTCCTGCAGACCCTCACGCTGGCCAGCCTTACCCTGGATAGGCCCCTACCACCCCGATTGGCCCACAGCCCCTTCCCACAGCCAGCTCCACCCCCAATCAGCCCCTTACCCTAATTGGGGGTGGGGCTGGTCAGCCAACCTCCCACGGCCCCTCCC
Organism: Antrozous pallidus; assembly: GCA_027563665.1. Classification (NCBI taxonomy): domain Eukaryota; kingdom Metazoa; phylum Chordata; class Mammalia; order Chiroptera; family Vespertilionidae; genus Antrozous; species Antrozous pallidus. The sequence goes on from CM050512.1 coordinate 66,618,707, forward strand.
CTAGCCACTGACCCCTGATCAGCCCCCAACCACATTCTGGGGTAAGGCCAGAACACCCTACCATCCACAGCTCTACTGCACAGGCAACCCCAACCTCAATCAGCCCCTAAAACTGCAATCAAGGGTGAGCCTGCTGGCCAATTGCCGGTGGAACCTCCCTCCAGCTGGCCCAGCCCTGATCAGGCCCAAATCGGGGCAGGCCAGCCAGCCAACCTGCCATCTCCTCTTCCCATCAGGCCCAGCCCCAATCGGTAGGGCTGACCAGACCCTACTCATGCATGAATTCATGCACTAGGCCTCTACTGTATAATTGAGAGTAGCTTTAAATACTAATATTTTCCCACATTCTTCCAAATATAAGATAAAAGAAAAATAATCTACTACTTCAATACATCCTTTAACATAACCACGGACTTTGAATTGTCTGCCAATACTGAAACGGTATAACTGAGCCCTGCCAATGTGACTCAGTGGTTGAGCGTCAACCTATGGAACAGGAGATCGCGGCTCAATTTCCAGTCCGGTCATGTGCCCGGGCGGCAGGCTCAATCACCAGTGTGGGGCATACAGGTGGCAGCGAGTCATGATATTCTCTCATCACTGATGTTTCATCTCTCCCTCTCCCTCCTCCTCTAAAATCAATAAAAAATATTTTTAAAAGAAAGAAATAGTATAATTGAGAAGTTCTGAAATTGTTTATAAAGACTAGATTTATTTTCTTTAAATCAGTAAAAAAGAGAATATTCCTAACATTATCCCACAAATGAGTTCAGAAATTAGCACAGAGTACTAATACAACATTTTATTCAGATAGTTTGCACATGATATGTTATGTCATACTAATATTTATTTCAACCCTAAATATTTTTTTTAGTCTACAAAGCTACTTTTGGGCCACCCTGTATTTATTCTCCCATGTTACAAATTTAAGTCAGATTAATACAATGTTCTAAAGTAGTCTGTCCATGCTACCCAGAAATTGGACCCCCCAAAAAAGCCAGAGTACATATTAACTTTCAGTTTCTTAAATTACTATTGATAAGAGTGATAAAATATGCATATTTCATTTCATTATTTTAAAATCAGGTAAGAAAGACATGAAAGCCTTAAGAAATAATACTATATTTGTAAAATATAACTTAGCATTCTACATAATAGCAGGTAGAATAATACCAATTTAATAGGTAAATTTTAAAAACTATTCTATATTAATTTCATATAATTTATTTTCATATTTTGAAAGTGGAGCTTTTTTCATTGTTTTACAGTTTTATGAACAAAATGATACTCAATATGAAATATATCATCATTTTCACCAGAACTATACCTAAAAATGGAAAATGATAGATTAATCATTTGTAAAACTGTTCAATTAATAAAACTACAAGAATACAGCTCATTGGAAAGGGGAAAATAATTTTTAAAAACTTAGGAAAATAACATATCAATGAGGTCATTGTATTATTTAAGTAAAAGGAAAGTAAACACATTCAAACAAGAAATTCTCATTTATCCTTTTTAGAGTCAATCTAGAGCTGTAAGATCTATAGGTGAAGATGAGAAAAAAATTAGCTTGACTAGCCTGTTCGGAATTTTACCTTTTTGAAATTGTTGTTAAAAATAGAAATATCTTAATAACATCATGAAGATTCTCTCACTTATACTGTAATATTTTGTTGCTTTTCAATTGTGAGGTGAAAATATGTAATTTGTGCATACTTTTAGTAACATTGCTGTAAATACATTGTGCTATGCTATATTTTAAATTTTTTCTTATATTATTAAACTGAAATTAACACACTAAAAGTTATCCCAATGTTGTACAACTTTAAACAAATCTAGTAATAATTTTCTCTCACTATCTTTCTTCCATTTATAAAAGACACCTTTTTTTCTTCGAAAAATAGGAACCTTGTCAAGAAAAAAAATCCTTTAAACAACAAAGCATCAGCACTATAGTCTCATAAAAATTCAAAGAATTCTCAAACAATTGAAATTATGTTTATAAGACTACATCATTTAATAATTCAATTGGGATAAAAATCTAATGTCTCCCAAATATTTTAAAATATAGAGAGAATATTTAAAAACAAGTAAACAGCTCAAAATCTACACAATACTTTAGATTTGATTATGTTAGGAAACATTTATCATTGATCTGTAGAATAAGTCCTGTAAGGAAACAGCCTTCATTTAAAGGTCCCAAAAGAGGCACAATATCTGAATCTAACTACAAAGCTGCCTGGCAAACACACACCTTGTTGATGAGGGTGTATCATGACATCTATTTAAGAGTCTTCAGAATGAGAGGTCTCTGAAAGAGGACACACAGATCTATCCTAACATTATCTATCATGATTCATAAAAAAGGATATACTATGAATCCCATCAAATGCTATCCTTAAGAAATATTAAGACTTTCAATAAAATCCATCTTGTTTACCTATCCCTCTATGCAAAGGAGAAAAAACTGGTGACACACTGTTATTAAAATACTTCCGAGGCAAATATATTTTTAAAAGATTAACAACAAAAGAAAAATTACATTTGTAATGCAAACTATTTTACATGGTAGCATCAATTTTAAATTATAAATTCTCATAACTGTCTATAATAAATTCTGTCATAGTTACAAATTAAATTTAAAATATATTTAATAGATGACACATAAGCACAAGCCATTATTATACAGAGAACTTTTATACAGCAAGCATTCCAAGTTTATACATATAAATGATAGCTGTGTTTGAACAGAAACTATAAAAATTTTAACATTAAAATATCAAAACAAAAAAAAGAGGAGTATCTTCAAATTCAGAAGGCAACACTTACTTCCTGGAATCAATGATGCCTATTTATATTATCAGACAAATTAGATTAACATAGTTTAGCCTTGTCAAGTAACTAGTCATTTTTAAAACAATATAACATTCTAAATAAAATAAATCATAAATTAGATAACACCATACCAGAAGAGACCATAAAATAAAACAGTACACATTGGTAATTATGCTGTTGATATTTTAGAGATGAGTAGTCAGTAAATCACATAGAATTATTGAACTATTAGAGGTCTTATGAGTTATTCTAAACCCAACTAATTACATATCAGTTAGACATTAAGCCAATATCATTTGTCAAATTTTGCTTTTTAAAAAATTACTTGTTTCTGTATTTATCCATCACATTTAAAATTCTTTATAACAATAATTTCTAATTGTACACAATGGTCCTAATTTCCAGTTCTGAGCTATGCTTCCATCAAATCCATCAGGTATTAGTTAAGTGGAACGGGTGCTTTGTTAATTGTTAACTCTTCTGTAGAATATTTCTCATTATAAAATTGTTGAAAACATATGTAAAGTTGGAATATTAAATCTTAAAAAAAATGACTCTAATGTATACTTGTTAAAATCATACTCCCAAAATGTTGGTCATAACTTTCTACAAAATCTGATATAAAAAGCACTTTTAATAAACATTGTCTGCAATATGCTAAAAAAAAAATACTCAAAGTATACTCAAGTATTTTAGAATAAAAATTAAGATATATTACAAAAAAGATTAACTACCTTAAGTACAATAAAAAAATATATCCACGCATCTTAATGTGCCATAGTCATAAAGAAGTATACCAATATGCATTTAATACTTAGTCATATTTAAAATATTATCTTAAAACAATATAATTAAAATTTATTCCTAAAAGGTACATAGAATTTCAGCTATCAAATGGAACAATGTAATTTACCATAAAGCTACACACACCTTACCAATATGGAGATTTAAATGCAGAAACATGTAATATATACATCCTATCTATCAGTCTATCTAAAAATAAACAATCACTTGAGAATTAATTATTTTTAATAAAATTTTATTTGTCTAAATAAAGATTTTAATAGATCACTAAGTGACATTAAAATTAAACACATGGTTCTTGTTCAAAATGCCTTTTATTAAACCGAACATTTCAATGGTTGTAAATACAATAAAATAATATACTAGTAGGTAGCATATCAAGGCTGTAAACAATTGTCTTTCCTAACAAATGAATGTTAGTTTCCTAATATAGAGCGGGAAAAACCATACACATAATAAAAAGATATCCTGTGTTCTTAATAATTATCAACTAGCTTACTTTCAAAAATACTAATGAGCTATATCCAGTATATAATAACTCAAAAATAACAGATCCAGTAACTTAATGTCTTAGCAGGTTTTTACACTTCCTATGGCTTTGCTGAAACAGTAAGATGCATAAATATCAATCAAAAGTACCATGTTTATTACATACCTTATACTGTGCTATGTGTTAACATATTTATAATTATTTAATTTTGATTTTTAAATAAATCCCAAGTAATCCAACATTGCTAAAAATAATTCCTTAATAACCAATGTGCAAAGAAGCCCTGAAATTTTTATACAAGAAGTGAAAACTAGTTTTAAAGACTGATAGCATTTAATATCTATTTGTGCGTGGTGTTTATGAATATGAAATCTTTTTGTAGTTTTTCCTCACGAGAACTGTGTTTAAATACATTTTTCTGGCACTGTACGCAATAATAAACAGGAAATAGCAAACAATAACCCAATGAGACTTAAGAGTCTGGGTACACAGAATCAATAGCACACAATATAAAGATACAATTTTACTGTTTTCAAATAGTGAAATGTTCATCATTCCCATTAATGGCATTCAAAATTATAAGCCAAATAACAATGGTTATAACAACAACTGTCTAATATTCATTATGTTTATGATAGAACAATTAGTAATATAAAAACTTTTTAACTTTACAGTTACAAAGTTCACAGAGGAAATTATATATTCATTTTAACAAGTAAGTTATAACATATTCCCAAAGCAGGGCCAAACCCAACCATGACTGACTGTGTATGCTTTGATACTGATGGAATATTCTGCTTTGTCTATTCCCCCTACAGACACAAGGTGAGAACAATCAGCACTGCCTTCCAATGGTTTCATTCTACACATATAGACAACAAAAGAAATATTTCAAATAAGGCATTCCACTTAAAGTTTTCTTGCATGTAGCGGTGTTAGATTTATATAACCAATATAAATCTTGAAAATGACCATTCTATGGGCAAAATTAGTAACAGAAAAAAAGCAAAACAAACAGACCCCATTAAGACATTTTTAAAAACATTAATATGTACTGTCATTGAAATTTTTCTGGATATGAATATTATCAATGTAACATTACACCTATGGTAAAACAAAGCTAAGCATCATATTTCTTGGATTAAAGCATTCTCAATTTGATTAAGACAAGCAATTACCATTAGGGGAAGGTTATAGCTAATGGACTATAAATGAACACTGAGATGCAAAAGTATTAACAAATTAAACAACTTGAATTATTTAATATTTTAATATATGAAATAATCTGAACATTTTAATATTTTCCTCAGCATTACATCAATATTTCCTATATATTTTAAAGTTTATTTCTAATTAAATGCAAACTAATTTTGAAAGTAATTATAAATACACCTAATAACAATATTCTTTAAATGGACAAAATCAATAGTATAAAAATATATTGATAATTAACTCTCAGAAAAACAACATAATTTAACATTTTTATAATTTTTACTTTTAAATTTAACAATTTATTTTTAAATATATAACTTCAATTAATTTTACTAGTAAAATTAGGTTAATTACCTCTAAAATCTAGACTAGACACCATTAAAATGTGAATGGTAATTTTCTCAAATATGTGCATTTGAGACGTGTATAGTAAAAACTAAGTTTATCAAATATTATCTAAAATTGTTTTGGACCAAAAGTGATATGTTGACCTTGAATACAATTTCTATAAAATTTTTAAAATTACTCAACTTTGATATTTCTTCATTTTAAAAATTCTATTCTCTTACATCAAAAGCATCTTCTAAGATGATTAGATTCTCTTTTAGAACATTTAGCATTGCACACTTATCCCTCCTTCCTACTTTGAATTTATTCCATCATTTTTAATCTTCAATATTCTCCTTTTCTTTCATTTTGAGCTTTGTTCCTTTCCTTACCTTCTCTTTTCTGTCCTTCTTTGTTTTTGTCTTTTCATATTTCATTCCTTCTTTTAGCCAGCAGTATAGGAAGCCAAAGTGGCCTGTGCCACCAACTTTGAGATAGCTATAAAAAACAAGTTCTTACTATTTTTAAGGGAAAAAAACAAGCCAGTTATCATCTGGGAGAGGATGAAGGGATTTTAACCCACCAGACAAGCCTGTCCAATAAAACTCAGACTTGAATCAAGTGACTATAACTTCTCATGCACACACATTCAGCTCTTGGAAAGCATCCAACTTTTTTTTTTATTTCCTTTCTAGTCTAGAAAAGACGACAAAGAAAAAATAATTGGACTGTAATAATTCTATTTCTTTCACAAGTCTATTGGACACAAGTCTATTGAACAATAAAATCTTTATAAGCTAGGACTTTAAATGTTTTGACAATTTTTAATTTCATTTAAACACTTAAATCTCAGGGAAGGCTAAACTGTTTTCTTATTCCTATAATTTTTGTCCCAACTATAAAAGTACCAATTACTAAATATATAACTGCTATAACATTCAAAAATGAAAAGCCCGACATTTTGCAACTAAAAAATAACTAAAGCGATTCCATAAGCCTTTATACACTTAATTTACAACATATCATCATATTTGAGTAGGCTATTTTAAATTGTTAAAAACTAACTTTTTAAAATTTTAGAATAATGCTGATTTTAATTTCAGAATAGTCATATAAATTTTTTAAGCACAGGTTTAATGCCTATATGCAAAAAAAGCTTTCAAGTGAAACAAAAAATCACCAACTGATTCAACTAGCAAAGCTGTCCAAATAGTATTATTCAATGATATATCTAATGAGAATAATTATCATCATGCCTAACAGTTGCTAATAAAAATTATTATTCATTTTATTTCTACTACCTATCTATCATCAGGCATGGATGTGTTTGTTATGTTCAAATCTACAGCAACACTCACATCTGAAATCCTTACTTAGAGAACATATAACTAATAAGGCATTGAATTGAAAGAAGTCACTATATAAGTGACTATGAAGATATATTCACAACTTTAAAACATTTATTCTGCTTCTTTGAGGACAGAAGAGAAAAAATAAGTAAAATTATCTCTACTTGTAGATTATATGACCCTATATATAGAATAACCTAAGGTTACACCAAGAAAATTCTTAGAATAAATGAATTCAGTAAAATCGCAGGATACAAAATCAACACATAAAAATCAGTTATGTTTCTCTATACTAACAATGAACAATCTAAAAAGGGAATTAAAAAAACAATCCTATAACGAGAGGAATATGCTAATTATCCATTACACGCTGTGAGGCGCAACAACTGACTGCATAAGCATAAGGACCAGGTCATGGATATGCAGGTGGGTAGGGCAGCGAACTATAAGCTGGTGGCAGAGAGCTACAGGAGGGGGCAAGGCAGCAAGCTATGAAGAGGGTAGGGATGGGCGGCGGGGGGGAGGGGGGGGACCTACAGGAGGGAGGGGCAGCAGGTGGAGAGCTACAGGAGGGCAGCAGAGAGCTACTTGTCCATTTCTAATAGCATCAAAAGTAATAAATTATTTAGGAACAAACATAACTCAGGAGTGAAAGACTTGTATACTAAAAACATTGCTGAAAGAATTAAAGAAGACACAAATAAATAAAAAGAAATACATATTCATGGGCTAGATTTAATATTGTTAAAATGTCAATACTATCCAAATTGATCTACATATTAATGTAATCCCTACCAAAACTCCAAAGGCAATTTTGACAGAAACAGAAAAATTCACTCTAAAATGAGACCTTGAAAAGTTTAGAAGTCTCCTATGACTCAATATAAGCCACAAAATAACCTGATTTTAAAATGCGCAAGAAGCCCTGGCTGGTATGGATCATTTGGTCGAGCATTATCTCATACACTAACAGGTCAGCAGTTTGATATCTGGTCAGGGCACACACCCAGATTATGGTTACTAGAGGCAACCAATAGATGTTTCTCTGCTCGCTCTCGCTCTCTCTCTCTCTCTCTCTCTCTCTCTCTCCTTTCTAAAAACATATTTTTAAAAATGAAATAAAATGAGCAAAGAACTTGAATAGACAATTTTCCAAAGATATAAAATGGCCAATAAGCATATGAAAAGATGCTCAACATCACTTATCATTAGAGAAATACAAACCCACAATTAGTTAACATCTCTCACCCATTAGAATGGATGCTAAAAAAAAAAAATCAAGAACAGTGTTAGGTGAAGATATATAGAAAATGGAAGACTTATGCACTGTTAGTGAGAACGAAAATGGCACAGCCACTGTGGAAAACAGTATGGTGGGTCCTCAAAGAATTAAAACCAGACTTACTATATGATCTAGAAATTCCATTTCTGGTTTTAAATTCAAAAGAATTGAAAGCAGGAGTCTCAAAGAGATATTTATACACTATGTTCATAGAAACATTATTCACAATAGCTAAAACATGAAAGCAACCCAAGTTCAAAAAATGAATGAATAAATAAAATGTAGAAAATATATAAAATACAAAATGCATAAAAATGGGACATTATTTAGGATCAAAAAGGAAGGAAATTCTCACATGCACTGCAACATGGATGAACTTTCAGGACATTATGCTAAGTAAAATTAGTGAGTCACAAAAAGACAAACATGGCATTCCACTTAAATGAGCTACCTGAAGGAATCAAGTTCATAGACAGAAAGTAGAATGGAGGTTGACAGGAACTTGGGAGAGTGAGAATGGATGGGTCTTGTTGTTTAATTAGTATAAAAATTTTTTGCAAGATGAAAAGAGTACTAAAGATTGGTGCACGACAATGCAAATGTATTTAACATTACTAATCTGTACATTGAAAAATAGTTAGCATGGAAAATCTATATTACATGTATTTTACCACAATTAAAAGTAAAACAATGGTTAAAAGAGCTTAAAACTGAAACAAAGGCATTCACTGCCTTTCATGCAGTGTCACCATTAAATCCAGTCAAGGAAGAAAAGGAGAGATCAACCAAAAAGCATGACTTCTGCAACCAAAACCTTGCCAATGAAGGAGAATTCATTAAATCTCACCTCAAAGAAAGAAAGAATCCAGAAGGGCAAATACTCAGCATGATAAGTTAGGCTGGCTCCAACCCATGACCAGGCCTCTCTCCTATCTAATAAAAGAGTAATATGCAGATTGACCATCATTCCAACACACAAGATGGCTACCCCCATGTAGTCAAAGATCCTGCCCCCATGGGGACACAAGATGGCCACTACAAGATAGCCAGCAGGGGAGGGCCAATGGGAGGTTCCAGGCCTGCAAGAGAGGGCAGTTGTGGGCAATCAGGACAGCAGGGGAGGGCAGTTAGGGGTAACCAGGCTGGCAGAGGAGGGAAGTTGGGGGCAAACAGGCTGGCAGAGGAACAGTTAGAAATCAATCAGGCTGGCAGAGAAATGGTTAGGGGGTGATCAGGCTGGAAGGCAGAAGCAGTTAGGGGCAATCAGGAAGGCAAGCAGTAGGGAGCCAACAGTCCTGGATTGTGAGAAGGATGTCCAACTGCCCTCAAGGGGTTCCAGATTGGAGAGGGTACAAGCTGGGCTGAGGGACAACCCCCCAAACCTGTGAATGAATTTTATGCATCAGGCCTCTACTATCTTTATAAAATTATTTGATACTTCTTAAAATTAATGGGATTACTGTTTTGTTCATTTGTGCATTATAGTAAATAAACTTCAATAAATAAACTATAAGAAGCTTCTCAAACTACAACCCTAAACACTATGCCAACTGTATTTATCATTGATAAGCAATCTCACCCAGATATATTTTAGAGGGCAAAGACAAACAACATGAACCTCTGAAACTACTTCATAAAGTAAATAAGCAAAATTCATCACATAAAGAAAGGATAAAACAAAAATTATCTCATTTTAAACTCATACTACATTAATTTGAAATCAAATATGCACATAAATGTGTGTGTATTTTCATGAGCTTGCCATTTGAAAAATCTCCTAAAAGCAGAGATTGGTACAAAAATTTATTCTATATTCCACAAACTTGTGAATAAATAAAAATTATCATAACTTGTAAAACAGAGGGGGGGGATCTGTTCTAATCAAAGTTAAAATGTACCAATAATATTTTGTTATATCACTCAATATTTATAATTAACCATTCTGAGAACTGCATATTCTTAGTTATAATCCATTTCCAAAGAATTAGCAAAAGTATGAAGATAGATATAAATTTTTACTTTTATTTTACAAAGACTGCATGTTAAAAAATAGGAGTTGGAGAAAAAAACAACCTGTAGTCAAACAAATATTTTTATCTGATTTCACCAAAACTTTTGTACCAGATCAATACCAAACTACTGACCAATCTAATTAAGCTGGGGGGGGGGGGAGGTAAGACACTCATCTTTCTACAAATTTGTAGCTCTGAAATTACAGGAAGAAGTTAGTCTTAAAATCAATACAAATACCCAATGCAGTTTTTCTTTTTTTCCTCTGAGAACCTGTCATTGAGTCAATAATGCATCTAGCAATCAAATAAATTCAGTACAATCATTTTATCCCTATAAAAATGACAATGATTGGACTTATTAAATTAGTAATGATACTCTAAACTGATAAACAAAACATAAATGCCACTTGGTAAGCTTAAAAATCACTTAAATCCATACCAAACTGGTAATTAATTAAATATTCCTGACCAACTACCCCCATCATCTAAAACAACAACTTTTCTAACACAGAAATTGTTTCAAATAAAAAATAAGAAAGAACATAATTTAGAAATGAAAAATGCACAATGCAAGGTATCAACATATATAGTATATTTAATCTAAAAATTAAAAAAGAGAAATTAAGAGACTCTAAATCTCACTTGCATGTTACATTTAAATAGTATTACTTTTAAGATCAGAAACACACTTCCCTTAGATTAATTTACTAAATAATACATTAGACTATCTGCTAAAGCACTACTTTTACCAGGTCATCGGTGATTTAAAGTTATAATTAGATGCTTGAAAGAAATAAAGTTTGGTGACTTATAAACCTCATTCCATACTACATTGGAACTTGTTTATTATTACTATCTCTAAATACATGTGATAATAAAGTTAATATAGGCAACCTTTATTATTTTATTTAACAGAGAATGACTTTTCTAACTTCTAGATAACTAAAGTAAAAAATGTAAACACCCAAATTGCCCAAGAATAGGAAGTAAAGGTCTTCTGTATTCCACTTAAGCTTCCATTCTGACTTTTAATTCACTGTACATCAAAGAAAATCAACTACGTCTGACACATAGGACTATTCCCTTCAGTGATCAGGCAGGTGTTGAGGCCAGAAAGAGCCTATTTTCCACAGCCCTTTACCTTGTTTGATCACTGGTTACTTTTGATCTGACACTGCCCTCTCTCTAGTAATGACTTCCCCCTCATAGACCCTACCTCACATCTGTCAGAAAGAATAAAGGGCATCAAACTGAGACCTGACAACGCCTATGGGCCATGCGATGGGCTGCCAACTGAATGTTCCCCAGCTCCCACAATTTCCAATTCAGTTTCTTTTGTTCTGGTAGGTACAGGGTTAGGGTACCAATGACAGCAGAAAGGATTATGCACCAACTGTGAAACCAAGCTTTCTTGAATGTGTACCTTTTATCTTTGCTTCTTCATCTTCTTAAATGCTGCACACTTCATGGTGGTTACTATGAAATACATATTCAACAAGTGCAACTGAAAATTTGTTTAAATCCTTTTCCAGGAGAAAACAAAGGACACAATATATTGTATTTCAACTATAAAGCTTTAAGAAAAAAGTTTCAAACCCATGATGTGAGATTAGGAAAGGTCAGTTGTCAAAGAGCATGTTAATAGTAAATGAAACCACAAAAATTTACGAGCACCACTATTCAGTGGGTATTGCCATACACTGTCTAAATGACAAGGTCCTTTAAAACAATGCACACATTCACAAGAGATAGTCATTGTAACTGTCAAATCATATAACCTTATACTAATTTAGTGCGAGAATAAGGCAGTACTAAAAAAATGATTTAGTTTTTTTAAAATAATGTGATTATATGTAACCTGTTTTTTAAAAATCATTTTTAAATGCTAAAAAGTAGAAAAATCTGGTCAAATACATTTAGGAATCATTTTAATAGTAATTTTTAAGTGTTATTAAAATATTTCATGGGTTTCTGAATATTCATCTATTAATAAATCTAACCCAAACACAACACATCACAGTGATGGATGGATCATCATTCAATAAGAGATTTGCAGGAAGCTGCAATACAGGGATTTGCAGGAAGCTGGTTTAACAGCCTTCTAAAATCACTTTCAATGTTAAGCCACCATTTTTTTAAGAAATAGGACTTTTCTTAACTTTTTAAAAGTAGGGTCAGAAGAAGGAAGTACATGACCAGTAATATATGCATGCAAATTTAATGTACCTTTAATATTATAATGAATAAAAATAAATAATTAACCCTGGACATGTACAAATACAGAATCTCAAAGGTGAGAGTAAGCATTAAAGTTGATTACATGTTGATTCCAATAAGTGAAGGAAGTTTCAGCAACAGCTGTAAAAAGGTATGCCTTGCTAGAAAGAAAGGGGAAAGGCACACAGGTATGAAGAATTAACCTGTGACACTAGGCAAAAGCAAACACTGGATTAAAAATGATTTACCTCTATGTAAAGGACTACATGTGAAATATCTCCTATTCCTATACAGATCGGCAATCAGCATAATTACATTCTGGATTTTGTCATCTAAAAATATTATACTATAAAGTATATTTGAAAAAAATTGATTGTTTCAAATAGTCTTTAATATAGATGATTCCTATACACTTGGACTTAACAGAAGAAAACCATCTAAGTATACTAGAAAAAAATCACTTCCATATTAAAAAACACACACACACAAATTAATGCTACATTAAACAATATAGTTGGCTGAACCAACATGTGACTTAGTTTTTTTTTCCTTAAATTTTCCAAATGACAATCTTGTAAGAAAATGAAAAACAAACAGCATTATTCTAACAAGATACCTATTTATGTTTCTTTTTAGTCTTTCTATAATTTTTATTCCATAAAACTATTAGAACATATTAAATAATAAAAATGATAAAATAAATGCAACTAATTTATACAATTAATAATTTTATGCAAAGTAATTTTAAAAACATGTGTAAGTGTAATTTCTGCATAATACTCTCAAACCATGCAATTTCAATGTTCTAACAAAATTGTAGGTGAGATCTGCTTGGTGCACTTTTTTGGTACCAAGCAACCAAGGTATGTATCAAATAGTTTATTTAACAATCTCTTTCTAAACTGCAACAATAAAAGTAAGCTCTTCTAAGCAAACTCAACCATACAGGCAAGCAACTGGTTAAGTTTCATCTTTTTAAGAATCAAGTGATTAAAATATGACAAAAGGAAAAAAGACCACAATTCTTAGTAATCTTTTTTAAGAATCAAGTGATTAAAGTATGACAAAAGAAAAAAGACCACAATTCTTAGTAGTCTTTAGAGATTTTTGTTTGGGTTGTCTGAAAGCAGAAAAAAAAGTAAGCGAGTTGGTGGAAGCACTGAAATCAAATAAATCAATTGGATATATAAACCAAGAAATGAAAACATATAACAGGTAACTTGCACAATTTAAAAAATGTTAAAATCACAAGTTTCAACACTCATTTTTAAGAAGTCATTTTGTACTTAATTCTTGAGGAGGACAGACTCATTTGGGATTTTACTTCCTCAAACTATCATTGCCACTCTTCTGATATGAAGACTAATGAAGAACCACTTGACACTTACACAACGAAGAATACTTCACCAATTCAGTTATTAAAGTTTTCTCAAAAACTAAACCAAACAAACTTGAGTATAGAATGATTCATCTTCATTAATAGTCCATTTCAGAAACTTTAAAATTTTTGTCAGAAAAAAATTAATTTTTAAGATACGGACCCCTGGTTGGGTAGCTCAATTGATTGAAGCGTGGTCCCAAAATGATGAAGTTATGGGTTTGATCTGGGGTCAGGGCACATACAAGAATCAACCAATGAGTTCATGAATGGGTGGAGCAACAAACCGATGTTTCTCTTTCTCTTTCTCTCCTTTTTCCTCATTCCTCTTTTAAAATCAATAAATTAAAAAATATATTTCTTGGGGGAAAAAAGAAGCCCTAACAACTAACCATTTAGTTAAAACATTGACAAACATACAGTCAGTCACCCTTTGAGACAGCATGGAGAGAGCTAGAGAGTATTGTGCTAAGCAAAATAAGCCAGTCAGAGAAAGATAAGTATCACATGATCTCACTCATACGTGGATCTAATGAACAAAGAAACTGATGAACAAAATAGATCCAGAGACACAAAAGTGTGGAACAGATAGAATCTCAGAGGTAAAGTGGCAGAGGGTGAGTGGGTGGGAAGAAATTAACCAAAGAATTTGCATGCATATATCCATAATGGATGGACAGACAATAGGGTGGTGAAAGCAGAGGCAGGATAGAAGAGGTCAATGGGAGGAAAAAAGGGGACATATGTAATAATTTCAACAATAAAATTTTTAAATAGATGTAGGTTTATTTTTAAATAAGACAGCATCTCCAATTTCAAGAAATTTACATGACTAAATGAAAGCCTTGAAATCTACAACAAATTATCAATGAATTAATAAAAAAAAAAGAGGAAAATACAGAAAGCAGAAATAATATAAGAAAGTAATAAATTTGGTAGAATTTTTAATGTTTGACAAAAAATATTTAGCTGGGCTTGAAGGTATGAACACATATTGAAAGAAAGCAAAATTATAAGAGGAAATGTATAAATTAAAAATGAAATGAAAAGCCCCAAGTGGTTTGGCTCAGTGGGTACAGCATCGTTATGCAGAGTGAAGGGTCTGGGTGCAGTTCCTGTCAAGGGCACATGCTTGAGTTGCAGGCTTCATCCCAGGTATGGGGCCTGCAGGAGTCAGCCATTCAATGATGCTCTCTCATCACTGATGTTTCTATCTCTCTCTAACTCTCCCTTCCTCTCTGAAGTCAATAAAAATATATTTTTTTAAAAAAAAATGAGAATAGCGACTAGTAGTTGCTTCTAAAGGATAAAGTAAGCCTGGATCTGTGTGGCTCAGTAGTTGAGCACTGACCTGTGAACCAGGTTTAACTCCTTGTCAGGGCACATGCCGCTAGTGCAGGCTCAATCCCCAGCAGGAGTCATGCAGGAGGCAGCCAATCAATCTCATTACTGATGTTTCTATCTCTCTTTCTCCCCCTCTCCCTTCCTTTTTGAAATCAATAAAAATATATTTAAAACTAAAGGATAAAGTAAGATGATACTGGATGCAAAACAACAAAGATTTACAGTTTATCTCTTTCCTAATTCAAGAGTAAGAAACAAATTAACAAAATGTGAATAATTTGTGTAATGGGCATATGAGTGTTATTACTCATTTTATTTTCTAGTATTCTGTATTTACCCTAATTTCTCAAAATTTTAAAAATAACTTAAGAACACAAAAATATTATCACACTTCACATTTGGTGAAATCCCATGCTATGATCCCCATTTCTTAGAGACATACAATTTCCTTAGCATGAGACTCCAGAAACTTAATAATCTGTCACTACCTTCCTTTACAGACCCAAATATTAACACTTCTCTGATCCATGCTGCCTGCGAGCTAATCTTACTGTAATATACACTACTTATTAAACATTCCATCTATTTTCCCGATGCCTCTTTGTTAATGCTGTGTCTCTCAATTGCTATCATTTTTCCCCAGAAAATGTTTGCTTCACAATCATAATATCACTATATATAATTCAAGACCCAGTTTAAATGTCACCTACTATTTATAGAATTACCCATTCCTCCCTTACCTCTCATACAAGTAACTATTTTTATGATTGGCCCTTACATAGCACTTCAGCCTAGATCAAAATTACCTCTCTTTGGCAGTATAACTCTTTTTTAATTTCTCAACACCTCTCATATGTGCCCGGAACACAGTAGGTATTAATTAAATTGAATAAACATTTGAAATAGAGTTAAAATTTCTGTTAGAGCCAAAACCAGTTTGGCTCAGTGGACAGAGCATCAGCCTGTGGACAGAAAGGTCCCGGTTCGATTCCGGTCAAGGGCATGAACCTTGGTTGTGGCCACATCTCCAGTAAGGGGTGTGCAAGAGGCAGCTGATTGATGTTTCTCTCTCATCGATGTTTCTGACTTTCTATCCCTCTCCATTCCTCTCTCTGTAAAAAAAATCAATACAATATTTTTAAATGTTCTCTGTTAGATATGCTGGACAAAAATGAAATGGTATTAGCATCTGAATCCAAATTTCACAAAAAATATAAAAAGCTATGACTTTGCAAAGTAAAAATTTTTACATAAATAGTGTAATTCCACTATTAAGTTAATTATGTCCATATTTGTACAAGATTAAGATCAACATTAAGCACTATCTTGAAGAGAGTTTTCTCCTTTGATAATTTTACTAATTTTCCCAGGAAAGATTTTAATATATCTCCATTGGTACTTCCAGCTTCCCCTGAAATCAGTTGTCATACTAGTAAAAAGATCTTCTGCTCATGGCAATAATTAACTTTTTCCTTTGATGTTTCACACTACCTGTCAGTGTTTTAAAAGGAAATAATGCCTTTTGGAAATTACTGCTTGGTTCAAAGACATATGGATTAGTACCATCTGTAATGTATCCATAAAAGCAAAGGGGCTTGGGGACAAAGGTTTGGAAATCTAACAGCTCTGGGTTAAAATCTTAACTTTGACATTTAGTATTGTTATGTAACCTCTCTAAGCCTCAATTTACTCATCTATAAAATGGGATAAAAACAAGTTACTGCTTTTGGTAGTTGTAAGGATTAATTATTTACAATTGCATAGTGCCTGGTACATTATAAATACTCAATAAAAGGTAACTACTAGTAACTATTTTTTTTAAATCAACAAATGACAGCAAGATCCAGAAATGCAGTATACAATAAAATGCAGCTCAGTATCTTTAGGTCCCCTACCTTAAAATGCCACATTCATGCATCACTGTTCACTGGAAACTACACTCTGTGTGCAAGTAAATACCTCATTCATTAAGAAGGTAAAGGGTGCCCTAGCTGGAATGGCTCAGGTGGTTGGACACTGTCCCATGCACCAAAAGACTGCTGGTTGGATTTCTAGGTTATGAGCTTAATCCCTGGTAGGGGTGTGCAGCAGTCAGCTGACCAATGTTATGCTCTCCATCTCCCTACCCCTCTCTCTAAAACTCAATAAAAAATATTTCCAAAAAACATAAGGGAAGAAGAAATGAAGATGAGTATCTATTCTGGGAGGCTTTGAAGGCTAAAGTGAAAATCAAATCCCTCACAAATGTAAATTATGTATGTCTGAGATTACAAGTAAATTTACCTCACAATAAATGCTTGAGAAGTAAGATAGCAGTACAGTGGGAGAATTGAGGGGAGGAGAGGTCCAAATCCTTTACTATATGAACTGTGAGTGGAAAAGTAAAGGAATGAAGAAACATAATACTGAGTAACTACTACTATTTAGGCTTTGAAATAAATGTTTACCTTACATAGCCCAGCTGATGGTAAAATGACCACCAACCTATTTATTTTGCTGCTGCAAGAGCCTCAAATCAAAGCAAGCAGCAAAAAATAATTAGACTGCAGGAAAGGAATGGGTGAAATAAGAACATGATAGGTGATGTTAGGCACTGACTCCATCCAATTTGAATTGATAGACTCCAGAAAGTAAACTTTGGTAGCAAAAGGAAGAAAAGTATTAAAGATGTTCTATGTTTAGAACCATAAAACTCATTTGGTACTTTCTCTCTTAATTTCATTTAGTCTAATCCTCACAAAAGCATGTTTGTAGTGGTAGTATATCCTTTCTGCAAACAAGGAAAAGAATATCCAAAATTTAGGATAACCCAAATCAAATGAGTAAGAAACTGCAGGATCAAGGAATGAACTGAGCTTAGTTTGATTCAAACAAGGCTTTCATTTGAATTACCCCTCAGATGCTTCCAACCTGGAAAAAAGCCTAAAGCTGACTTTAGATCCTATGCCATCTGTATAAGCCTCCAAAGGATGATAAAATAAAAAACAATGTTACAAATAGCGTTACAGACAAAGGACTCTAGGAGATGTCACAGAATTTTAACACTAGTAAAAAAAAATTCACCAGAAGGTTGAAATAAAATGAAAAGCCAAAATTAACTTTTAGGAAAATCAAATTTTAATCAAGAAACATTTCCCTAAAACTTTCTAAAATCTATTCATAATACAGTACTCATTTCTTGATAATTCAGAAATCTACACTAGTTCCCAATTCAACTCTACAGAGCAGAAAATACTTTTAAAAACAATAACAAATACCACAACAAATATAATCTAGTATCAAATATAATGACTATGGGGACTCAGGATAGAAGATATTTTCAAAATAATTCATAAATCCTAAGGAAGTACTTTAAAACATCAGATTGGATAACAATTGACAATCTACCCAGCCCTATCATTTTACAACTGAATAAAAAGCTACCCAAAGAACTCCTCTGTTCAAAAAGTAGAGAAGCAGAACTTAAAACAAAGAAAGAAGTAGAGAGAATACTAGTATATTTAATGAGGTTCCTAGATCACCGATAACTATAGACATAAACTAAATATGCCTTTTAAATAATTTTGGAGTAAGTATTGCACAGGAGTGATATGAAAGCTATCGCCAGAAACAGGGAAATTATGTATATAATATACTAGACCCTCACTATAGCTGTATTGCTCACATCTACTAGTATTTCTAGATTCTATACAAGAGTTTTATGGTGAATGCAAAATATATCCATGTAGGTACATAGCACCCGTCTAACTCAAGATGACTAAAACAGAAACTCATTCTCTTTTGGAAAAATTTTAGATGTAAATCCTCAACTCTGTGCATCACCATAATTCATTAGTCTTAAAATGTCAAGTCACTGTCCTCAATTTCCATCTGAACAAAAGTTTTCCCTTTGGTAAATACAGGTGTCCTTCCCCTATTCTAAAGTTTATCTTACTTAAACCAGTGCCACAAATAAGGATATTTGAATATCTTGCTACTTCACGTTAGAAAGTTCATCTTTTAACATTCTAGTTGCACCTAATAATGTAAATTATTTCAATAAAAAAATTTACTATTAAAACCACCTAAAGAACAAAAATTAAAAATAAACCATAATATCTGCACAAACTGTGTAAAAAGCATTGCATCTTTATAGTTATATCAAGGACACAAAAAGCTGTCACTGAAACACACAAAGGCAATGCTGCCATCTAAAGGCCAAGATGTAACATGGGAGGAAAATACTGCCAATGTATAAAAACAATGAATTGGGTATTTGAAAATCAACGAAGTTTAAATAAAAACGCCATGATATGGTGCTACATAGCATAGATGCTACATAGACTATACAATAAAGCTCTAAAACTCTTTTGAGAAAATTCAATTTAATAAGAGAGTTATTAGCAAAATAACTTGGTTGATTAATATCTGCACAGATTAAATTCTGTTGGCATCCTTATAGACACAGTATCTCCTAAATATCTCTATTAGCTGTGAATTTAAAATATTTATCTTATTTAACAATTGTAATAATCTGAACAACAATGATTTATTTTAAAAAATTTAAAAATATATTTGTCCTATTTAACCATGTCTGTATTTCCTACTTGTTATGACATAATGCAATATCAATTATATATCTGCATATATAAAAATAATTTGGCTTTAACCAGACTACTATTATTTTTATTTACCCAGTTTTAAATATTCATTGTTAAATGACTAATAATAACACTTATCAGAGTTAAACAAGCCAACTACTTAAAATTGTAATTTTGCAAATAATTCAAATATTTCTCCTTATTTCATAAATTCCCAAAACACAAAGTAAGGTTCGTTAGTTATCAATAATGCAACTGTCCAATATAAGAGTTCAAATTATTTTAAAATTTTCTATGAATCTTAAATTGGAAAAAAAAACTTTATTAAACTAAAGTTTAATATCTGGTGAAATTACTTCATACTTCCAATAAAATCAAATATTTACTAAATAACCCTACATACCAAACTGATTCCCTTGGCATTTAAATATATAACAACTTTTTAATGACAAACAATACCAGGAAAAATCTAAATTGAATATAACTAGAACGTTCAAAACATATACAGTTATAAAAAAAACACTATAGAGGTCCGAATTCATACACCAGTGTGGTCCCTGAGCCTGGCTGGTGGGATCAGGCCGAAACCTGCTTTCCAACATCCCCCGAGGAGTCCCAGATTGCAAGAGGGCACAGGCCAGGCCAGTGGTCGGCAAACTGCGGCACATGAGCCACATGTGGCTTACAAGCCGCAGTTTGCCACTCTGTTGATTAATGAGTTTGCTGACCCCTGAGCCAGGCCAAGGGACCCCACTGGTGCAAGATCAGGGCAGGGAGGACACAGGAGGTTGCCCACCCAGGAAGGGGCCATGGGAGGCCTCCAGGATATGTCCGGCCTATCTCACTCAGTCCCGATCAGCAGGACCCCAGCAGCAAGCCAACCTACCAGTGGGAACGTCTGACCTTGACGGTCAGTGCATGTCACAGAGACTGGTCTACCAGTCGACTGTCTGGCCCCTTTGGTCAGTGCACATTATAGCAAGCAGTTGAGCAACCTTAACATATCATTAGCATATTACACTTTGGTTGGTTGAACAGCCAACCCATCAACAGAATACTTAGCATATTATATTTTTATCATATAGGATATACAGTTAATTCCTTTGGCAAACAACTGACTAAAATTTTAGTGTGTCAAAAAAAAAATGTTTCTCTGAGAGAGAACCAAGATGGCGGCATAGGTAAAACACCTATCTTGCTGCCATACACAGCAATTTCAAAACTACGACTTAACAAAAGAACAAACATCATCCAGAATCACTGGAAAGCTGGTTGAGTGAAAATTCCACAAATAAAAGTGAAGACAAGACACTGACGCAGAGGAGCAGCTGAGGACAGCGTTGAAGATACGTGCGGAGTCAGAGGTTTGGAGGAGCGTGTGCCGGCGGATAGGGCGGGCGGCTGAAAACTGGCCAGTTTTCTTGAACAGGGGAGACAAAGACGTCCCACTGGACTGATTCTCCAACTCTGGGCAAAGTCCAGGGAACCCACTATCATACGAGGTAAAAAGTGGACAGTGGGAGGGCCTGCTGAAGCTCGGGTGCAGCAGGGGTCTGCCGGCTTGTGGAGAAGGGGAGCTTGTGGGGAGTGCGCATGAGCTTGGGGACAGCGCGGCTTCCTGACTGCCTGACTGCGCAGAGAGCACTGGTGACTTGCTCTTTCATTTGGGAAACTGTCAGACTGCATTGTTTTGCAACCCTGGGTGAGACATTGGGTGTGCAGACTCATTTGGGGAGAGTCTGAATTCTCCAGCAGCCGGTGGAGCTCAGCAGCGGCTCTCTCTCACAGACCCTGGGGCTGCATAGAGCAGAGTTGATGCTGTCTGCTTGGCCCAGAGACTCCACCCATCCAACCTGAACACAGCTGAACTTCACAGACAACTGGCCTGGAGGTCAACCCCTCCAAGTGATAACAACGATTAACCTGAGTTTAACTTCAGCAATACTGTGCAACCCATATCCACCTCAGGTAACTGGGGAGGCTGAGCCACTGTCCCTTGTAGGACGTCTACCACACAAAGCTATTTAACAAGCTCAGGGAAGCAGCCACCATGCAGAGACATGGAAAGAAATCAGATGTGAAAGAAATGGAGGGAAAAAAACGACTGGACATGGAATTCAAAACCACGGTTATAGGGCTTTTCAAGAGGCTCCTAGAAAAGATTGAGACCTATAAGGAAATAAGCAAGACCTACAAGGAAATGAACGAGACCCTCAAGGATATGAACAAGACCAATGTGGAAATTAATGAGTTCTCCAAGGAAATGAACGAGACCTACAAGGATAACAAGACTCTCAAGGATATGAAAAAGGACCAACCAGAAATTAAGCATACACTGACTGAAATAAAAAATATTATACAAAGACCTAAAAGTACTCTAGAGCACCCCAAGAATCAAGTTAAAGATTTGAAATACAAAGAGGTAAAATCCACTCAGCTGAAAAAGCAAGAAACCAAAAGAATCCAAAAAATTGAAGATAGTGTAAGGGGCCTCTGGGACAACCTCAAGCATACCAACATCAGAATTATAGGGGTGCCAGAAAAAGAGAGAGAGCAAGACAATGAAAACCTATTTGAAGAAATAGTGACCGAAAACTTCCCACGCCTGGTGAAAGAAATTGACTTAGGAGTCCAAGAAGCGCACCGAACCCCAATATATAGGGACCCTAAGAGGACCACACCAAGGCACATCATAATTAAAATGCCAAGAGCAAAAGACAAAAAGAGAATATTAAAAGCAGCAAGAGAAAAACAGTTAGTTACCTATAAGGAAGCACCCATATGATTGTCAGTGGATTTCTCAACAGAAACGATGCAGGCCAGACAGGAGTGGCAAGAAATATTCAAAGTGATGAATAGCAAGAATCTACAACCAAGATTACTCTACCCAGCAAAGCTATCATTCAGAATTGAAGGTCAGATAAAGTGCTTCGCAGATAAGAAAAAGCTAAAGGAGTTCATCACCACCAAACCAATATTATACAAAATGCTGAACGATATTCTTTAAGAAGTGGAAAAAGAAAAAGATAAAAGTGTAAATTAGGAACAACAAATACACATCTATCAACAAATGAATCTAAAAATCAAGTGAATTAATAATCTGATGAACGAGATAAACTGGTGAATGTAACAGAATCACGGACATAGAGAGGGAATGGACTGACAATTCTTGGGGAGAAATGGGGTGTGGGAAGTGCAGCAAGAGACTGAACAAAAATCATGCAACTATGGGAGAGGACAGTGGAGGGGGGTGAGGGCGGAGGTTGGAATGGGTACCAGATGGAGGGGAGCTATAGGGGGGAAAAAGGGAACAATGTAATTAATAAACTGAACAATAAAGATTAAAAAAAATTTAAATGTTTCTTTGTGTTTATTCAACAAGAAAACAAATATTATTCACTCATCAAATTATTCCCATTATTTGATAAATACAAAAATTTTAAGTTGGGATTACCATCCTTTAATTTATCTTCAGTATAAAGTGGAAACCAAGAGACAACAAATATAGTCATAACCTTATAAAACTACTAGTTTTTCAGGTTTCAGAGTTTGTACTAGGTAATTTTAGGACACTATGTCATTTGATCCACAAAGCCACAATGAGCAAAAAGGTAAGTTATGAACCTCATTTGCAAATGAGGCTCAGAGAGCTTAAGTAACTTTCCCAGAGTCACAAAGCAAATAAATGAATACCAGAATTCAAAACTTCAATTTCTCTAACCCAGAAGACCTATTCTCTCTACAAGATCATACTGCCTCCGTAGCAATTATTATTAAGTTTAAACTAAATGTACTGGAGTAAATATTTTTATCATATAATTTTAGAGATAAATATAATTGTATGTAGTAATAAATGCATTTACTTTTAATTCAATATTTCTAACTAGAATCTTTTTAAAATAGCACTGCCTCATTTGAATTGATGATACTTCTAGAAAATAAGACACATCAAATTTTATAAACTAACTCAATGGGGGAACAAAAAGACCTCTTTATTTTGGGGAGACAACTAAAAAGCAAATCTTTGAAATTATATATATACTCAAGGCCATCTTGCCTATTTTAAAGTGCACCTTTTCTCAGCATTGAAAATTCTATTAGTACCTCCCTAGGGATAACTTTTTCTGTTAACTTGTACTGTGTATCTATTAAATCAAAATTAAATGGACTTACATTATAATATTTGATATTTGACAACAGCATATTATACAATTATCCCAAATAAACTTACAAACTAATTCTTTGAATGTTGGGCAGCAACTTAAAAAAGAATAGGAAAGAAATTAATCCCTTTCAGAAGGAATTAAGGCACTGGGAAGGCATCCGAGCATTCTATAATGGCCCTTCTTGCCCTTTCTGCCAAGAGGGACCTTCTTGTTACTATCCAAATACACACAGCTGATGCCAGAGTTTTCAGTTCGAGGTGTGGCTGAAGCCTTTGGGCAGCTGGCACCATGGATCTGTATCTCGACCAATGGTGTGAGCTGGGCCCTCTCTGGAGAAGAAACCTGGGTCCCCCGAGATATGTGATCAGTACCGGGACCCCGCCAGCAGGCTAGGGGACCCCAAGGCAGGTACTGGACGTGGAGGCCACAGGGGGGCATAGACTACAAAGGAGACAGAACTGAACCTCACATCACCCTGTTTGGCCCCGGAGGATGGCTGGTTAGCCAGAGACGGGTAAGATTCCTCAGGGAAGGAACAACCTAAGACAGGCACAGTCGCAGAGGGGCCAACAGGAGAGAACTAAAAGGTCAACAGAGGTGGGGCACAGACCCTCATCCACAAACCTTGCAGGGGTTTGAATTCTCAACCCTCCTAAGGGAGGTCTCCTACCCCCACGGCTGCTTCGCCTCCCACACACAACTCATACGGGGACCCAGGTGGCAGACAGAGACTCGGCCAGCAATAGCTGCTCTATATCTAAATTCAGTCTATTACCAGGAATGCTCGGGACCTACTCAAAATTGCAAATATTCCTTTCCACTAGTATTCACGGGGTAAACTAAGATTCCTGCTTGAGTATTAAAATTGACAGGAAAATAGTAATCAAATTTTCAGATTAATTTAAATTGGCCAAGTGAAATACGAGAATACTCAAGAAAATTATAGTGTACTGGACAAAAAGCTTTTCCTAAAACATTAACTGAAAAATCTATCAGTAGTTCATCTCTCTGTAAAATTGCCTAACATCCAAAGAACCTAAAGCAGTCACTTTGTGTACAAAAATTAAAATTTAAAATTATCAAGACTGCAATAGAAAATTTCCAAAAGTCCCCATTAATCAAAAAAGGGGAGGGGACAGCGGGGTAATATCATGAAAGGGACAAAAAAAATATTGAGTAAGTAAAATACATCTAGAAAATTCTTACTCCAGTAAAGTAAATTCCATTTGTGAAAACAATAGCAGGACACCCATGAAAAAACACACATGGTGTCAAAATAAGCCAAAGGAAAATCATTTAGGCAAAAATTAAAAAGAATCCCAAGTCTATTTTGCATAGAGGATCCCTTTGTTAACTTTTGGTCGAGAATGTGTTTGTGTGTTTTCAGAGAACAACTCCAAGACCATGTGGGTTCCTGCGACGGTGAGGAACTGATGGATCTGTTCCAGCCATGAGGATGGTCCAGAGATGGGGGACACTGACGACACCTAGCCATACTAGCAGTCAGCAGCTGTGCATGTCTGCAGGCAGCCCAGGACCAAACCAGAGAGGATGGATCATGCATTGACACGATATGTCCACCATCTGGATACCATTGCTGACTTATACACATAATGAATTATTTGACACTGAAACTGGGACTCAGAAAAGTTGGACATTGAAACCGAGAATGAAACACTTTTTGTTCTTATACATTTATTTCTAGTATGCAGAGGCAAGATATTTTTGAAGAAAAGAAACAGGGGAGAGTGATTGATATAGAGGCAGGATGGCCTTGAAGAGGCTGTCAAGCTACAGGGGGAGGCTTGGGTGGATGGGAGGCAGATGCGGGGGGAGATCAACGGAAGGACTTGTAAGCATGCATATGAACATAACCAATGAATGAAAGACACTGGGGCGGGGAGGGGGGAAGCTGGGGATATGTGCTGGGGGGTGGGGGAGGCTGGGGGGAAGATAAGGGGGAGGGGGAAAGGAAAACATGTACTACTATTATACTGCAAAAAATCAATAAAAAATAATTAAAAAAAAAAAAAAAATTAAATGGACTTAAAATATTATTCAGTCCTAAAAAATAAATGAAGCTCTATCATATGCTACAGGGATGAACCATGAAATCATTACGCTAAGTGAAAGAAGCCAGATACAAAAAAAAAAAAAAACATGTGATTCTAAACACATGTGATGTCTAGAACAGGCAAATCCACAAAGAATAGAAAGTAGACTGCCAGTTGCCAGAGGCTGAAGGAAGCATGGAGTGGGTAACAATGGCTAATGAGCATAGGGTTTCTTTTTGGGATGATGAAAATATTCTAGAACTAGTGAAGATGATTGCACAACTTTGTGAATACACTAAAATCACTGACTTAATACATTTCAAAAAGGTGAATTTTATAACATGTGAACTATATCTCAATAAAATAAAACTAAATGGCTTTACATATATTACATACAATACAATAAGGATAAGTTATACACGTATGTGCTTAAAATATAAAATTTATGAAATTGCCAAGATTATTTATCTCAATTTACTGAAGCCCATTTTCATCATATTTAGTGAAAGACTCTACTTTGTAAGTGTACATCTTCCTGATTATTAAAAAATCCCAAATGTCCTGAATTATTACAATCTCTAGGAAAAGCAAAAGAAACTACAACCACATAGTTATGTTTGATTATTTGAATTTTTCCAAATATACCTGAGTGGTCGACTGTCATGCAAGTGCCAAATACAAGCACCCATACAGTTAGAGGATCAATCTGTGAAATCATTGTTTTGAGACAATTCTTGCTCTTAGGTAATATTTGCCTCTAAACGACCAAAAATAATAAGTAGAAGAAAATGTATAAGCTAAGTTCTGAGGAATTCAAAGGTAAGAAACAAAATTAAAAATACAAAAAAGATATCAGTACTTACTAATTTGTTTTCCTGCATGTATATTCTTTGCAATTTCAGACAGCCCTTAGCTATGACGATCATGCCTTCATCGGAGATCTTGTAACACTGGCCGAAATGAATATCTTTGAGTTCTCTGCATTTTGAGCCCAGCTGTAAACAAAAAGAGTTGGCTAAATACTTAGAAAATGACAAAGGTAACATATTTCTAGCAATGCCAAAGCTAAATAATTGTTTATAAACTACTTTTAAAATAAAATACAAGTAGTCTATAACTTAAAACAGGATCATGTAACCCTTTCCACCTTCTAATCTACTTCCTTGCTTCAACTACTATATGCCCTCCTAAGTGTCTAGATTGCTTAAAACTTCAAATTCATATCTTTATTTCTCTTGAGTCTTCTATCAGTTATAGTGTTACACTGAATGGGCCATCAGATAACGGAATAAAACAAAGGTTCAGTACAGACGCTAGGGGGATGAGGGCATGTGATAGAGGCTGGGGGTGGCCAGGGAGTGATCAATGGGGGAGAGGGAGGAGAAACATATATATAATAGTATATGTAATACTTTAAACAATAAAGAATTTTTTTAAAAAAGTTTCAGTAGGTGAAGCAAAGTACCAGTGAGTCAAAGAATGTAATTCATGAGATTCTAGTTCTACTTCTGATTACATCGATCAATTATTTCTCTCCTTCGGCTCAATTACTCTGTGAAAAAGAAAAAAGGCTGAATGTGCTAAAAGCTAACACTCTAGTTAGGACTAGTGATTTCCTGATTGAAATCCCAACTGTACCTTAAATAATTAATGAACAAGCACAATGCTCCCATTTCAAAACATTAAGTATCACCAAAGAACAAATTACATGTATTTATTTTCAAAACCTACAGTGATTAGATCATCAAAACAATCAGAAACTTACTTTAATAACAAACTACATATCATAAATTAACAAAAAGTTACATAAAAACACTAAATCCAGTGTTGGCAAGGATTCAAAGTATGCTAATAACAACTGGTAAGAGTGTAAATTAGTAATAAAAATTTTCCTAGAGGACTACTTACCATTATTTTTAAAAAATACTAAAACGGGCCTGAAAAACACATGACTCTTTCTAAATATACTAGAGGCCCAGTGCACAAAATTTGTGCACAGGGAAGGGGGGGGGTGTCCCTCAGCCCAACCTGTAACCTCTCCAATCTGGCACCCTTGAGGAATGTCTGGCTGCCCACAACAGCCCTCCCTTGCAGGCCTGGTCCCTTCCAACTGTCCTCCTCTGCTGATCATCTTGTGGCAGCAATCTTGTGTGTTGGAGTGACGGTCAATTTGCATGTTACTCTTTGATTGGATTGGATAGAGTCCTGGTAGGGGCTGGCTGGTTTGCCCTGAAGGGTGTCCCAGATCAGGGTGGGAGTTCCCTTGGGCATGGGGTGCCTGGGCGAGGGACCTGTGGTGGTTTTTAGGCCGACCATGCCCCCTCTCCCCCATGACCCAAGAGGAGGTCCTGGTATCTGGGATTTATTTATCTTCTATAATTGAAACTTTGTAGCCTTCAGGAGTCCAGGGCCAGATGAGGTGTGCGGGAAGCCAAGGGAAACCCAAGCCTCCTGCTTGCTCCGTGGCCACAGCCATATTGGTTGGGTTAGTTTGTATAGTCACTCCTGATTGGCTGGTGGGCATGGCCTGATGGTGTGATGGAAGTTTGGTCACTTTGCATATTACTCTTTTATTAGATAGGATACTAAAAAATGAACTAAAAAGGAATGGATAATTGTATAGATATGTACTAAAGTAATAATATCAAAATGTTAATTATATAATCTAAGTAGTAGTGTTTACTGTAAAAGTCAAATTTTCCAAATACTTAACATTTTTCATAATAATCTCTTGGAATAATCAATGAAAAGTGTGTTGACAAGATTTAACTATAAGAAATTAGCAGAATAAAAAATATTTTAAGTAGTAAAAAATAGAAATAACCTAAAGGTATGAATAAGGGTGATTCTATAAAATATAGCTAATACATTTGAGGTAAACACAACAAACAGAAATAAAAAATTTTACACAAGTTTTTATAGTATAATCTAATTTTATCTAAGTAATAGGAAATCTAATATGTTGTGAGATGAGGTACCTTAAGGATAATGGTGAAAGTTAGCTCTAATGCAAGTGCGTTTATATACAAGAAGTCTACCCTGAAGCCAATGAAAATCTGCTTTAAGAATATAAATTTTCACCCTCACTGGTGCGATTCATTGGATAGAACACAGGTCTGCGGACTGAAGGGTCCCAGGTTTTATTCCAATCAAGGGCACCTTCTTGGGCTGCAGGCTCAATTCCCAGCCATGGTCAGGGCATTTGAGGGAGGCAACCAATCAATATGTCTCTCTCACACTGATGTTTCTCTCTCTCTCTCTCTCTCTCTCCCTCCCTCCCCCCTCCACTCTCTCTAAAATTCAATGAAAAAATATCCTCGGGTAAAAATTAACAAAAAATAAATACGTGAGTGAAGATAAATGTTAATTATCTTCATACAGATATGTCACTGCAACTGGGGGAAAGCTTTGGGCTCCATTTGTATCTATATAATAATCTATATAATAAAAGTCCAGGAGAGAAACCAAGATGGTGGCACAGGTAAACATATGAACTTGCTGCCTGGCACAATCACTTCAACAAGACAACAAAAAGACAAAAAGGGTATCATCCAGAACCACGGAAAGGCTGGCTGAGTGGAAATTATACAATTAGAAGGAAAGAGAAAAGCACACTGAGACTCAGAGGAGGTACAGAGGTACAGAAGTATGGAGGTGCACGCACATGCATGGAAAGAGCTGGCAACTGAGTACACTGTTGTCTTTTTCAACTGGGAGGGAAATACATGCTCTCGACTGCTCTGAACTCCAGTTCTGGGTGAGACTCTGGGGACCCAAACTCGTACAGGAAGAAACTGGACTGTCTGGTATCAGGTGGAACTTGAGGGCGGCTTTCTCTCAGAAGTGCTTGCAGTGATCATTGTTCCTGCATGATGCTGTGGGACACAGAGACACGGGACCTCTTCCAGGCAGGGTTGATGGT
Organism: Antrozous pallidus; assembly: GCA_027563665.1. NCBI lineage: Eukaryota > Metazoa > Chordata > Mammalia > Chiroptera > Vespertilionidae > Antrozous > Antrozous pallidus. The sequence goes on from CM050512.1 coordinate 66,648,682, forward strand.
CAGCCATTGCTGTTTGCTCCACCCTGGTGATTCCCTGAAATCCCGCACCACCCAATTTACATTGCACTGATTCACAGCTGGGCCTCATCTGAACAACTCCAAACCCCAAACAAAGAGAAGAAATCTGCAGATTTCTCTGTAGCTCTCCTTGGAGATACAAAAGCCAAGGTACCCAGTGGTCAGAAAGAGAACATCCAGACTATAACTCATCAAATCCATAAGAGATATACTCAGGGGGCAGACTCAGTGAGTGCCAAAACCCCACTGAAGCAAGTCTTGCCTCATAAAGGTATCTCCAGCACAGAAGTTCTTCCATCATAGATACAACTGATCCTCACAGACAATTGGCCTGGAGGGCAATTCCTCCCAGTGATACCAACAACAATCAAGGCTTAACTACAACAAGACTATGCACACAGCCCACAAAGGGGAGCACCAAGAGTATCCACCTCAGGTACCTGGTGAGGCTGAGCCACTGGGCCTTATAGGACACTTAGTACACAAAGCCACTCTATCAACTCGGGGAAATAGAATCATAACAAAGAATCAGATCACAAATGGAAAAAAAAATGGAGGAAAGCAAATGTCAGGATACAGAGTTCAAAACCACGGTTATAAGGTTAATCAAGAATCTTTTAGAAACCACCAATAAACTTAGTGAGACTATCAAGGATATGAAAAACAAAACTAGAAATTAAGCAAACACTGACTGAAATAAAGAATAATATAAAGAGATCCAACAGTAGACCAGAAGATCCCAAGAATCAAGTCAAAGATTTAAAGTACCAAGAAGCAAAAAAACACCCAACAGAAAAAGCAAAAAAAAGAATCAAAAAATATGACGATAGGTTAAGAAGCCTCTGGGACAACTTCAAGTATACTAACATCCGAATTATGGGGATGTCAAAAGAAGAGAGAGAGCAAGATATTAAAAACCTATTTAAAGAAATAATGATAGAAAACTTCCCCTACTAGGTGAAAGAAATACACTTACAAGTCCAGGAAGTGCAGAGAACACCAAACAAAAGAAATCCAAAGAGGACCACACCAAGACACATCATAATTAAAATGCCAGGGCATAGACAAAGAGAGAATCTTAAAAGCAGCAAGAAAAAAACAATTAGTTACCTACAAGGGAGTACCATATGATTGTCAGTTGATTTTTCAACAGAAACTATGGCCAGATTTCTTGCAGGAGTGGCAAGAAATATGCAAAGTGGTGAATAGCAAGAACCTACAACCAAGATTACTCTACCCAGCAAAGCTATCATTTAGAACTGAAGGTCAGATAAAGAGCTTCACAGATAAGAAAAAGCTAAAGGAGTTCATCACCGCCAAACCAGCATTATATGAAATGCTGAAAGGTATTCTTTAGGAATTGGAAGAAGAAAATGGTAAAGATAAAAACTATGAACTACAAACTGACAACAAATACATATTATCAACAAGTGAATCTAAAAATCAAGTGAATAAAAAGTCTCATGAACAGAATAAACTGGTGAATATAATAGGATAAGGGGCATAGAAAGGGAATGAACTGACACTTCTTAGGGGGAAAGGGTTGTGGGAAGTGTGGGAAGAGACTGGACAAAAATTGTACAATTATAGATAAGGACAGTGGAGCCGGGTAAGGGCAGAAGGTGAGATGGAAACCGGGTGAAGGGGAGCTATGGGGTAAAAAAGAGGAACAACTATAATAATCTGAATAAAGATTAGAAAAATAAAAAAATAAAATCACATGTAAAACAAAAATTAAATCTACACTAATAAAAGAGAAGCATGCAAATTAACCATCACTCCGCTATGCCCATCAGCCAATCAAGAGAGAATATGCAAATTAGGAGAAATATGGCAGTCGCCCAGCTGCTCCAGGCACAGAGCAGCCAAGTGGGGCAGGACGCCTGCTATGAGGGAGGGTGGGGGTCAAAGGGATCTACAGGAGGGGCACTCTGCTCATAGCGAAGATGAAGACTGCAGACTCCACAGTATGCGGTGAAGACGAAGATGGCAAACTCTGGCCATAGTCTGCAGCGAAGTCAAAGATGGTAGACTCTGGATAGAGTCTGCAGCAAAGGCAACAGACTATGGTCGGAACAAAGCCTGGGTCCCAAGTGCCAGAGGAAAACTAGTGCTGGAAGCCAAGAGAAGGAAGGTCATTACGGCAGAATGACTGGTCGCTATGATGCACAGGCCACAGTGGCTGCCACCAATGCAGCTGCTAAGCCCAAGAGGTCCAGGGCCAGTTGTGCAGCCACTGCTAAGGCACTGGTAAAGAAGAACGTGAAGGTGGACAGCATGAGCATGCAGATTGAGGTGAAGGCTCTGTGGGACAAATTCAATCAACTGGGCAACAAGATGATCATCACCAAGGCTGGCAGGTCATGGGGCCCCTCTCCCTGCTGTGACCCTCCTCGCATGCCACATGGCGCCAGTCTCGGGCAGTGAGTTTTAGCCCGATCCATATGCGTGAGACTGAGAAACTGGTGGGAGATCCGGCCTGGCTACCTACAGATCCCTTGCGATGTGGGCCAGTTCCCTCACTCTCCGATTCCCAGCTCTAGCAACAGTCACCTAGCACTCTGGGCCAGAGGGTACTGCTTGGGAGGCCAGGAAGTCGGTAGAGAGAAACCCTGTGGACTTGCGTCCGACCAGCAGCCCAGGACCCATCACCACCACAAATGGACCAGCTCAGAGCACACTGAGCTTGCAGGGAAGGCAGCTGCCTGTGAGGGGACTTGCCACCAGCCAGATACCAGTGGAGCCCACCTCAAAGAAAACTTGGTCTTTGGTTCCTTAGTTCAGTCTTTCCTGGCTAACGAGGAGCAGCTGAGCACATTTTAGGGGAGAATTAAGACTCTAAAACAGTGTTCTGTTCTGTGGAGATTGCTACCCAGTTGTCTTAGGCCTAAATTCCAAGTGATTGTGGGACCTGGCTCTGCCACTGAAGCCTACGTCTTCCAATTGGCCTGTATTTGTTGTAAGAGTCCAAAGAGAAAAAGAGGAACAAGTTTTTTGATGCAATGGATTTGAGCAACAAAGGCAAGTGCCAGCTGTGTCTAATGTACACACAGAGACACCAGCTGAGTCCACCTGGCCAAAGGGAGCTCAGGGCCTGTTTGCAGAGCATTCTGGTGGTTTCTGTTTCCTTGCTGAAGCCATCCTCCCTCCAAAGTCTGCTCAGCTTCAGGTCATGGGTCTTCTCCAGGCTTTTCCCTCCAATTAGCCCACCCACCCCTATGGGGATGGGGACGGCCAACTGCCCATGGTCCCTCCCCCTGGCCGGCCCCACCCCTGATTGGCCCTCCCACCCCAATCAAGGGCAGTGCCCGCCAGCCAACTACCCACAGCCCCCTTCCCTGGCCAGCCCAGCCCAATCAGCTGTGATGGGGGTGAGCCGGCCGGAGCCCACCTGTGTACCAATTCGTGCACCAGACCTCTAGTTGGGACTATAAAAAACTAAAGCAAAGGGAACAAGGGGACATTTGTTCATTTCAATAAAAACAAAATTCTAGAGAGAAAAAGGTCTGTTACATAGTTGTAAAATGTACACACCGAATACTTATTTAACCAAAACTATAACATAGAATGATGTTGGGAAGATTATAAGGAAGAATCGGTGAGCTAAACCCTCCACTTCCATAACAAGGCATCAGTACAGGTGTTCTAAAAGGAACAAAGCAAGAACTGCCCACAGGAAGCAAGTAAATTCCATTCCTACAGAGGTAGGCTCTGCTGGTCTGGCCCACCTGATCAGTAACATGGATGTCTAGAGCCAGCCTTTCATCTCACTGCAGAAACTGGTATTCTCTTTTAGACATAACAGGAAAGACTGAATTAGTGCTACCTGCACTAATCACCATTACTCTAATACAAGTACCCTAAATGTTCCAGACCATCCAGCATTGAGTTAACAACCACATTTAACTCTATTACCAAACAACATTTTCCAATCTATCTTTTCTGAGTAATTGATACTTTTCCTCTGTCACTATTCCTTTATCTTATTTGTCAATTTGTTTAGATCTTAGGCAATAAAGAGAACTCAATACTTAGTGCACCCACCAGGACTGTTGAGAAATAGAGGAACAGAATCTACATATGAGTGATGAAGGTATTCTTGTAGGGTCTTAGACGTCAGTGTGTGTAGAAAGCATGGCAGAATCTCATGTTAAGACAGGTAAAGTCATACTACTGCAGCCTGAGCGAGCAATTTAAGCTGATTACCCTCATGTTTTGGTCTAGCTGGCCTCAAAAGATATAAGCAGCATGGGAGCCTAAGCCACTTATTAGAGGAAAATGCCCCATTTATAATTATAACTACTGTCATTTATTCTCTCTGCAGAAACTAATGCTCTGTTTTAGACCTAATAGGCAAGACTGCATCTGCAATCAGTGCTTTCTGCACTAATCACATTACCCCAACTGTCCAGGCACTAGAGTCGCTCATTATATCCAGGTCTTTCCCACTTTGCTGATGTGTTCAAATGTCTGAATGCTGCAACCATCTGTCTGTCATCCAAGGAGAAAACATTCAATCAAACCCTGTAAGAATGTCCCTCTTACATGCCCTGAAGTTAACACAATTAGTCCTCTACCTAATAATAGTGTAACTCTTCTAAATACATCACTCTCTCTCCAAGAAGACAGTGCTGAAGACATTGTAGCTCTGTCCCTGCCAAAATGCTGAGATGTTTGATAAGAGCCCTGGCCTCTGAGGCACCAAACAGGTGCCCTGGAATAAGGACTCGTCTAGACCAGTGGACGGCAAACTCATTAGTCAACAGAACCAAATATCAACAGAGCCAAGAAATACGAAATTTCTTTTGAGAGCCAAATGTTTTAAACTTAAACTTCTTCTAATGACATTTCTTCAAAACAGACTCTCCCAGGCTGTGGTATTTTATGGAAGAGCCACACTCAAGGGGCCAAAGAGCCGCATATGGCTCGCAAGCCACAGTTTGCCGACCACTGGTCTAGACTATCCAAGTCAGAGAGGTTTGGGGACAACCTTGGGCTTTTCACAGATCAATCATATGAAGCATAAAACTTAGTGTAAGCAAAATCAAGGTGGTCATCCAGTAATTACAATGCCTTTTTAAAAATAAAATTAATGTCTGATTTCCAGACCAGCATCCTAACAACAAATAAAAACCTGCACTGAAAAATCAGTAAGTCTCCTTATCCATCAGAAAATGTACAAGGGCCAAAACCGGTTTGGCTCAGTGGATAGAGTATCAGTCTGCGGACTGAAAGATCCCAGGTTCGATTCCTGTCAAGGGCATGTACCTTGGTTGCAGGCCCAGTAAGGGGTGTGCAAGAGGCAGCTGATCGATGTTTCTCTCTCACTGATGTTTCTGACTTTCTATCCTTCTCCCTTCCTCTCTGTAAAAAATCAACAAAATATATTTAAAAAATAAAAGTGTTTTATTTAAAAAAAGAAAATGTTACAAGGAACACCACTGCCCCACCATTGGAGAGAGAACCAAAAGTGGATGCACAGAATCACAACTTGCAGAGCAGACACCAGCTATAGAACAGTCCTCCCTCTGCAGGAGCCAGTGCCTGGGAAGAACCCCTCAGCTATAAGTGCTTTCCTCCTGTGTCAAATAAATAATTTTATTTATTTTATCCTAGCAAGGAGTCAGTACCTAAAGAATCTACAAGCACTCAGAAATTACATCCATAATTCTTTCTATCCTACTAAGGAACACTCTGAAATGCTAAACAATCATCGGATAAGAATACCTTTCTGGTTGATGTTGACTGGATGTATAGCACCACTCACCTTGGATGGAGACTGGAAAACTGCTACAAGGGCCTTTCCAGGTAAAGGAGATTAACTTTGTGGAATTTGACTCCCACAACAGTTCTCCATTCACACTCAGCCTGTACTTCATTACTAGTTGTATCTGGCACTCTACAATCCTAACTCTCACTCTTCACCCCAGAAAATGGGGGACCTAAAACAAAGAACCCCAGTATGTCACTTTAAGACAGTCTAAATTTTCATCAATATCATTCTAGTATCTGGTTCCCTAGGAAAAGTACAAATCAGAGGCTTAGTAATAGAAACTCTCCTCTAACTCAAGAACAATGTGTCAAGGGCACCCACCAGTCAGCCCAGAAGGAAAGGGTTTTATGAAGTGGGTGTTGGCAGCCATTTTATTTAAAAGAAGCCAGCCCAGCCCAGCCAATGTGACTCAGTGGTTGAGCAACCCATGCACTGAGAAGTCACCAGTTCAATTACTGGTCAGGGCATATGCCCAGGTTTCTGGTTCTATCTCCAGCAGGGAGTATGCAGGAGGCAACTGATCGATGTTGATGTTTCTCTCTCATCTATGTTTCTCTCTCTCCCCCTCTCCCTCTTCCTCTCCCTCTCCCTCTCCTTCTCTCTCCCTGTCTCTCTCCCTATGTTTCTCTCTCTCTGTCAAATCAATAAAAACGTATTTTTAAAAAAGAAGCCAACCCAGTCCTTGTCAAGTAGCCCACATGGTTAGAATGTCACCCCAATATGCCAAGGTTGTGGGTTCAATTTACACTGAGGACACATACAAGAAATAACAAATGAATGTATAAATAAGTAGAATAAATCAATGTCTGTCTCTCTCTCTCTCTCTCTCTCTCTCTCTCTCTCTCTCTCTCTCTATCAAATCAAATAAATAATTTTTAAAAATTAAAACACTGCCCTAGCTGAATGGCTCAATTGGTTAAGCATTATCCCATACACCAAAAGGTTGTGGGTTTGATTCCTGGTCAGGACACATACCTAAATGGCAGTTCAATCCCTTGTACATGCCTTTGACTGAGAATCGAAATAGCAACCATTCAATGCTTAGGCCAATGCTCTAACCACTGAGAAACACCCAGCCAGGGCTCTATCAATGTTCTGACAAATATTTTCTTGAATGTCAAGAGCTTAAAAACAACACCAGATAAAATTGAAAACATACACACACAAAAAAAAATACTTCCCCTAGTCCTTACAGACTTCTACGTTGGAGTTCTCCTTTAACATTCAGCAATGCTGTTTACAACACTGCCTTAGTCTTCATCTCCAAGGCAGTTTAATGTTTTCCCAAGGCTTTCCCAAGCACTAGTCCTGCCCTAGAACATATACTGAGTGGCCAGATTATTAAGACCACCCCATCAGTACTTCGTTGGGCCACCTTTTGCCTCCAATACTGCAGCAATTCTTCTTGGCACTGACTCCACGAGATGTTGAAAAGTGATGCGAGGAACTTGACACCACGCCTGATGCATAGCACTGTCCAGTTCTGTGAGATTTGATGGTTGTGGAACCAGATGCCTGATGGTTCTTTTAACTTCGTCCCACAAATGCTCAATTGGATTGAGATCTGGTGATTGTGGGGGCCACCTAAGCAAGGTAAGGTCTCCCTCATGTTCTTGAAAACCACTCCTGCACAATACGAGCACTGTGGCATGGTGCATTGTCTTGTTGGGAGAAGCCATCTCCATTGGGATATGCCATCAACGTGACAGGATGAACTTGATCAGCAACGATACTTAGGTATGTTGTGCTATTCAGACGTTGTTCCACAGGAATTAAAGGGCCCAAATCATGCCAGGAAAACATGCCCCAAAATCATAACACTGCCCCCTCCAGCTTGAAGAGTTGTACCCATGCATGTGGGGTGAATGCTTTCATGCTGTTTCCATGAAATTCTTACTCTGCCATCTGCATGATGCAACTGGAAACAAGATTCATCAGACCACGTGACTTTTTTCCAATGCTTGACTGTCCAATCCTTGTTCTCCTGTGCAAATTGGAGACGTTTTATCTTGGTAATTGAAGACAGCAAAGGTGTTCAAACAGGTCTTCAGCTTCCATATCCCATAAGATGCAGTGTATTGCTAATTTGCCTATAAACGTCAGATGGTCATAATAATCTGGCCACTCAGTGTATATTCATAAGGCTTTCTAAATTCCCCTATATATATATACTGGCACCTCTGATAGCCCTAATTTCCCAAAGGAATTTTCTCCCTGGTTTTTCCTCTCAGGACATAGGTGATCTATTGTATAAATCAGCCATAATCTGTTGTCCCAAGCATCTGAAGGGTTTTGTTTTGTTATTTTATTTGCCTCACAATCAATGGTCACTGCTTTTCAACCATGAATAAATTCTGAATTGGTTGAAACACATCAGAACACCATGCATCAGTCCCTCAAGAAGCTTCAGGCAGATTAGAATACACAAATATAGTCATTTGTCTCCCTCTGGAATTAGGAACCTCAGTCCCACACTGGGTACGTGAGCTGCTATCTTCAAACATGCTGCCAAGCTGGGGAAGGTGTGGAACAATAATAAATCAAAATGCCACAAAGCTTTCCCACCACTTTTAATTGCCCTTTTCTTGATTAAGCATTCACTTGTTTGCTCTAAAGCAATGACAGTTTTCCAGTGTGATAGCAAAGTTGGTTCTAAAAGTTTCTGCTTGTTTCTTCATGTTTCTGTGGATAAATGTGGTTTTGGAGCTGCCAACTCTGTCATTTTCCTGATATCATTCTGTAAGTTTATTTTTAAAGCCTTAAAATCTTGTAATGTAGCAGGACTAAATGTAACAACATTACTTGTGTGCCATTTTAATTTGAAAGATGCCTATACACACTACTTCTGAAATTTCTACAGAGATCCATGAATTGGATTGAGATGTTATACTACTAAAATAAAATAAAAGGAGTCCAAAAAATATTAACATAAAGGATACAATTCCTTAGATTGATTTGAATACTTTGGCTACTGCCATCTCTTGTTTACTGGCAAGGGCCAGGTGGTAATATAATACTAAAAAAAAATTTGAAATAACCTATTTTTACTTAATTAGCTGTTTCTTCCCTATAATGTGTTACTGTAGTTTTATGAAATGAGAATGATTAAAATATATTCCATTGGAACAATTATTAGCAGTTATTTTTATAAAAAGAAAAATACCAATATTCACAGTGGTATTTTACAAAAAAACAACAACAACAACAAAAAACAACACACAGTATTTAACCAAAATCAGCCTGACTTTTAGGCACTTCACCATAAGTTTGAGAAATATTATTAAGTAAAATGCAATTATTAAAATATTAAATTTTAGATCCCTTAGAACTCCAAATAGAAATTACTTTATGTAACTGCTTTTATAAACAGAACTCAAAAAAACACTTCCACATAGTATTTGCTAAAGTCAATTAAAATTACAGTTATGATGGAAATACACTGTAAAACATTATCCCCCACGTGGCAGGGCTTGACAGGGACCTCAAGGTGTGTTTCCCATCCTGGTGCTGGGCTAGGGCAGTGGTCGGCAAACTGCGCCTCGCGAGCCGCAGCTCTTTGGCCCCTTGAATGCGCCTTGCTTTAGAACCACTTCTTCAAAATAGATTCGCCAGGCGGAAAACGTGGTGCATGGCCACAAAGTTTCAATAGCACTGTACGTGCACGCCCGCACGTGGTATTTTGTGGAAGAGCCACACTCAAATGGCCAAAGAGCCACATGTGGCTCTTGAGCCGCAGTTTGCCAACCACTGGGCTAGGGGATCTCAGGCTTCTTCCCCCACCAGGTGGGTCTTGACAAGGGAATTCAGGCCACGCCCTCCCACCAGGTGGGACTTGACAGGGGACCTCAGACCACGCCCCCCACTAGGCAGGGCTTGACGGGAGACCTCAAGGTGCACTTCCCGTCCTGGTGCAGGGCTAGGGGACCTCAGGCTGCTCCTCCCAGCCCAAGCACTGGGCCAGGGCACCTGAGGCTGCGCCCCCCTGCCTCGCTGCGCTTGACAGGGGATCTCAGGCTGTGTCACCCACCTGGTGGGGCTTGACAAGAGGACCTCAAGGCACACTCTCCACTGCGGTCTGGGCTGGGGGATCTCAGGCCATGCCCTCTGTACTGGTGCTGGGCCAGGGGACATGAGGCTACGCCCCTGCTTGGCAGGGCTTGACAAGGTTGGGAATGGCCTGGTCTGGATCTAGCCCAAAGCAGGGGGAGGGTGGCCGGGTCGGGATCTCATATATGATTTTGAGGTGCATGTGGGTGGGCAGAGACTTGACTCTGGGTCCCATGGTGAGTCCCAGACTCTGACAAGAGGAAGGTTTCATATACATTTTACTAATTTTCCTTCATTTTTGACACTTCTATTATAGAGAAAGGACAAATAGCAATATTAAATTATTTCCTCTAATTAATCCCTTTTTAATGTGCATGAATTTCATGCACCAGGTCTCTAGTTTTTTACTATACTAGAGGCCTGGTACACAAAATTTGTACACGGAAGGGGTTCCCTCAGCCCAGCCTGCACCCGCTCTAATAGGGGACCCCTTGAGAGATGTCTGACTGACAGTTTAGGCTCGATCCCTATGGGCCTAAACTGGCAGTCAGACACCTCTCTCAAATTGGGTTAACTGGCTCCTAAGCACTCACCTGCCTACCTGCCTGATTGTTTCTAACCCTTCTGCCTGCCTATCTGATTGCCTCTAAGCTCTCTGCCTGCCTGCCAACCCCTAACTGCCTCTGGCTGCCTGCCTGATCACCCCTAACTGCCCTCCCTTGGTGCTAGCTGGCCTGATCTCGCACCCAACTTCCTTTTCCTGCCAGCCTGGTTGCTCCCAACGGCCCTCCCATGCCAGCCTGATTTCACCCTCAACTGCCTTCCTCTACTGGCCAATTTGGATCTGATTGGTCAGTTTCTATGCTAGTCAGCATCAAAAGCTCCACCTCCTGAGTAGCCATTGCCTCCTCAGAGTTGACCCAGATTTGGTTCTGATTGGTCAGTTTCTATGTCAGTCGGTATCAAAAGCTCCACCTCCTAGGCAGCAATCAGCTCCTTACTTTCACCCAGATTTTGTTCTGATTTGGTCAGTTTCTATGCCAGTGAGTGTCTCCGGGCTTATTAATGGGGCCTGATCACAAAGGCGGAGCTAATCAGCAGCCTCAGTGGAGGCCTGAAGAGAAATGGAGGTGTGGCTGTTGGCCAGGCAGGGAGAGAAAGAGGCAAGCCCTGACCAACGGCTGCCACAGAGGCTACAGATCAGACACTGCCTCTCTCTCTGCAGGCCTCCCTTTGGGCCTGATCTGCAGCCCCCTAGGTAGTCAGTGGTTGGTCAGAGTGCTGGCAGTTGCTCCAGTCAGTCACCATAGCAACCCAGCACTGACTTCTGGTCTGCTCAAGCCTTTGATCATAATGGACATTATGACCCTGGCTCTTTATTATATAGATATCTTTAGGTTGTTAATTTACTAAAACTATAATATACTTCCACAGCAGAACTTATTAAATATCGCTGAAGAAATTAATTTCCTAAGTGGATCAAGGCCAATAGTTATTTGTATGAATAAAAGATATGCAGGCCCAGCCAGCACAGCTCAGTAGTTGAGTGTTGACCTATGAACCTGGAGTTAATGGCTCAATTCCCAGTGAGGGCACATGCTCAGGTTGCAGGCTCGATCCCAGGTGTGGAGTGTGCAGGAAGAAGCCAATGAGTGATTTTCTCTCATCATGAGAGAGAACCTCTATCCCTCTATCCCTTTCCCTTTCTCTCTGAAATCAATAAAAATACATTTTTAAAAAGTACATGCAGGTTATGATTATTACAATAGCTTTATGAACTCAAAAGAATGTCACAATGTTACTATAAATCTACTTTTGCCCACCTGTAGTATAGAATAAAAAACATCAATATGTTCTGTATTTAAAGCTATACACTTCATAAAACTTTTATTTTTTATTTTATATATATACATATACATATACATATACATATATATATATATAGAAAAGGCATTTTCTTTCTACTATACCACAGTAGCATTTCATCAGAAGAAAGAAGCTAAAATAGGAGAGTCTTGCTATTGCACAGTATTAAGCATAGGAAATTATTACTCTCCGCACTGCAATAAGGTTACTATGTAATTACCTAATGTAAGGCAGTCACTTAAAAAGTATTACTTCAGAATGAAAAATATCCAGATTGTTTTACTACTTCTATTAGATTACTATCTAACCAATAAAAGAGTAATGTGCAAATTGACTGTCACTCCAACACACAAGATGGCTGCCCTCATGTGGTCAAAAATGGCTGCCAGCATGGGGACATAAGATGGCCACAAGATGGCCAGCAGGAGAGGGCAGGTGGGGGGTCCAGGGGAGGGAAGTTAGGGGCAATCAGGCTAGTAGGGGAGTGATTAGGGGGTGATCAGGCTGGCAGGCAGAAGCGGTTAGGGGCAATCAGGAAGGCAGGCAGGTGAGCAGTTGGGAGCCAGCAGTCCTGGATTATGAGAGGGAGGTCCAACTGCTGATTTAGGCCCGATCCTACCAGGACAGTCGGACATCCCTTGAGGGATCCCATATTGAAGAGGGTGCAGGCTGGGCTGAGGGATGGGGACACACACACACACACACACACACACACACACACACACCATGCACAAATTTCGTGCACTGGGCCTATAGTATATAACTAATTCATAATTCAGACAGACACCATGCAAATCTGAAGCAAACATCTAATCTATCATAAATTAATGGGTTCTATGCCGAGACTGGTTTGGCTCAGTGGATAGAGCGTCGGACTGGGGACTGAAGGGTCCCAGGTTCGATTCCGGTCAAGGGCATGTACCTTGGCTGCGGGCACATCCCCAGTAGGGGGCGTGCAAGAGGCAGCTGATCGATGTCTCTCTCTCATCGATGTTTCTGACTTTCTATCCCTCTCCCTTCTGCTCTGTAAAAAATCAATAAAATATATTTAAAAAAATAAAAAAATAAAAATAAATTAATGGGTTCTAAAATACTTCACCATTCTAGGGAAGACTTATTTAGTCTCAAAGTTGTCAGTTAATTCATATGTAGTCTTTAAATTTAGGGATCTTCATTTTTATTTCTAAGTTCATCTCAGATCAGATTTAAATCTAGGACTTTACTGACACTCTTTTTTATTGGGAAGTGCATCCCAATTCTAAATTTAAACATTATTCCTGACAAAGTTCTTAAATGGAATTATTAGTGAATTTTTTCAAAAAATGTTGGTCAAGGGTACTGTACGAAGAGTGGTAATGTGCATGGCCTCTTCCTTTTTCAAAGTCCAAAAGAGTACAGTCTACTGGCTGGAAATGTGGAATGACCATAGTTTTGGAGAATCCAGGCTAATTCTCATCAATCTCACTAGCTGGAAATGTGGAATGACAATAGTAATTTTGGAGAATCCAGGCTAATTCTCATCAATCTCTCTATGCTCTAATATCTTCCTTTACAAAATGAGTTTAATATCAACTATTTTGCAAAGTAAGAGCTAAATGTAAAAGGACAAAAAGTACCCAGTTATAGTAATAGGAACACTATCAAATATTCAAAATTTTCACAAACCTGGGGTTTGCCACAAAGAATCTATTTAATATTCATTGACAAGAAACCTTGAAAACCATTGCCAAAGGGAGTGGATCAAACATAACATATATTATGATACTACTTTTAATCCAATTGTTAAGCTAATAAATATAGGTAATTATCACCTTTTTCTTCATTTTCTACTCCCTACTTCCTTTTCTATTTCACTTATACCTTAAAAAAGGTATTTCAAAGTGTATAAGCATGTTACCCTATCTAATAAAGAGGTAATATGCAAATTGACCATCACTCCAACACACAAGATGGCCACCCCCATGTGAACACAAGATGGCCGCAATTGTGGGGTGGGCAATTGTGGACAATCAGGCCAGCAAAAGGAGGCAGCTGGGGGTGACTGGGCCTGCAGGGTAGGGTAGTTGGCAGTGACCAAGCCTGCAGGAGAGGGCAATTAGGAGTAACCAGGGTGGCAGGGAGGGCAGTTAGGAGTAACCAGGCTGGCAGGGAAGGGCAGTTGGGGATTACCAGGCTGGCAAGGGAGGGAAGTTAGGGATGACCCAGCCAGTAGGGAAGGGCAGTTAGGGGTGACCAGGCCTGCAGGGGAGGGCAGTTAGAGGTTACCGGGCCTGAAGGGGAGGACAGTTGTAAGGGGACCAGGTCTGCAGGAGAGGGCAGTTGAGGGCCACCAGGCTGGCAAGGGAGGGCATTAAGGGGTGACCAGGCTGGAAGGGGAGGGAAGGTAGGGGCGATTGGGCTGGCAGGGGAGTAATGAGGTGCCTGGGGAATGGTTAGGAGGTGATCAGGCTGGAAGGCAGAAGCAGTTAGGGGCAATCAGGCAGGCAGGCAGGCAAGCAGTTGGGACCCAACAGTCCTGGATTGTGAGAGAGATGTCCGACTGCCCATTTAGCCCCGATCCCACCATTATTGAGCCTAAACAGGCAGTAGGACATCCCTCGAGGGGTCCCAGATTGGAGAGCATTGCAGGCTGGGCTGAGGGACACCTGCCCATTCTGTGCACAAATTTTGTGCACCAGGCCTCTAGTTTAATAACATAAAAGGAAAATTGAAGGTTAATTTTTAAAGCTCCATGCTAACCCAAAGTGCATATTATTGTTACCTAAAGTAAAATTTGGTACAAAATTTAAATAAAAAAATAAATTTTAAAAAATGGTTGGTTATAGAAGTTCAGGTACCCACTCCAAAACACAAGCATGTTAACTCATCAGTTATTACAACTGTACACTAACACAAACAAATATTCATGAATGCATTAAAAAAGGACAACTTCTTTTAGTCTCTTGGAATTATTTTTAACACAACAATCTTTTAAAGTGCTGCTATAAGAAGACATTTGAGTTACATGCTAAAATTTACCTGTTTAAGTCCTTCATCAGTTAGTTTGTCCTGGTTGCCCACATGAACTTTCTGAAGTAAAGGGCAGTGAGAGGCAACCGCAATAATAGAGGTGTCAGAAAGTTGTTTACACCTGTAGGCTGTATACCTAAGAAGTCCAGGACACTTAAATGCTAGAACACATACGCCAGTATCGGACATACTGCGACAATCAGAAATGTTGATTTCAATTATATTTTGACTCCTTGATGCAATTTTTTCCAATAATTCATCAGTGACCTGTGAGAAAAAAAAAGCAATAAATTTAATGTAGAGACTTATTTTATATTGTTTTATTAAATTTCCCCCAATAAACAATATAACTAGATTATTGCATGAGAATCACAATTGAAAGAAAATCTTTGTATTTAACATTAAAGCATTGCAAGAACTGTGTTATAATAAAAAACATATTTGGCTTTGTCTCTGGGTCCTTGAACAGAGCTCCTAAAACCTTGGAATTTCTTGAGTGACAGTGGTTATGTTGGAGTTGGCTTATTCTAACTCACAGGATGTATATAATATGTACTTCTTTCCAAATCAATGACATCACTACATGCAGTAACATCACATTGGTAGCATGAAATTAACTAGTCAGAGTATTCATATTACAGAAAATGGCAAATATTACAAATTAGGGCTTTTTATTTGTTCATTCATTTTCAAAAGCCAGTTGTTACACATTTATCAGCACACCACTACTAACAATATCACAGAAGGATTTAGAGCAATTTTAGTACTCTAAAAAAATCCTATTCTTATGGGGTATTTTTATATATTTCCAATGTCAAGTATTGGCAAACAAGTTTAAAGAAAAAATTGCAAATGGTTTGCAATAAGTACTACTAAATCTTTTTTCCTTAACGTATGCCAGCATATAAACATTTTGGGCAGCCAGGCAATAAGGAGGATTAGAAAATTCTTCATAAGTAAAATTAAAACAAGTAAGTTATCTTATCTCATTTTGCTTCTATTACTTAATCTATAACAGTATAAGGTTAGTATTATTAATATAATAATAGTAATATATTAATAGGGATAATAGTGCAACTCATAAGGTTAAGGAGATAAAGTGAATTACTATGTAAAAGCCAGTAGAACAGTATATGATACATCAGCAGTACTATATAAATGTTTGCCATAATTTTCTATTATTAAACTGTTATTCATGATATGACCCTTCCAAAAAGGGGAAAGTTTAATTGTTTTAAAGAGGTAATGAAAAAGGAAAACGAATAGGAATAAAACAAAGAGGATTAAGAAGCAAGCCAAAATTACCAATCCAAACTAAAAAATATCTTCTTGACCATAAGAACCTAGTTTAGTTCACATACAAAAATACGAAAGCACAGAGTTACAGATTACAGTCATTTGAATTATCTTGAGAAACTACAGCATGAAAGATGTAATTTCTGAAGATAAATAAAGTGTTTTTTTAATAAATCAAATTGAGTGTTTCTGAGAATTAGATTACATATACCTGCTGACGACTACTAAGATCCAGCTGCTTCCAAAACTGGAAATCTAAACAAAGGTCACGCCAGTACTTGCAAACCAACGATGCAGAAAGGCAACGTTCATCCAGGGATAAATTGGAAAATATCTGTAAATATAAAAGAAGCCATGTATATGCTTAAACACTTTAAAGGCTTTTATTTGTTAGAAAAAAATTAACTTTCAAGCACAAAAACATGTTGAATACAAGTAGCCATTATTAGAAGAGTCACTGTTTGAGACTGTCCTAAAGAGAAAAACATGATATGGGAGTAAAAAAACATGGACCAACATTACCTTTCACGTAAGAAAAGGAGCAAAGGAGAGCGTGTGTACATGAGTGAATGCATGTGTGTGTACGTGTGTGTGTGTGTGTGTGTGTGTGTGTGTGTGTGCCAACATTTAAAAAAATTAAAAGGGTAGTCCAAAAATTCATTTTAAAAATACTCATCTTTAAGGGAAGGGAGAAAAGGCTAGGAAGGAGAAAGGGATGAAAGTGAGACTACTCTGAAGATACCTTGTTTTATAGTTTTGAACTTAGAATCAGGTGAACTTTTTATATGATTTTTTTTAATGTCATAAAACGGACATTTTACTTTGACAATATTTTTTTCAGAATTTCATACACCCAATCTAATCCCAAGAAAAGTATCACTTATCCCAAATATAAAACATCTTACAAAATATGTGATGAGGACTCCTCAAAAAAATCAAGATCACAAAAAACAAAGAAAGGCTGAGAAAGTATCAAAGAGGAGAATAAGGAGGAATGACAACTAATGCTATCCTGAACTGGAAAAGGGCCGTTTACTTTAAAGTACAAAAACATGTTGTGAGATCAATGCTGATCTCACACTTTGGCAAAGGTATTGTAGTCATGCAAGAGAATTAATTTTAGGGGAAACTGAAAGTGCGTGATGAGTATATGAGGAGTCTGTACTACCTTTATAACTTTTCTCCCTAAAATTATTACAAAATTAAATGCTTATTTTTAAAAGCATTTTAAAAGTAAAAATTATTTTTCAATAGTAAGGGTTAGGACCAATATTGATTTTTTAAAACTCAGAGACATTATCACAAATACAATTGTGGACCATATTGAGATCCTGAATTGAATCAACTATAAGATACTTCAGAGACAATCAGATAAAACTGAACATAAAAGAGATAATAAATAATTTAACAAAAACTATTTCTAACTTTTTAGGTTGTTATAATATTATCGTTGTTTTAGTGTTACTGTGGTTATATTATTTGTTAAAGTTATCCATTTTAGATACAAACTTTAGTGTTTATGGTGAAGTGATATATAAAATTTGCTTTCCAATACTTTATTAAAAAATAGCAAAAGATAAATAAACTAAAAAAGGCAAAATACTGAAAAACTATTGAAATTTGTAGAATAATACATGGGGAATTCGTTATTTTCTACTTTTGTCTGTACATGAAGATTTCCATATATTAAATAAAATTTGAAAATTTTAATAAGAACAGGTGCTCTATACTATATTGTTTTATCTGATTTGAACTATGGCTTTTCCATTTATTAGCTATGTAATCTTGGGCAAATTACCTAACTTCTCTGCACCTCAAGCTCCTTATCTGTAAAATGGGAATATAGTTTTTACCTGTTAGAGTTATTGTGAGGACTAAAGGAGTAAACAAAGTTTCTGGAACAAAGTAAACAGTATAATTCTTATAACTGTGACCTAAAATGATTACCTCTATACCAGTGGTCAGCAAACTCATTAGTCAACAGAGCTAAATATCTTCAGTACAACAATTGCAATTTCTTTCAAGATCCAAATTTTTTAAACTTAAACTTCTTCTAATGCCACTTCTTCAAAATAGACTCGCCCAGGCCATGGTATTTTGTGGAAGAGCCACACTCAAGGGGCCAAAGAGCCACATGTGGCTCTCGAGCCGCAGTTTGTTGACACCACTCTATATAGTCATAGGTTACAGAAATCTAAGCTAGGATCTCTACTATGTTTAAATCTTGAACATTGGGAAAACAACTGCCAACTGTTGTTCCTTTACAACTATTTTTTGTTCTCCAAGGGTTAAGTGGAAATAGGCTTAAGAATCATTGACAGATAGGTAGTTAAGCCCAATACAGTCCTTTACCCCCATTCATGACAACTAAAAGCACTGGACAGTATAGCAAATGCAATTACCTCGGGACTCCAAAAGGTTAATAACTTTTGTATTGGGGAGGTGAGCCAAACTTAAAGAATAATAACAGAAATGAGTTTCCTATGTTATTTTTCCTTTTCTCTACCAGTGTGGAACTGAGGATGGCCCCTGCACAGAACTACATGGCAGCCATAACTAATTAAAACAAAAAGAAAAAGTCATCTCTCTGGACAAAAGGAGGGCCTCTGTGAAACAGGGAATGTGGGAAGAGTCCCCATTTGGGGATTTTCTTTTCTTTTACTTTTCCCTATTCTCTCTACTGGCCATGTCCCAAATTCAGCTTCATTCAAAAAGCTGCGATGTGGCAGCTGTGCAGACACCTAAAATATCGTAAAAGCCCATCTTTTGATTAGAAGAACAAGGAAAAAACTCTGTGGACCAAAGAGTGTGAGAGGAACCTCCATTACCTTTTTCTTACCGCTTCATCATGTAAACAGTTCTGCAAATCCATATAGCAACACAGGCATATAACACATGATATAACTCTGAGGGAAACTCCATCTTTCTATCTAGAGAACCAGGAAAAGAGATCACTAGGTCAAAAAGTGTGAAGGGATAATTAAAGGAGACATCTGGAAAGAGCACCCCTAATTCAGTGACAGAAGTGACAAAAAAAAAAAAAACCTGAGTTAACCACAAAGCTACACATGTGCAAAAGAAACCCAAAGTTGCACAGCAAAATCTTTGAAAACTGAGGTTACAAAGGAATCACAGGCCAAGGAAAATGAGATAGAAATTTCAGTCTAAGCATAACATTTCTGATCCCGGGCAAATCTGATAAATCTAGACATTCATAAATCTCAATGTATCCCAATATGATTAACTCAAAGGGATCTACCTAAGACACTCAATCAAATTGTCAGAAGACAAAGAGAGAACCCTGAAAGCAGCCAGAGAAAAGCAATTCATTATATACAAAAGATTTTCAATCAGATTAACATCTGATTTCTCATCAGAAACCATGTAAGCCAGCAGGCAATGGGATAACATACTTAAATTGCTAAAAGAAAAACTCTAAACCAGGAATTCTATATCTAGCAAAATGATCCTTCAAAGATGAGGGCGAAATTAAGATATTTCCAGATAAATGAACATTGAGGGATTTTATCACAAGTAGACCTACCTACAAGAAATGCTAAAGGGAATCCTTCAGACTGAAATGAAAGAGCACTTGAAAGCATGGTAGCTTGAAAGCACACCCAAAAAAATAAAGAACACCAATAAAGGTAAGTATTCATGCAGGTAAGTACAAAATTCAGTATTAATGTATTTTTGGCTTTTACTCCAATTCTCAAGGATTGAAAAGACAACCAAATCCAATCTAATAAAAGACAAACATGCAAATTGACCATACCTTCGTTACACTACCAGCCAATAGGAGTGATATGCAAATTAACCCCCAAGCAAGATGGCAGGCAGGCCCCCTCTGCCTCCAGCTGTCCACGGCCCTGGCGGTGCTTCACTGCAGGCACCGGAGGTTCCAGATCGCAGCCCAGCCCCAGCCCCAGCAGGCAATCTGCCACCCCCTTTCCCCTGTGGCCCGTGGTGAAGGCTGGCCATGTGGGCGCTTAGCCGCAGGTGCTGGGGGTCCCTGATCGCAGCCCAGCCCCAGAGGACAAAGCCATGGTGGTGGGGCCAAGGCAGTTGGGGCGATCGGGCCAGGAGGGGAAGGCAGTTGGGGGTGATCAGGCCAGGAGGGGAGGGCAGTTGAGGGTGATCAGGCTGGTGGGGGGGGCAGTTGGGGCTGAGCAGGCTGGCAGAGGGGACAAGTTGGGGCAATCAGGCCAGCAAGCAGAGTGGTTAGGAGTGATCAAGCAGTCAGGCAGGTGAGCGGTTAGGAGTGGATTGCGAGGGGGTTGTCCAAGTGCCAGTTTAGGCCTGATCCCACAGAGGTCTCAGATTGGAGAGGATGCAGGACAGACTGAGAGACAACCCCCCCAACCCCCCACATGCATGAATTTTATGCAACGGGCCACTAGTAAAATAATAATTAGAAATTTATGTTAATCGTATGGACACAAAACATATACAGCAATAACAACATAAACATAAAAACGTTTTTATAAACCACTAGAGGCCTGGTGCACAAAATTCATGCATGGAGAGGGGCAGGGTCCCCTCAGCCCAGCCTGCACCCTCTCCAATCCACACCCTTAGAGTGATGTCCAACTGTCAGATATCCCTCTCACAATCTGGGACCGCTGGCTCCTAACTGCTCAGCTGCCAGCCTGCCTGATTGCCCCTAACTGCCCCCGTGCCGGCCTGGTCTCTCCATGCAGCCTGCTGTTCAGTAGTTTGGTGGCCCTTCACTAACCCCCCTGCCGGCCTTGTCGCCCCATGCAGCCTGTTGTTCAGTCGTCCATACAGTTGTTTCGATCATGATGGCTCCTGGCTTTTTAAATATTAGGATTAACACTAAATTCGTATTTGTAGTTTAAATGCCTGGCATCAAGCTTTTGATTTCCAAGACATCTATTTCAAAATACATCAATCTTGAATAAGCATATTGTTAGTTATATGACACAGCTACTAGCAAAACCACCAGATAAGGAACTAGGTCACCACTACCCATGAAGGTCTGACCTTTAGAAAGGCTTGGGTAACCTACAGTGGCTTCATTTCTCTCTTCTTGCTCTAATTCCTGCCCTAATTCCTGCTCTTGTACTTTAAGTTCTTCCATTAAAGTAAACCCGCAAAACCCCTAGACACTCCACCCTTGAACCTTTCTAAAGGCAGAGCCCCAAGTCCACATTCTCTCTCTAACTATGACCTGGTTATGTGGGCCTTGAGTGTACCCTATGTCCTCCAGAGTCTGCAAGTAATGAATCTTGTCCCTCAAAGTTCCCCTATGGTTCCTTGCTAAAGTGTATCCTGCAATCATTATTAAGAACCAAAAGAGCAGGCCCAAACATAAATAAGGGCCCTGCTGGAGAAAATGTCTTGAGCGTGCTAGAACAAAGGTGTGCCTGGGCAAGCACTGTCGGCATTTCTGACCAAGGCCACTCCCATCAACAGGCTTCAGACCAACTGAACAATATTAATCAAAATGAAATTGTTATAAATTATGCTGTTAATGATAAACCTTGGGGCAAATGCTAAGTACGTAACTAAACACAGTCATAAGTCACTTAACAGGAATACATTTTGAGAAATGTGTCATTAGGAGATTTTTGTCATATAAATATCATAGAGTGCACAAACCTGGATGGTATAACCTACTACCTACCTAGTCTATATGGTATAGCTTACTGCTCCAAGGCTACAAATCTGCACTGCATGTTACTGCATGGAATACTCCAGGCAATTGAAACACAGTGTATTTTTGGAGATCCATAATCTCTGTGTGGGTTGGAAAGAGCACATTCAGGCTTAGCCATTTTCAAGTCGGCTTTGGCCCTTGCTTTCTGCTAGACACTCCCAGGGCTTCCTGCAATGTTGACAGTTTCACAGTAAGCCAGAAATTAAGATAGAGAGCTTATCCTTCTATGGCTGTCTCATTTCCAAGGTCTGCCTATTAAATTCCTAGCTGATTCCCCACTCATCCCACTGGCACCAAAACCTGAGTCTTACAAATAGGTGGATTTTCCCTGTTTGATTTTCCCCCAAGTCCATCACTTTTAATTGACAAATACAGGTTTACTCATCACCCCAAACTGACTGTAGCCTCTCTGGCATCAAAGATGCTGGTCTTCCAAAGTCTGGTTTTTGCCAAAAATACTGGGGTATGGGGTGACAGAAGGGGCCTCATGCAAGAATGTAGACTTCCACTCTTCTCACCTGAAGCTCTAGTGGTCTCTCTAAGAAAAAAAGAATATGTTGTCTGCCTTTGGTCAATTTCCAAAGCCCAAATAATTTAGGGCAGTTTTGTCCAGATTTTTTTTTTGGAGAGAGGAGTCACCGAACTCTTCGTGCATCCATGGCTGGAAGTTCCTCCCTCATGGATATTTTTACGCTTATCCTCCTCATTTTACACTTGACAAAACTGGGATTTAGGGGGACTAAATCATCTGTGTACAATTAAATCACTAGATGGATTTAAAGGGCTAATTTTCCCCTTAAATAGAAAATATGTGGACCACAATCATTATAACAAAGAAGCACCTTATTTAAAATGTAGTGTCTTTGGACAGTACCATTTTTTACATTAGTTTTCTCTCACGTAAAAGTGAGATGACTGTTACAAACCACAAGTAATTGACTAAGTCTAACTGGATCTAGATGAGTCTTCTTCATCCATGTGAAAGGAAATTCACCAATTGGGTAAAGAAAAGATGAAACCAGTACCAGTAAAGGTGGATAAAAGTAAAAAGACAGAATCCTAAAGACCCAGCTAAGCCACATGGGAATTCCAAAACCACACAAAGTGTAAAATAATAAATGTTTGTGGTTTTAAACGTCTAAGTCCTAACATAGCATGTTGCACAGATATAGATAACATGTCTAAAGATTCCTGCTTTCACCCCGCCAGAGTGGCTCAGTGGCTGAGCGTCAATCTGTGAACCAGGAGGTCACAACTCGTTTCCAGGTCAGGGCACATGCCTGGGTTGTGGGCTCACAAACCCCAGTGTGGAGCATGCAGGAGGCAGCTGATCAATGATTCTCTCTCATCTTTGTTTCTATCTCTCTCTCCCTCTCCCTTCCTCTCTGAAATCAATAAAAATATATTACATTTTTTTAAAAGATTCCTGCTTTTCTTTGTCATTAAAATGCTATCTCACTCATATCCTAACTCCTCAGAAAATTACCACTCTTCCCCAAACTATCTTCATAACAAACATCAGTGCACATGTCCCTAGGTTTCTGTGGGAGGCACTAAGACATGAAATTTGTTCACTGGCTTTAAGATGAAATAGTCAAAAGCAGTTCTGGGTTATCTTTAGATAATATGAGATGCAAGAAAAAGCATCCCAAGGTCATTTTGAAGAAAAAAGAACATGGGTCGGTAAAGAACTGACCCGGAACAACATGTGTGAAGAATAAAGAAAACTCCAACGAGAGAGAGGGCGAGGGATGACACTGAAAAACTGGATGGCATGTGCATCAAGCCAGCAAATGGCTTATTTCAACAGAGAACCCATTAGCAATGGCTTGAACATCTCAGAAGTCCAAAGTCCATTAAGGATGTAGAAAACCCAGGACCTATCATCTTAAAGCTTGTTCCATTTCCATCACTGCCCTCACATCTTTCATAGTGTGAAAGATGGCTGACTCTTCTAATCCCGGTAGTTTGCCCTTGGAAAAAGGAGAAGGAAGTCAAGGACAAGCAGCTGCCTTGACTGGTATGACTTGAAAGTTGTACACAATGCTTCCACTCACCCTTCCAACCTAAATCTTAGTTACACAGCCACACCTATCCACAAGAGGCTAAGAAATAGTGTCTAATTAAGTGGTCACATGCCTCACTAAAACATGGTGGATTCTGTTACTACTAAAAAGAATATAAGGGGGATGGATACTGGGAATCAGCAGTGACTTGTAGTCATGACCTAGATTGAAAACAAACTTCAAATTCTTTTTTTATTTTAAAGATTTTTTTAGTGATATTTACCTTGAGCGAGAGAAAGAAACATGTGAGAGGAAAACATTGATAGGCTGCCTTCTGCATACTTCCTACCGGGGATCAAGCTTGCAACCTGACTGGGAAGTGAACCAGTAACCTTTCATTGTATGGGATGATGGCCAACCAACTGCACCTCACAGACTAGGGCCAAACTTAATGTTCTTGATCTTAAGTGGCAGATCTGAACAACAGAACTAAGCTATTAACTATCAGAAAATGTATGTGATATTATTGATATAATCTAAATTAATCACTACTGGGCTGATATCCATATATGTCTAAATCTTGAAAGATTCTTGGGTTAGGGGGCATAATTTTTCTTTATTTCTTTTTGAGGTAGAAGTGAAATATAACATTATATTATTTTCAGGTACAACATAATGATTCAGTATTTGTATACATTACAAAATGATCACCACAATTAAGTCTAGTTACCATCCATCACCATACCTAGTTAAAAATTTTTTTCTTGTAAGAATTTTTAAGGTCTCCCTTAGTAACTTTCAGATATGCAATACAATCTT
The DNA here is from genome assembly GCA_027563665.1 of Antrozous pallidus. Taxonomy (NCBI): domain Eukaryota; kingdom Metazoa; phylum Chordata; class Mammalia; order Chiroptera; family Vespertilionidae; genus Antrozous; species Antrozous pallidus. Next base: position 66,673,196 of record CM050512.1, read on the forward strand.
ATTAACTAGCTATCATGCTGCATATTATTCCCCTATGACTTATTTATTTTATAACTGGAACTTTGTATCTTTTGAAAGATCCAATTTTTGAATGAGACATTAGTATAAGATATAAGATTATTTCAAACTGAAAAAACTTCCAAAATGCATCATTGTTTAACACTTGGTCATACCTATCCCACAGAATATTTTTTTAAATATATTTTATTGATTTTTTACAGAGAGGAAGGGAGAGGGATAGAGAGTTAAAAACATCGATGAGAGGGAAACATTGCTCAGCTGCCTCCTGCACACCTTCTACTGGGGATGTGCTCACAACCAAGGTACATGCCCTTGACCAGAATCGAACCTGGGACCCTTCAGTCTGCAGGCCGACACTCTATCCATTGAGCCAAACTGGTTAGGGCCTGCAGAATCTTATAGTACTTAAAAATCAACAAAACCAATACCTACTTTTGATCATTTCATATCTTGATGCAGAATTCTTATCTACTATTAGATATTAGTGGAAAAAAAAGGAGTTAATGTTTATGAGCAGGCAGGCTATATACAAATTATATAAATGTTTGAAAATAAGTAAAGCTGAGTAGTTTTGTTTTCTTTTTTCTTTCTTTCTTTCTTTTTTTTAATTTAGCCTCACCTGAGAATATTTTTCCCATCGATTTTCAGAGAGAGTGGAAGGGAGGGTGGAGGGAAGAGAAAAAGAGAGGGAAAAACATCAATGTGATAGAGACATATCCATTGCCTGTAGCTATTTTACATTGACTATGCTAGGTGTTGTAAGAAATAGGCATTAAAAGTGCAACACAATATTCCAGACTACATATTGTATGATGCCATTTAAAAAAAAAACAACTCTTTTTTATTTTAGAGAGAGAAGAAGGGAAAGAGAGAGGGAGAGAGGGAGGAAGAGACACATCCATCAGTTGCCTCCTGTATGGGCCCTGACTGGGATTGAACCCACAAAATCAGATATTGTGAAATTTAAATAAGAATAAGTTTTATTCTAAACCCAGTCACTAAAGACTTTCAGTCTCCGAGGAGATACAATGAAACAATGTATCCTTTTGACATGTCCATCATTCTTTGAGGACTTCCTTGTGTCCTGGCACAAAATATTCTAGGCTCATCTTATACTTTCCTTGTCCTAGCCTTGAAATTAGCCATTTCTCTCTGGAGCACTGATCCCTTTTACTGGAAAATGATATTTAGAAGCAAAGATGTGTACGCTAAATGTACTCATTACTACTGGGCATTAATGCTCCGGGACCCTCTCAGTGGCAGCCTCCACTGTATGCCCATTGTATGACCTTACAATACCACTTGGGCTCTAAACTGGCCAAGACTTTGGCAAAACTAAATGCTTCTATATTTGCCTTCACTTATCTTCCCTTACATTCCTTATCATTTATACAACCTGATGATACTCCAAACTGGCAAAGAACTACTCAAGGTTATCCCTTGACAGCTACTCAGTATAAGGCAAAATTTACAGCCTTCTTAAAATGAGAAGAAAACAAATCACACCTTTTGGCAGCCTGATTAAGTTCATCAAGATTGCTTTGCATTCTTCAGCAAAGAAAATCTTAAACCTGACTTCCTCAGGACACTCCATTTCAGTGCTGGCTAAATCCATCCCCAGAACGCCAGAGGTTATTTGGTACTGGAGCCTTAAATCAATAATTCATGAAATGTTACGGGCAATTTACTTACTAGTAATCTACATTCAAAGCTTTAAAAGTGGTATTTTTTCCCCTTTGATTCCTATTTGCCTTGCTTTCATCCTTGTTAGCATATCTGGGGGGAAAAAATAGATCAGGTACATAAGCTTTCCTCCAAAGCCCATTTCTCTTATGAAACTCTTCCTTAAACTCTAAAGCAACCTGTTGGTAATGAAGCTGTACAAATAAAGACTTAACATTTACAGACAAATTATCAAGGGTGCGCGCACAGTGAGGCGTCTTCCTAATGGTGCTGGTGGAGTTTGAATCTCTCATCTGGTTTTCTTTGGAAAGAAACAGGTCTGCTGGCAGAGAGCACGATATCTAAGCATAGCACACAAAGTCTCCAAAATGTAAATATAGAACACAACATATCCAGTTACTCAAACAGTAATTATAAAGAAATACATTCCACTGCTATCATTTGGTAAAATTGTTGCATAATGGTTCTACCATATAAATATCTAATTGTGATATTAGGAGGCAGGGTTACTTAAGTTACAAAGGCAACAGGTAGCAAAGATGGAAGCTAGCTTATTTGGTGTAAAACAATCCATTAACCACTCAATGAGCAAATGTAACAGACTTAAGTGCTTAAAAAAATATTACTACCACAGTTGACCTTTGAAGACCTAGTCCCTGCTTCTCACATTTCTTATATTAAAGACCACAATTCGACTCTACAAACCCAATTTTAAATTAGTCTCTGGCTCAGAATGACTTAGAAGTCAGTCCTCTGGTGTAAGCTCCTCCTCTCTCCACTGCCCCGCCGTCCCTTCTCCCCATTTAGGAATCTCTTTCATTAAAGTTCGGAGAGATTATTCAGGCCCTCTTACACAGGATGTTGAAAAGATCTCTGGACCTGGAAACACTAAGCTGGGTTCCAGCCCCAGGTCTGCCATTTACTCTCTAAAATGTCTTGGGTGACGTAAGCCACCTGTCTTCCCCAACCTGTATCTTCATGCATAAGACAGGAGGAAAGACCAGATGCTGTCAAAGGTCTCTTCCTGTTCTGAAGTTACATAATTATGGTTTCCAGTGAGGCTCACTATTTCAAGAAAGAACTAGTTTAATTTCTACACAGCTCTTATTGTTAGAAAGGACTTTCTAAATTCCCAAATACAGACATTCTTCAACCCTGAAATTCCACCTCTTGAAATCTATCCTGGAAAAATATGACATGCACGTAGAAAAAAAAATCTATTAGCATCATTTGTAATAACAATGAATTAGAAACATCCAGCACTAGAGAAATAAATACATATGGTATAACAACTATGGGATACTATGCAGCAGTTAAAAAGAATGAAGGAAACTATACCCTCACTAATGTGAAAACACCTCAAAACGTAACTATAAACAAACAAACAAAATGCAGAATATAGACATTTTGGTGCCACTTATGAAAAAAAAACAACTATGAAGGTTTACCCAGAACTTTGTAAAATGAGGGAAATATTCTGGATCTGCATAGTCCAGTACAATAGTGGCCAGTCACCCATGACTACTGAAGTGGCTATTGTGATCTAGAAACTGAATTTCAAATTTTATTTAATTTTTATCACTTTAAATTTAAATACCCACATGTGGCTAGTGGCTACTGTACTTGAATGTTTCCAATGGAGATGATGGATTTGTGCCTATCTATGCAACAACCCTTCCTATACTGTGAAAAGGAAAGAAGGGAGGGAAAGAGGGAGGGAGGGAAAAAGGGAGGGAGAGAAAGCCACAGCTGCCTAAGTCTTCTCCAAGCCAAGCACTTCCAGAAACAAAGCCAAAATCCTCTCAACATCACATGGCTCTGTTGTAGCTCAGAACAACTCTAGTCAAGATATAAACATGTCTTAGACACTTATCTTAGTGGTATGACATATTCACCAAGTCAGAGCGTCAGCCCAGACTTCTAAACATTTGGTCATTCATTTGTTCATAAATATGTACTAAATGCCAGGCACTGCACTTAGGGGAGGGCATACATCAATAAACAAGATCTAAATCAACAGAGCCTATTGCCCCCAAAAGCCTTATACCTGAAAATTCTACGTGGGCTGGTAAACACAGGGGGGAAAAAAAAAACACGTTGATTTCAATTCATTCCAGAGAGTACAACTCACTTGTTGCTGAACACAACTGGGACCATGAAACCCACATTGACTGTCTTTATTAGTTTCTAATATAGGTAAAATATCTGCATATCACGTCCAAACTGTCCATTACACCAGAGCAAGTCTAATGAGTAATTCCCAATAAATAGTCCCCTAGACCAAGTTTTCAATAGTTCACAACAAAAAATGTAAAAAAGAACAATGTAACATATAGAATAAGTTTGCCTATGGGGATTCTCTTTATTATGAGATCATGTCCTTTTTCTTTCTTTTTATATTAAAATGTTCCTTACCTCATGAAATAACCAATTTTGGGAGAAAGCAGGAAATACCTGGTTTTTTATTTGGTTTGTCTTTAAACAGTCTTACCTGCCAAATAACAAGACGGCAATCAATCTTCTATACCAAATATATGTTGATATTTTTTTAATATATTTTATTGATTTTTTACAGAGCAGAAGGGAGAGGGATAGAAAGTCAGAAACATCGATGAGAGAGAGACATCGATCAGCTGCCTCTTGCACGCCTCCTACTGGGGATGTGCCCACAGCCAAGGTACATGCCCTTGCCGGAATCGAACCTGGGACCCTTCAGTCCACAGTCGGATGCTCTATCCACTGAGCCAAACCGGTCTCGGCTATGTTGATATTTTATTTGTCCATGTCACCAACCAATTTAAAGGACTCAAGAAAGTTCCCTCTACTCATACAACTTAACAAAAGAAAGATAAACAACCCAATCAAAAATAGATACTTTTTGAAAGAGGACATAAGGAAGGCCAAGAAACATGAAAACATGCTCAAAGCCACTAATCATCTGAGAGATACAAATCAAAACGACAATGTGGTACCATCTCACACCTGTCAGAATGGCTAACATCAACAAATCAACAAATAACAAATGCTGGTGAGGATGCAGGAAAAAAAGGAACCCTCATGCACTGCTGATGGCAATGCAGACTGGTGCAGCCACTGTGGAGAACAGTATGGAGTTTCCTCAAAAAACTAAAAATGGAATTCCCATTTGAGCCTGTGATCCCACTTCTAGGAATATATTCCAATAAATTAAAAACACCAATCTGAAAGAATATATGCACCTCTATGTTCATAGCAGCACAATTCACCATAGCTAAGATTTGGAAACAGCCTAAGTGCCCATCAGCAGATGAGTGGATTAAAAAACTGTGGTAGTTCTACACGATGGAACACTACGTTGCAGGAAAAAAGAAGGGATTCTTACCATTTGCAACAGCATGGATGGAACTGGAGAGCATTATGATAGCCAATGGACACAGACAACAGGGGGGTGGGGTGAGGGTATGAATGGGGGGGGGCAATGGGGGGATAAGAACACATATGTAATACATTAATCAAAAAATAAAAAGAATTCCAGATTTTTTTTTAAAAAATTGACTAACTCCAATAAACAAACAAACCAAGAAAAAAGAAAAAAGCAAGTTCCCTCTGCTCTAAAATGCACATCCTGAACACACGAAAGAGGCAATTACTCCTCCAACAAATATACTTCCATAAGAGTTAAGTCATTACATTTTGACACTAGAAGTTAAGCTTACTCCTTCTTGCTGTATAATTTTTAAGAACAGTAACATCACAATAATACAGATAAAAACACAGGATTACCAATGTGCAAAAAGTCTAATCATACAAAGTATATTGGTCACAGAAACAATTGTAACTGATGACAGTTACTTAAGTAACAATTAAAGTAGCCAAATTTTTACCTAAGTTATTTGTGGCTGGTCTTAAATATCATCCACTGTGAAAAAGGAAGATTACATTTATTAAGCTCCAGAAAATGAGGAAAGAAATAACTTGTTAATAATAATAATAATGCAAACTCTATCACATAATTAAGATTATCACAGCAATGACAAAATTTTACGTAGTATTCAAAAGTCAGACAAAGCTCTCACAGGACACCCACCTCTTCTCCAATCACCCATTCCCCAACAACAAAAAATGCCTCCCCTTACTTTCCAGAAACCTGTATGCTTTTATGTAAGCGTTAAAATGTAGGAAGCTAATACAACATAGCATAAACAAGAGGGTTTTCAAGCCAAGGAGGCCTAAACTCCCAGATATACCTCTTACTTTCTACGGGTGACCTTGGACCAGTCATTCAAGCTCTTCAAGCCCCACTAGGCGGTGAGCTCCCTAGAGCAAACACCACTTGTAGACGTCTGACTTTGTGCTGCAGGCACACAGTATGAAACATCAGTTCCTTCTTGTATAAAGTAATGATGTTGACAATATCTGTCTCACAGCGTAACTAGAAAATTAGATATTATGTACATAAAACTCTGGCACAGTGCCTGATCACAGCAAATGTTCAAAAAAGTTCACTCTTACTGACATCAACGAGCATCTGTCAAACCTGAAAGTAGCTAGAAAACTTTCAAATGTTAATATATAGAGTCTATACCCAGTAAGGGCAAGTTGCTCAATTAATAAAAACATGTCACAGAAAAACCTACAAATAGTCTCGAAACCACTTGGGCTGGCAGTCTATTAACAGATGAACCCTGAATTGTGCCTAACAAACCCAAGCTATTAAAAGACATTCAAGAGATTCCAACTTTTTCTAACTGCACAAAGTAGGCCATGAGCATCCTCCCCATTGGTGTCCCAGCCTCCCCTCTGGCCGTCTCTGACAGTCGGACACCCCCTCCTCAGCGCTCAGAGGGAGGAGAGAGCGAGCCCCGAGGAGGGACCGGGGCGGGGGGGGGGGGGGGGGGAGCGCGCATCGCTGCGCCGTTCGCCCAGACCCACCTTGAGCAGGATGGACGGCGGCAGCTGGTTGATGTCTGGGGTTTCGGGGGGCGGCTCCCTGTGACAGTCGCAAGGGTTTTCGCGGGGCTCCTGACAGTCCGTGTCGCCGCATTCATGCTGCTGCTGGGCAGGCGAAGGGGCGGTGCTCCCAGCTCGGACCGCGTCCCCGCCAGCCTCGGAGGGGGCACCTTCGGAAGTGGGAGAGGAGGGCGGGGGGGCAGAGAGGCGGCGGCGGCGGCTGCTCGGAGCCCTGGCAACACCCGGCATCGGGGGGCCGGGGAGGCGAGGCGCCTCCTCCCGCGGGGCCGCCGCCGCCGCCCCCGCCGCCGCCGCAGCCCCCGCCGCCGCAGCGGGGCTGCTTACAGGGGGTGCAGGCGGGAACCCCGGCCCCCTTCCGCTTGCACACCATCTCGGGGGGCGTGGGGGGCTCGGCCGGCGGCGGCGGCGGCGGCGTCGGCGCCCGGAAGAGTTGCACGGCGACGGGCGGCCCCAGGAAGCGCACGGGCCCCACGCTGGCCAGGAAGAGGCTGCGGCCCTGCTGCTCCCAGGCGGCGGCCGCGGCCAGCCCCAGCTCCTTGCAGCAGGAGGCCGGCGACGAGGCCGAGGCGGCGGCGGCGGCGGCGGCGGCGGCCGAGGACAGCAGGAAGCGGCGGGCGGCGGCGGCGCAGTCCTCGGCAGCCAGGGCCGCGTAGCGCCGCGCCAGGTGCTGCGAGGAGGCGGCCGCGGCGTAGGCCCCGTCCCGCGGCGGCGGCGGCGGCGGCGACAGCGGCGGCTCCTCCTCTGGGCCGGCGGGGGCGGGCGCGCCGGGGCTGTGCACGATGAAGCAGAGCATGCAGGGCCCGCGGAAGAAGCAGTCCCGGCTCCGGGGCGCCGCCGGCTGCGGGGGCGCCTTGGCCGGGGTCCGGCGGGGCAGCCTAAGGAGCGGGCGGCGGCGGCGGCACCAGCTGCAGCAGCGAAGCCTCTTCTGGCTCGGGCGGTTACGCGGCTCCTTCGAGAGAAGGTGGCCCATATAGAAGGCCCCGAGGAAGGGGACCGGGACGGGGCGTGGGAGGCCCGGAGAGTGGGCTCCCGGCAGCGGGGCAGGCCGCTCGCTCGCTCAGTCTCGGGCTCGGGCTCGGGCGCGGCGGGTCGCCCCCGGCGCACACGCTCACACGGGCACACACGCGCGGCGGGGGTGGGCGTCCGCTGGGGCCGCCTCGGCGCCCGTCGGGGCTACATGCTGTGCCCGGAGAGGCCGGGGGAGCGAGGTGGGGAGCGCGAGCTTGGGGGGGGGGGGGGGCGCGACGGAGAGACCGAGCCTGCAGGCTGGGCGGCCAGTCCGAGCCTGACCCACCGGCTCAGTCAGTCACTGCGGCGGCGGGGGGGAGCGCGGGGTCCCGCTCGGACCATTTTAACTGCGGCTCCGCTGGCGGCGCGCGCGCCCGCGACGCGGCTGAAGCCGCAGGAACGCGCGGCCCGCTCGGGGAGGGGCGGAGCCGGCGGCGGCGGCGGCGGCGCGCTCGGGGCGGGGATGCGGGGATGGGGTGCTGGCGGCTCCCCGGGACGACCGCCGGGAGGCTGGCCGACGCGGGCGCGGGGCGTGCGGGGAGCGGCGCGAGACCCTCCCTCCGGGCGCCCAAGATTTCTTGGGGGGCCCGGGCGGGACCCACGCCTCTTTTCTGGGGCGGGAGGGGAGACGTTTCCGAGCCAGCTGTGTGACATCCGTTTGCAAAGCCGCGCTGACGTCTGTAGGTGTAAGTTCAAGAACTGCCATTGGCCGGGAGCCGCTCAGCTCTTCCGCTCACCCCACCCGCGACTCGGGAGACCGTGGCCACTGAGCAGCGGTAAACTGTTGCGCCAGAAGGCCGGCCTGTGTCGGGGCTGCCACCTCGGTGGAGTGGCAGAGGTGTGATGTGAGCCTTGGGTGGTGAGCACCAGCGTTCCCACTAAGGGGTTAATTGGCAATGCAACACTACTGTGTTTCTCCACTTGTCATACTTGGTTATTTGTGGCAGACTACTAACTGTATAACTTTAATCCAAGATGAAAGCATGTATCAAATGACCTATACACACCAGAAAGATAAGTTTCTCAACCCAAAATCGCAGGCGATGAGCTATCCGTCTGCACCCTAGGACTCCCATCTATCTATCCATTGTATACTTTAAAAATAATTGTGCAATGCCTACTCTATGATGAAAATGGTTCCAGGTAGACCTTGGTGACTCAGATGAGAAAGAGGAAATAGGCTTTGCAGGCAACTCTTCAGAAGGTTTGACTGTAATGACACCAGAAAGATAAGACAACTAGCCTGGTACCTGATGTTGAGAGGTTAGCTTTCACAACAGAAATTGGAAGAGGCATGGTGATGGGAATAGGCGAGTACAAAGGAGGAGATTTATGAGAGATAATGCAGCAAGGCCCTTGAGAAGATGGAATGGGAAGACCCTTAAGAGGGATACCATCTTCACTGTGATCAGAAGGAATAAGGAAAGGACGGGTGAATGGGTACAGATAGACGGATGTTTCTGGCAAGGAAGTGAAAGTTGCTTTCTTATGGTCTCTATTTTCCTTTAAGTGGGGCCTGGTTACCTGCTAAAGGAAAGTGGCACTAAGGATAACCTGAGAAGAAGCAATATTGCAAGAGAAGGCACATCCGCTTAGGGACCAATTGTCTGAGCTCACTGTGTAACCTTTCCACCACAGCGGCTGGCTTCACCCAGACATAGCTTCAAACCTTTGCTAATAACGCCCTCTTTGTGAAGAATGACTTGTTTTAGGTCTGTCAGTATCCCTTCCTGACAAGAAACCTAGAGGCAGAGATTTATGAAAGGGTTTTATGTACCTGAACTCTCAAATGCACTGCCCCAACTACATTTACCTTACAGATATCATCTACACAGCTTTCATTCTTCTGGCTGTAGAAGGGTCCCCAGGGCCCCAGAGCTTAATTTTTGAGGTCAGGAGTGACTGGGATTGCCTGAGGTTATGACATTGTTTGCCACTTCTACTAGACTACACTTTGAACAAAAAGAGAGGAATTCTAAGCTTCTTTTAAAAAATTATCTTCACTATGTCAAAATTGTGGACCCATTCATTTCATATAAGTTGAACATACACTATATGACCTAGCATTTGCACTAATATGTATTGATCCAGAACAAACAAAAAAAAAGTATATGTCCACAAAAAGACTTGCACAGAAATGTTTACAGTAGCTATATTCATGAGCCCCAAAATCTACAAGCAGCCCAGATGACCATCCATAGAGAATGCATAAACAGGTATATTCATTCAATTGAATACTACTCAGTAATTTTCTAAAAAAGAAAAAGAACAACATGGATGAATCTCCGAAATTTGGGCTGAATCAGAATTTGGAATTGGGGGTCCTAAAACCTCTACCTAATTTTAACAGATAATCTCCCCGTGTGATTACTGCACTGACAGCTTGGCACCATGTAGACCTCTCAAGAGTTACACGTATCATCTCACTTCTTGTTTTAGAGATGAGGCACGTGATTCTGAAACTTTTGAAGGTTTCTGAAATTCATAGCACTAAGTTTTTGCTTCCAATCCAGAGCCTCTCAGACACCTGGAGGTGGCTGTTCTTCTCTTTACCAAGGCATGCAGCAGAGGGCCTTGTGTATTACAGCAGTGATGAAGTAAACTGTTGCCAAAGTTATGAATATTAGAACTCACTACCCTAAATAATAATACTAATGATATTCTACATATTTAGGAAACAATCACAAAGAAGAGATAAATTGCTATTTAGAGATCACTGTAGAACTTGATCGCTTGGTTAAAAAAAAAAAAAAAAAAAAAAGGCAGTCTGAACTACCCGGAGCTGGGCTGGCACCACTAAGCCCTGATGTCACTGGCATTCTCAGATAGGTCTAAGTTGAACATAATTTCAGAAAACACCACCATCAGACATAGCTGCTCTGTTATCATAATAGACAAGACAAAGTCAGACCCCTCCGTAATCACGTCTAACCACAGCAAATAACATCCTCCAAAACACCAAAATGCCCTAACATTCTGGCTAATATCAAGTGATTTATGTTTCTTGACCAGTTAGTTATAACATTAGCCGTGCTTCATTCTTCCTGCCTCCTAATAATTCTTAAAATATGCAATCACAGAATTACCTCTGCTTCCTGACAGCATCCATTTCAAAGCAAAGCTTTGATCCTTCCTCAAACCACCTTACACAAGGCCAACCCTAAAATAAGTGTTTATAACACCTTCCTACTGAGACTCTCCATAGTTCCTCATGGTGTGTTTGTTGTCAGCTTTCCCTTGACAAGTCCAGAAACCCAACTTGGTTTGGCTATGGATGTGTTCCTGCTGGTCTTTGGCTGAAGAGCATTCACATTTTTTATAATCAAATGTCACTACCTTATCAAATTATTCCTTCCTTATGCTGTACACCTTAAACTTATGCAGTGTTGTGTTTTCAATTATGTCTTCATAACACTGAAATGCAATAAAATGCCCTCCTCCTTTAGTCTGACCCTGCTTTTACTTTATGCATACCTCATTATCACATATTTATTTTTGTCTTTTTTTTTTTTAACTTGCAGTCTCTTCCAGTAGAATGTAAGCTTCATGAGAGCAGATTTTTTTTTCAGTTTTTAGGACTATAATCTGGCAACTGTATGGAAGATAGACTGGAGTAGGAAAAGACTTTAAGCAGAAACATTGTTCAAAGGGTTAAAGTTAAGGGTATGAATGATGGCCATCATGGTGGGGATAATGAAGTAGGAGGTAGGACTGAGAAATATTCCTTATGTGGAGTTTGCAGGATTCAGTGACTTATTTATGAGTTAGAGAAGACAAGATGATGGTTAGGGAGGGATGAAGAATTCCAAAATAATGACTTATTTTCATATTTGAATACCATTTAACCTTGGGGTAGACCTGCATTAGGACATAGATTCACACTGAAAGCCACTGTGTAAATTTAAAATGTTGAAAAGTTTAATAGGAAAGACTTTTCTTCTTTGCTGATATAGAATATAGTCCCTTTGAAATTCACATTTGCCTATAAATGTATAAAAAAATGCTTAATGCTTGCAGATGGGTAATAATGGTTGTTATAAATAGCTAAAACATCCTATGGCACCAATGAAAGAAGTAGGGCACAGTTAACATGCCACTGGTGCCACCGATTATGGTGAGTATAAAGGGTGGCCTAAAAGGACACTGAGGGCAGAGACTCTATGCATCCTGAAAGCATGCAACACCCCAGGTGTTCAGTTAATTCCTTGTTGAATTGTGTTTTTGTCAAAAGACTCAAAGCCAAGATTAATAGCCAAAACAACCAGCTTTCAGAGAATCCCATTCAGGAGGGCAATCTGCACTCTTGAATAGCTGGTTTCCGACACAGACATTCAGCAGCTTGCCTGGACTGTTCTTCCCTCAGCTCTTCTCTGGGCTGACTCAAGCCCATCTTCCAGGCCTCAGCCCAAATATCACCTCCAGGCAGGAGAGCTCTCTAGTTAATCTGTCACACCCTCCCATCCATTTCCTTCACAGCAGCTACCACAATGGACAGTGGTGGTGTTTCAGTATTCACTGATTATCACTTGCATCAGAATTAACCCCTTTTTTGTTTACTTGAGAATCAGCAGCACTTAGCTACATTTAAAGGGAGATAATCCTGGGAGGGGCTGGCGTAACTAGCCGGCTCTTTGAAAGAAGTCTGGGAGATTCAAAGCAGTGGATGCTTTTGCTGTTGACCTTGAAGTTGTTGAGGAGAAGGCTAAGTGGCAAGAAATGACAGGTGGTCTAGAACTGAGTAGCCCCTGACCTGAATTTTGGCAACAAATAGATAAACTTGGAAGATAACCCCAAACTACAAAAGGGATCGTTGTCCCGCTGACAGCTTGATTTCAGCTTTGTGAGACCTGAGCAGAGAATCAAATGAGCCTATAGGCTTCTGGGATCTAGAACTTGAAATAAATCAATAGGTGTTTTAAATCGCTACATTTGCAATCATTTGTTGTGGGAATAGAAAAAATGTATTCAACCACCAAACACAGCCCTCCGGAAATCAAGACTTGTAGTTTAACAGGAGAAAGCAAAACAATAAATTATCCATAACTTTACAAAGATTAATTTAAACTCATGAAAGGAAACAGTGAACCACTGGTTAATACACAGAATTTGTTGTTCTCCCACCCTCATAGAAATATATGGGGTAATTAAGGCCACGGTGTTTTTTGGGTTTTTTTTTTTTCTTAAGATTCACACATTTTTTTCTCTACTTAAACTAATCAGCCACAAAGGTGTTTTATCACTTATACTTTTCTATATTTCCTCAATTCTGTGCCCAGCTGTGTCCTATATTAACTGATGTTTTCTGATTTTTTTTAATTGGTAAAGCTAGGCCTTTAGTAAAAAAAGGGGGGGGGGATTAAATTACATGTGTCTCCCTATTTTCATGTTTTTCCTCCTCGGTATAATAACAATTGGATTTCTTATTGTGTAATTCTAAAATAGTTATATAATGACTCACAGTAAACACAGTTAGTGACTCAAATGGCAAACTCCAATTGTACATGCTGACAGATATGTGATATCAGTATAATACCACAAACTATTCAAGAGCACAGATTGTCCTCCTAAATGTTGACACTCCAAATTTGTTAACTCCACTCCCAAGTCTGATTGCCAGTAAGTAGCAGGTTGCCCCTTCCTAACCTGTTCCCTGTTAAAAGCTGGCTTTATCTCCCATTCTAGAGATAAAGCAATTATAACCACAATCCACAAACTGCATGAATTTGAAGAACCGGTTAAAATCACATGTGTAATCCTTGGGACAAAGTAAGGACAGAAGAAGGAAGGATTGTGGTGAAATGGGGAACTGTCTCCTCTCCTTCCATCTTGTGTCTGATACTATTGGCTTTCTTAATCTCTGGATTATGAGATTTTTGTCTTCTGTTGCCTCCTTCCCAAGTGCTCAGATGTTGTTCTTTGTCACTACTCAGAGAATGGATAATCCTCCTTGCATATAGAAAGGGATAATAAAGTAGGGTTTTTTTTTCCTCTCTAAATATACAAACTTAGAGTCATATCTAAGTGTGAAAGCAATGGAAGAAATTATTTGGAGTCTGGTCTCTTTAACTTCATAAATGACATAGATTCCTTCAACTTTCTAGAAGGACACTATTATTTTAACACCTGTGCTATCTCAAATAACTTTGTGTTCCCGTTGTTTTACTTGCTTTTCAATTATACATTACTGTTTGTAAGTCATTTTTAACCTGGCTTGTTGTGTGTGTATTCAGTTATGCCTACAGCATGCAGTGATGCAGATGAAACCCTATTTGGGGTCCATTATTTCCCATTAACCACATGTCAAGACAAAGGAACAGATATTAAAATTTTATTGTCTAAAACCCAATAGGCAAGGCAGACATAAACATATTCTCTTCTAAATTTGGTTGTCCAACAGCACTTGTTATTAAGAGTCACTTCTCCCTCCCAGACCTGAAAAATGGGAATAAGTGAAATATAAGTGTTTAGGTCTTTTGGCCCCCTCCGGGGGGAGGGGAGAGTATTTCAACCTTGTTTTGGAAATGTATGTGTATGTCTAGGGCTTCTTGCCAATTCCTGTTGTTTTGCCAATGATTTCCCCTGGTAAATCAAAATAATCTTTTCTCCCATATTTGTAAAAATTGATTTCCCTGGCCTGGCTAGTTTGGCTCAATGGATAGAGCGTCAGCATGCGGACCAAAGGGTCCCAGGTTCCATTCTGGCCAAGGGCACATGCTTGGGTTTCTGGCTCAATCCCCAGTAGGGGTCATGCAGGAGGCAGCCAATCAATGATTCTCATCTGCCTCTCTTCTCTCTGAAACCAATAAAAAAATATTTTTTTAAAAAAAATGGCTACAGCCCTAGCTGGTTTGGCTCAGTACATAGAGCATCAGCCTATGGACTGAAGGGTCCCAGGTTCAATTCTGGTCAAGGGCACATGACTAGGTTGCAGGCTTGATCCCCAGTAGGGGATGTGCAGGAAGCAGCCTTTCAATGATTCTCTCTCATCATTGATGTTTCTCTCTTTCTCCCCCCCTTCCTCTCTGAAATCAATGGAGATATTTTTTTTAAATAATAAATAATAAATAATAAAAAACTTTTAAAAGGCTACATGGTGTATGATTTCATTTATATGACTTTACCCAAAAAGGCAAAACCTAGGGACAGAAAACAAAACAGTGAGTGAGTGGTTGCCAAGATTTAGCAGGGGCGGGGGGGAGGGGGGACAGAGGGAGAGGGTAGGGGAAAAGGAGAGATCTGATGACAGAATGAAACTTTTGGGAGAGTTAGAAGTATTGTATATTGGCATGGTGGTGGTTATATGATTGAGTGTTCTATGAGAAAACTCATAGAACTATCCACTAAAAAAAATGAAATTTACACTGCATGAATCGTATCTCAATAAACCTGACTTTAGAAGAAAGGAATATAGGACCATAATTTATACAATATCTAACCTAGACTCTTCAAAAATTCAATGTCATGAAAACAAAAGTAGGGCATCTGGCTAGATCCAAAAAGACTGAAGAAGCCCTAACTGTTTTGGCTCAGTGAATAGAGCACCAGTCTGCAGACTGAAAGGTCCCAAGTTCAATTCTGGTCAAGGGCATGTACCTTGGTCTTAGGCACATCCCCAGTGGGAGGTGTGCAGAAGGCAGCTGATTTATGTTTCTCTCTCATCAATATTTCTAACTCTCTTTCCCTCTCCCTCTCTGTGAAAAGAAAATTGTCTTTGTACAAGTAAGAATATTTGACTATGAACTGGATATTAGATGACATTATATAATTACTAGATGCCGATGCACGAAGATTCATGCAGAATGGACCTTCCTTATCCTGGCTGCCAGCACAGCTTTGCTCTGTCTGGAGTCGCTTTCCTCCTTCCCACACTGCCCAGAGGCCAGGAATGGCTGAGGTGTTGCAAAACAACTGCATCATCACCATGGTGACAATGTAAGCATCCTGCCCCTGCTGCTGGGCACCTGTGTATGCAAATTAACCCACAATCCTTGTAGGGTTAATTTGCATACTCCTCATTGGATGGTGGGTGTTGCGAAGGTAGGTCAATTTGCATCTTTCTCTTTTATTAGTGTAGATTATTAATTTTGTTAGGCATTAAAAGAATACCATGATGCTATAGAAGATTATCTTTTCTTGTTATGAGATGCATTTCAAAATAGTTAAGGTGAAATATCATGGTATTTACAACTTACTTTCAAATGGTGCCATAAAAATGACAGGAGGGAAACATGAGAAGTGCTGATCATTATTGAAATTATTGAAAATCTGTGAGCATCAGCTGCACTCACCAAATAATGCATTTTAGGCATAGTGATAACACTCTGATCTAAAATATCACCTTTATTATCTACCAAGTTCCCATGATGGTCATTAGTAAAAGGAAAATTATAGGCAAATATGGTTTTAAAAATATATGTGTAGCCCAGCCAGTATGGCTCAGTGACTCATCAACCCATGAACCAGGAGATGACTGTTTGAGTCCCAGTCAGGGCACGTGCCTGGGTTGTGGGCTCGATCTCCAGTGTGGGGTGTGCAGGAGGCAGCTGATGGATGATTATCAGCATTGATGTTTCTATCTCTCCCTCTCCCTTCCTCTCTGAAATCAATAAAAATATATATCTTAAATACACACACACACACACACACACACACACACACACACACACATTGTATATAGACCTATCTTTGGAAACTCCTAAATAATTTAATTTAGTCTCTATCATATTGCTAGTCATGAAATTTGTTAATATTTGTACCTATATTTCTTAATAGTGGTACCCTCTGGTAAATGAAGTTGGGGGAGCAGGAATTGGAGGACCCAAGTGGAAATTTCATTTACTACTCTGTACTTAATACTAATACTTTATAGACTTTAAAGTGTTAAAAGGCTTTTGGATAATTCCTACTTTTCTTATGGGAAAAGAGTTAAGGTGGAAAGAAGCTCATCTAAAACCTTATCCTTTTTTATCCTTAGTCTCACATCTGTACAATGAGACCAAATTTTTTTCCAAAACACGAAGACATTTTTTAAAATCAAATCCTCTTTAAATGGGTGAACATCTGACTGAGGTATAAACAATAGTATACTGCTACATTTGTAGGCAATTCCAGAAAAGAATTTTAAGAAACACTCTCAGTGATAACAGCATTATAGGAAAAATATATGCAATACATGGGTAATATAGTGAGTTTTCAACACAATAGAATAATTAAAATTATTTATAAATTGTTCCTAATCTTATAGTAAGAAATATGGAAGTAGGACTTTTTCCTCTCATAGTTGAGAAAGCTATAGAGAAGTTGTGAAGATTTTTAATAGAGCAACATAAGTTGCCTGAAATGCATAACATATTTTTCCCACAGCAACATTGTTAAACATGTTAGTAGGACAATGAAGGTCATACTGGAAAAGATAATTCAACCCAAACGGGCTGACCTGTAGTACTAACAATAGGCCTCAATAAGTATTTGTAGTGTGAGAGAGTGAATAAATGGATGAATCATTAGGAAGGAGCAGGAGGTGGCCTAGATCATGAACTCTGAGAGAAGGAACTGGTCTTCCTTATTCATCTTTGCATCTTTAACAATCTGCTTCAGAGTTGATGATCAAAAAATATTAAATGAATAATCCAAGAGCTACTTTCACTTTCTCTGGATATGGAAATTAAACTTTTAATAATAATGTATATTTGTCTTAACCCATTGTTAAGGGGTACATTTAAAAGATAAAATGGCCCTAGCAGGTTTGGCCTGTGTACCAAAGGGTCCTGGGTTTGATTCCAGTCAAGGGCACACACCTGGGTTGCAAGATCCTCCCCAGTCCAGGCCCTGGTCAGGGCTCAGGCAGAAGGCAACCAAGCAATGTGTTTCTCTCATGTGGATATTTCTCTCTCCCACTCTCTCTAAAAATCAATGGAAAAAATCCTCAGGTGAGAATTAAAAAAAAAAACAAACAGAGAAAATCATAAACCTTGTACAAAAATAAACGTGTTAAAGAGTGTTTCAACTCAATTTGGGGGGGAACTAGAAAGGTATAAAAATCCAGTTCAAGGAGATTCTGAAGATAAGACACAAATAGAGGCAATCAAAAGTGCTGAAATGAATTTTTAATAGATTTTTTTTAATGGTCAAAATACATTGGGCAATAATCAATTGCAACTTCACCAGCAAAAATCATTTGTATTACTAGCAGTTCACTACAAGTAATCAAGTGGTAAACTTACAAGCAATGGAAGTTACAAATAATGATGATTTGGCTAAACTGCACCTAGTATTTCACAGAACACCCAGTAATATTTTTTTCATTTTAAGGTATTTCACAATATTTCCTGACAGTCTTATCTCCTGTTAATAATAATGATTTCCAAGATTATTCTTAATAACACACAAAAAAGGCAGTTTTGGTTAAGTTTGGCCTTGATTGTTTACAGAGGTGAAGCATGGGGAGGAGTCCACAAACTACAGCCTATGGGCCAATTTTAGCTCTCTGCCTGTATTTGGTACCTCCCGTGAGTAAGAATAGTTTTTACACTTTTACATGGTTAAAAAGCATCCGAAGATGAGTAACTTTTTGTGACACATAAACTCAAATTTAAACCTTCATAATTCAAGGTTTATTGGAATACAGCTATGCCCATTCATTAACCTACTGTTTTTGGCTGCTTTGTCACTAGGCGGAGTTGAGGTGTCACAGAGCACGTGGCTCACAAAACAAAGCCAAGACCAGCGTGAGGCAACTGAAGTACTTGCCTCCCCACAAGATTAAGGGAGAACTAAAAACTGATCAATGAATACCGAGTGAGTAATAGTTTGATGCAATGTTTTTGAAGATCAAAAGGAATGCAAATAAGTGAACAAAATGTCAAAATTTTAAACAAAGACAGAATCAGTATTACTGATTTGTCCTCTTGCTTCAGGCTCCAAATAGGACTGGTCGTGACACTGCTGCCCCTCGACTCCCCTGGCCCTGCTGAGAGCCTTAAACTTTTACTACTGGCTCTGGGAGAGAGGTTCTCAGCAGCAGAGTTAGTCAGACTTAGAAGCTTCCTGGAGTTTGCTATTCAAACTTAAGCACTAGGCATTAAGGCCACAAAATCAAGTTCTGATTGGGAGATTTCATAAGGAAGCTTGGTTGGACATCTTAAAAACTCCTATTATTTGCTATCCTGAGGGTAAGAAATCAAGGAGCAAAACTTCTCTTCACCATATTGCTTGTGCTGTGCCTATAAATTTAATGATTTCCTCTCTTTTTGAGGTCCTCAAAATTGGCTACGTTCCCTGGCTTGTCTAAGTAAACTTCCTCTTGTCATTTGTTAGCTTGGGGATCCTGGAAGCCAATTTTCCTGGGTGGGCTAACTGGTTCCATATGTAAAGTCAACCTTTGTTTTCCTTAAAAATACCTGTCATAGCTTATTAAAAAGCATCATTCTAAAATCACATATTCCAAGCAATTTTGTCCAGTTATATCCTGGTATAAAGGGAAATCTATTCTTTTTTTTTTTAAAATATATTTTATTGATTTTTTACAGAGCGGAAGGGAGAGGGATAGAAAGTCAGAAACATCGATGAGAGACATCGATCAGCTGCCTCTTGCACGCCCCCTACTGGGGATGTGCCCGCAGCCAAGGTACATGCCCTTGCCGGAATCGAACCCGGGACCCTTCAGTCCGCAGTCCGACACTCTATCCACTGAGCCAAACCGGTCTCAGCGGGAAATCTATTCTTATTGAATATGTCTATATAAATATTGTCATGAACAGCAGTAAGACTTAGTAAAAAGTTTGTGAATTTGGGATATCAGTGAGAATCAAATGTCATGTAAAAATGTTTTATTTCAGCTTCAAAAGCAGTTACTAATTTGTTGTGGGTTAGGTTGCTTAAGAAGAAATAGCTTCCTCATATAGCCAAGACATAGAACAATAACACATCAACAGTGACAGATCCTCCCTTCCCCCAACTGATGGACGGAGTATGACGTAAACTGTACCTGTGGCTTGGACATTCCTGAGTACCTAAGCAGGCACCTTATATAGACTATACATTGAACCTTTAATCAGCACCTGCCAAATACCCTAAGCCCTCGATTCCTAAGTACCTAAGTGCCTAATCATGTCCCTTATATGAAACTACCAATCAGCGTGTGCCAAGTACCCGAAGCCCCATCCCTTCCCATTCCTCCCCTCAAAAGGCAAGTTCACTCTGCAGTTTGCTCTCTCCCCTTGGGAGAGAGCCCGGCAGGGGTCCGTTTCCTCTAATAAAGCCCGTAGTCCTGGTTTTTGGCCCCCTGTCTCATCTTTCAAACAGTATTCCAAACAAGTAACCACAATAAAATTTCCCTCATTTCCCACACAGTCCTCTCTAAATAACTTTTGCTGTGCTCGACCTTGCTATTATAAAGACCTGAGTCTCTGGACTAAAAAAGAGTTTCGGAAATTGGGACTCAGTTCATTGGAAGCCTGAGGAAGACCTGTTTTTTGAAATGCCGATAGTTTGAAATGCCTGATTTTTTTTTTCCCACCAGTCTCTCAGACTGTCCTTATTTGTTGAAAAAAATAAACTCTGGGCTGTAACTGAAGGAGTTACAGAGTCCTAAGGAGGCAAGTATCAGAATAAAAAATTAAAAAAAATAACTTATCTGTAGATTATAAAGACTCAAAGGCTATGGTTCAGTTATTACTGCAACCAGATATATCACAATAAAAGAAAAGGAAATTCTCTATTGGGATGCAATACATTACTATTTCATGAGTTTTGATCCAATTTCCCATGAAAGTAAAAACCTACTGTAGACAGCAATGGTACTGGCAGACCGCTAGGGAGGTTCCATAACACATCCAATCTCTGAAAATTTATCTTGACATTTGTGAATACAAACCCATCCTAAGAAACAATGAGCATCTATTCTTCCCATCTAATTATCACAATATGAACATCACAAACAAACCTATTTATTTCTAGCATCTCGTTTTATAACATGAAACACCAAATTTTTATGATTTTTTTTTCTGGGGTCCTTTTGAAAAATCTTAAGATGTAAAACAGTGATTTAAAACATGCAATACCTGGAGGAGAACCAAGATGGCAGCATAGGTAAACACTTATCGTGCTGCCAAACACAGTAATTTCAAAACTACAAATTAACGAAAGAATAAACACCATCCAGAATCACCGGAAAGCTGGCTGAGTGAAAATTCCACAAATAAAAGTGAAGATAGGACACGGTGACGCAGAGGAGCGGCGGTGGACAGTGTTGAAGATACGTGCGGAGAGAGGTTTGGAGCAGTGAGTGCGCCAGCAGATAGGGCGGGCAGTTGAAAACCTGGCCAGTTTTCTCGAATGGGGCAGACAAAGACGTCCCACTGCACTGACTCCCCAGCTCAGGATGAAGTCGAGGGAACCCACAATCATATGGGGTAAAAACTGGACAGTGGGAGGGCACGCCGAAACTTGGGTACTGCAGGGGTCTGTGGGCTTGTGGAGAGGGCGAGCTTGTGCAGAGTGCACGTGAACTTGGGAACAGCAGAGCTGTGTGACCGTGCAGAGAATACTTGTGACTTGCTCTCTTGTTCAGGAAACCGTCAGACTGCATTGTTTTGTGACCCTGGGTGAGACGTTGGGTGTGCAGACTCATTGGGGAGAGTCTGAATTGTCCGGCAACTGGTGGAGCTCGGCAGCGGTTCTCTCTCAGGGGTGCTGGCAGCCGTTGCCAACCGGCACAGAGACCCTGGGGCCGCATAGGGTGGAGCTGACGCTACTTGCTTGGCCCGGAGACTCCGCCCATCCAACCTGAGCACAGCTGAACGTCACAGACAATTGGCCTGGAGGTCAACCCCTCCAAGTGCTAACAACGATTTATCTAGGCTTAACTTCAACAGGACTGTGCAACCCATATCCACCTCAGGTAACTGGGGAGGCCGAGCCACTGTCCCTTAGAGGACATCTACCACACAAAGCTAATCGACCAACTCAGGAAAGCAGCCACCATGCAGAGACATGGAAGGAAATCTGATGTGAAAGAAATGGATGGGGAAAAAAACGACTGGACATAGAAGTTAAAACCAGGGTTATAAGGCTTTTCAAGAGGCTCCTAGAAAAGGCCAAGGAAATACAAGGAAATAAACAAGACCTATGAGGAAATGAACAAGACCTGTGAGGAAATGAACAAGACCTACAAGGAAATGAACGAGACCTACAAGGATATGAACGAGACCCTCAAGGATATGAAAAAGGACCAACTAGAAATTAAGCATACAATGACTGAAATTAAAAATATTATACAAAGACCTAAAAGTACTCTAGAGCACTCCAAGAACCAAGTTAAAGATTTGAAATACAAAGAGGTAAAATCCACTCAGCGGGAAAAGCAAGAAACCAAAAGAATCCAAAAAATTGAAGATAGTATAAGGGGCCTCTGGGACAACCTCATGCATACCAACATCCGAATTATAGGGGTGCCAGAAAAAGAGAGAGAGCAAGACAATGAAAACCTATTTGAAGAAATAGTGACCGAAAACTTCCCACGCCTGGTGAAAGAAAATGACTTAGGAGTCCAAGAAGCACACCAAACTCCAATGTATAGGAACCCTAAGAGGACCACACCAAGGCACATCATAATTAAAATGCCAAAAGCAAAAGACAAAGAGAGAATATTAAAAGCAGCAAGAGAAAAACAGTTAGTTACCTATAAGGGAGCACCCATACGACAGTCAGCGGATTTCTCAACAGAAACGATGCAGGCCAGACGCGAGTGGCAAGAAATATTCAAAGTGATGAATAGCAAGAATCTACAACCAAGATTACTCTATCCAGCAAAGCTATCATTCAGAATTGAAGGTCAGATAAAGTGCTTCGCAGATAAGAAAAAGCTAAAGGAGTTCATCACCACCAAACCATTATTATATGAAATGCTAAAAGATATTCTTTAAGAAGAGGAAGAAGAAAAAGATAAAAATATAAATTATGAACAACAAATACACATCTATCAACAAATGAATCTAAAAATCAAGTGAATTAATAATCTGATGAACAGGATAAACTGGTGAATATAACAGAATCATGGACATAGAGAGGGAATGGACTGACAATTCTTAGGGAGAAAAAGGGTGTGGGAAGTGCAGCAAGAGACTGAACAAAAATCATGCAACTATGGGAGAGGACAGTGGAGGGGGGTGAGGGCAGAGGGTGGGATGAGTACCAGGTGGAAGGGAGCTATAGGTGGGGGACAAAGGTGGAACAATGTAATTAATAAACTGAACAATAAAGATAAAAAAATAATAAAACATTCAATACCTGGCTATTTAGTGAGGGACACCGACCTCTTTTCCCTTAGATTATCAAGGGAAAAAATGACAACACAACAATAGCCATATAGTATGGATGAATCAAAATTATACCTTCTTTTTTTTATTTTCTTTGTCAGACAAAAACATATTTTTTGATGTGCTGCCACATTTTAGTAATTAGTTTATGTGTGCCATGAAATGAAAAAGGTTGAAAATTGCTGGTGTAAAAGATAGTTTAAAATTTTTATTTTCTTTTTTCTAAATTTAGGTTTCTGGTATCAGGTAGACAATTTCAAAAGAGTTGTCATATGATATGTGAACATTTAATTAAGGTAGGCTCACAAGTTACTAAGAAACAATACTTGGTTACTTATTTAATCGAAATGTCAATAAGAGACTTTTAAGGTCAACATAGAAGGTAACATGGTAGTAAAGAAACCTAACTCTTTCAAAAAAAGACTTGGTTCTTTAAAAAAAAAAAGTATATTAAAATCAACATAAAGCACAAACAACACTATTCTGATAAGCCACAGAACCTCTGCTATACAGGGAGATAATATGAAAGCAAAAGAGACTGAGCTTTCCTATTCTAAATGAAGGTTATTCATCAGTGAACCAAGCAAGTCAGCCATTAAAACTGAATAATGTTTGGTAAAAATTTACATGCTTTATAGCCTTTTTTCAAACTCAGATATTACAAAAGAAAAGAAAATATAATTCACTTTTCAAATTTTCTTCACTATCCTATTTTATTTTATTGATTTTTGTTAAATATATTTTTATTGATTTCAGAGAGTAAGGGAGAGAGAGAGAGAGAGAGAGCGAGAGAGAGAGAGACATCAATGATGAAAAAATAATTGATCGGCTGCTTCCCACACGCCCCTCACTGGGGAGCCAGCCCACAACCTGGGGATGTGCCCTTGACAGGAATGGAACATGGGACCCTTCAGTCCCCAGGCCAACACTATCCACTGAGCTAAACCAGCTAGGGCTTCTCTATTCTGTTTTATAAGCTAGAATAAACTGACCCTTTTCTTAAGGACTATCTTAGTTCTTTTGGGCTGCCATAGCTAAATACCACAGATGGGCAGTTTAAACAACAAGCATTTTTTTTCTCATAATTCTGCAAGCTAGCAAATCCACAGTCAAAGCCCTGGCAGATCAGTGTCTGGTGAGGGCCCACTTCCTGGTTCGTGGATAGCTAACTTTAGCTGTGTTTGCACATGCCCTGAAAGGGGTCAGGGAGCAGTGGAGGTCTACTTTATAAAAGTACTAATCCCATTTATGAGACCTCTGTCCTTATGACCTGATCACCTCCGAAAAGCCCTACCTTCTAATCCCATCACTTTGGGAACTACATTTCAATCTACGAATTGGGTGGGACACAAACATTCACTCTATGGCAAAGATGGAGGATGGTCTCTGGACCTCTAAAACCCCTGAAACTCTTTAGGGGGGTTCATAAATAGAAAACCATTTGTATAATAGTACCAAGAAGTTATTTGCCCATTTCATTCTAGTTCTCTCACAAGTGTATAGTACAGAGGCTATCACAAACAATTAAATGCAAAAGCAGACATGAGAACCCACCTATTTGCTAGTAAGTCAAACACTTTTAAGATTTTTCAAAATGTAAAACAGTGCCATTCTTCTCATATATTCAGTTTCAGAATATATAGTTTGCTTATTTTATTTTATTTTTTTTACAAAAATGCTGTTTACCATGTTAATATGCAATGGGTTTATATGCTATTGCTCTTTTCTAATAATTAAAAAAATGTTTTTCACATTTCTCAAACAAACAAAAACTCTTTGGAGTCCTCCCAAATTTTGAAGTGTAAAGGACTTCAGAAATTTAAATATATATATATTCAATTTTAGGGTGAAAATACGACTTAAAAGTACATGCACAATTTATTTCTTTGTCATTCTTGCTCCTATTATACTCTCAACCACCTCTAATAATTATAAATTGTTAAAATTTAACTTTTTTTAGAGAAAGCAATCAATAAAAATTTGTATTCCTCTTATCAGCTCTTCTATCCCAACTTTTATGACAGTATTCTTCAAACAGCTAGAATAGACATTTTTCTTTATCTATGCTGAACTTCTAAGACTATTTTGAGCAAATACCAAAGATATGTATCAAAGCATACCATAATACATTTTCATCATTTTCCTCTTACAAGAATGAATGACTTACTCTGGTTGTGCAAAAAAAGTCATAAACCTTGTACACTACCACCCAAAACCTTTTAATGTTCCTCGTATTTTGTAAGATACCACTTATATCTTAGAAAAACATAAATATGTTTACTCTTTATAAATCTGGTAGAAATCTTAAGAGATACATAACAAATTTTGAAGTTGAATACAAGATTCCCTACCTTGAGTAGCTAACAATGGGGGATGGGATGTGAATAAACAGATAACTAGGAAATGAGGTGGAATAAAGAGTGCTGAGGAGAGCAGTAAGGCCGGAACAAAGCATCAATGCATCTTCAAATGGAGGGTGAAAGATCTTTTGGGAAGGCTTCACACAATAGGGCAGATGAGTTAGTTTTTAAAGGATCATAATGACAAGAATATTCATTAACATTTGTTAGTTAGCCCTGGCCGGTTTGGCTCAATGAATAGAGCGTCCACCTGCGGACTGAAGGTCCGAGGTTCAATTCTGGCCAAGGGCAAGTACCTCGGCTGCAGGCACATCCCCAGTAGGGGGTGTGCAGGAGGCACCTGATTGAAGTTTCTCTCTCATCGATGTTTCTAACTCTTTCCCTCTCCCTTCCTCTCTGTAAAAAAATCAATAAAATATTTTTTTAAAAAAACATTTGTTAGTTAGATGCACTGCAGTGCTGCATGTTGGCGGTCTGGAATAAAAGATGATTTTGGAAAGGCAATTTGAATCTGGGGAAAGTCAAGTATTGAGTTACACCCAGAAAACCATGCATACTGTTAGGTTTGATAAGCAATTGACTTGATACCCCTCCCCCAGGAACTGGCTTTTCAGGTCATTTTACTAGGGACATTCCTTTTGCTGAGACCACAATTCACTTGCTGTGACTACATCCCATTATTCCCCCTCTGGGTATGCATACGGAAGTCTCCACCCAGAAGAAGCCCTACAAAGGTCCTTTCAGCCCCGGCTCCCATCACTGGGTGCTGGAGCCATCCAGGTTCAGCCACCTGGTGTGCGCATGATGGAATAAATTCGTAATCCCTCTCCACTCTTGTCTCGTGCGTTCCTCCTTCGGTGACCTAACACATACCTTAGAGGAGATTGACTGGCAAAAATAAAAAACAAAATCCAGTGTTCTTACCAATATCCCATATTCCTCAATTCTTTCAGCCTAGTATTTTCACACTCTCTCGGTTTAAGCAGCCACCTCCTGCCCACCTCTTTCCAGTGAGATTCGTTTTTCAAAAAACTCATTTTCACAAGTAATAATAAAAACTGCACAACATTCCAACTGTAACAACCTCACATTTTTACATAAAAGTAGGGAAAGGGTTTTTGTTGTTTCTGAGGTTGTTGTTGGTGGTGGTCTCAGAATTTCCTAGGGGAGGTTTCAGTTACCTCTGAGACAAATGTTAATAGTTTTGTTTATATTCTGTGTGTGTTTTGTTGTTTGTGTAGTTTTGTTTTAATTTTTTTTTGCCCCAAACTCACCCTGGCCCTGCCTTTTTCTTCTAAAAATTCCCATTTTGATTCCATCTTCAGTCATTTCAGTCATTGGATACTCCCTCCACTATCCCAGCACACACACACATGCACACACATACATCCTCTTCTGATGGTAGCAGTGCATTTAATTGGCCCAACATCAGCTATTCAAATCCCTCAGGTAAGTCATTTACTTCTCCATGACTGTCATCTCTTATCTAAACCTTTCCTGCAACACAAGAGGAAAGTCTACTTAGATCCGATAATTCTTTGATAGAGTCTTCTAATCATCTATAAAGATTCTAAGTAAGATGGATTCTACCACTAATTCTCAGGAAATCAACCCTTCACACTGCTCATTAATTTTTTCCATTTGCTCTCTACCTCCAGGACAACTTTCCGTTTTAGACAAATCCCACCTCTTTCATTTTCCTGTCTTATTTCCATAGTGAATTGTTAGGAAGAACCATAATGTCAGCCCTTCGTTCTCTTTGTCCACTTTTCCTGCTTCACAGAAATTCAATAAAGCATAATTTCATTCTGCAAATCACCACCGATGTACTATGTTTGGTAATCTAAACACTTCATTAATCCACTGGTTTAGCTGCATATGAAAGTAAGAGAAGGCTGAGGCAAATTACTTCACTGGGAGCCAATTTCCTTATCTGTACTCAGGCCAGCATTACAAGCCTCTTAAATGGGTAATGAGCAATTATGAGTGAAAGGCCTACCACAGCCTGCAGGTTCATAATAACTGCTGTTCTATCTCAGCCCAGCTCGCAAACCCCACCTCTTCCGCACAGGCTTCTGAGCGTCCACAGCTATCACAGGTCAACAGTCTGGTCGGCCATGGTGGTTCAATTTTATCTGCAAATGTGTCCACATTTTTCTCTTAGATTTTCTGGTATTCTTCCCCCCCCCCCCAATTTCTTTATTGATTAGGGTGTTACATATGTGTCCTTATTCCCCCATTACTCCCCCCCCCCCACTCAAACCCTCACTCCACCTGGTGTTGGTGTCCATTGATTAGGCTTATATGCATGCATACAAGTCATTTGGTTGATCTCTCTCCCTTACCCCCACCTTCCCCTACCTTCCCTCTGAGGTTTGACAGTCTGATCGATGTTTCTCTGTCTCTGGATCAGTCCCTGTTCATCAGTTTATGTTGTTCATTATATTCCATAAATGAGTGAGATCATGTGGTATTTATCTTTCTCTGATTGGCTTATTTTACTTAGCGTAATGCTCTCCAGTTCCATTCATACTGCTGCAATGGTAAGAACTCCTTTTTTACTGCAGCATAGTATTTCATTGTGTAGATGTACTGAGAAGGCTAAAAGGGACTAATTCCAATATAACCTTGATATTCTGGCCTAGTGATCTGAATCCAAGCCAGCAAGCTCAGTGTACATTCCTGATAGCCTATAATTAAGTCCCTCTCTCCTTCCCAGACACTGGTCTAGCAGAACTTGTTACTGTCAACAGTGCACTGCCCCAGAGGGAGGGTTACTAACGCTAGCACCAGGCCAGACCATCAGATATGGCTTGGAGAGCCCCAA
Organism: Antrozous pallidus; assembly: GCA_027563665.1. Lineage (NCBI taxonomy): Eukaryota > Metazoa > Chordata > Mammalia > Chiroptera > Vespertilionidae > Antrozous > Antrozous pallidus. Next base: position 66,701,362 of record CM050512.1, read on the forward strand.
CACCTGGGGGCCTTTTTGCAAGACCTGTGAAAAGGACCTAAAGCATAATCCATGTTTGTGGGACAAAGATCACAGGGAGGGAGATATAAGGGAGGGCCCCATGCTTGTTTCTTCCCTCAGATCTGGAAGGCTGTTCCCAGAGTCCACCAGCGTATTAAACAGTGTCCCTCCTTTTTCATCAGAAGCGTCCTTGGTTTTCTTTGATCTTCTGCAATAGTACCACAGTTTTTAATCCACTCATCTGCTGATGGGCACTTAGGTTGTTTCCAAATATTAGCTATTATAAATTGTGCTAATCCTTTCTAATTGGTGTTTTCTAGTTTCTTGGGATATATTCCTAGAAGTGGGATCACTGGGTCAAATGGGAGTTCTATTTTTAGTTTTTTTGAGGAAACTCCATACTGTTCTCCGCAGTGGCTGCACCAGTCTGCATTGCCACCAGCAGTGCATGAGGGTTCCTTTTTTTTTTTCTGCATCTTCACCAGCACTTGTCGTTTGTTGATTTGTTAATAATAGCCATTCTGACAGGTGTGTTCACATTTTTATTTACTACCCTCCACCTTAAATCTTTTCATTAAACAAAGCAGAATCTGTATGTGCATGCATATATTTTAGCAACAAAACTTGCAGCATTTTAAACACAAATTTCTCTTTAATAAATTAACTCACATATACCCATTTTTAAGGATTATTTATTCACTCAATCAACAAATACCTTTGAATATAGACTTTGAACCACTTCTAAAATATAATGTTGAATAAAATTTTCTTTTTTATATAAAAATATATTTTTATTGATTTCAGGGAGGAAGGGAGAGGGAGAGAAATTTAGAAATGTCAATGATGACATTTGAGAAAACCAGCCAGGTATTCAGCTGCCAACCTTATCTGCTCACGCGCGGGCACACAGTTCCAAACTTCTGACTCAGCGCGTATCCTCAACTCTGCCCTCCGCCACTCCTCTAAGTCACAGTGTCCTATCTTTACTTTTATTTGTGGAATTTCCACTCAGCCAGCTTTCCGATGATTCTGGATGATGTTCGTTCTGTTGTTAAGTTGTAGTTTTGAAATTGTTGTGTGGGGCAGCAAGATAGGTGTTTACCTATGCTGCCATCTTGGTTACTCCTGTCATTTTGATTTTCAGCATGTGGATTATTTTGAATTAAAGACAATTAAAGCCCACAAGACTCATGAAGAAGTTTTTACCATCCTATTGATTGCCTGAAAGAACTTAGATAGAAGGCCATGTTCAGGAGGAAATGTATCACCAGAGATAACTGCAAAGAGTCTGGGCTAAGTGTGGTGATCTGGGCAGAGCCTGTTTGTTCAGTCTTATCTGTATCCCATTGTTTCTTCATGGTGATGCCATTGTAATAAGCTGGTTATTATTTAACAGGAAATGAGTGGAAGGGGAGACTAGATAATATAGGCATACCATTTATACAGCTCAAGATGCATTGAACAGTTCCCCGCTCATCGATGGGGAAAGGGACTGGATAAACACTGTTTAGACCAATGCTGGTACAGTTCTTTGTGATGGGGGAAGGTGCTTGCCTGTCAATCACATCTGGAAACAGGTAATTGGCCAGGATGGGCCAGGCCACAGCAAGCTTGAGAAACCTAAACATATAGACTTATTCTAGGCAAAGGAGCCACTCTCTCGGCTCCAGGGTGCCTGGCTCCTGTGACTCCTGTTGCAGGGCACACTGCCCTGCGCCCCTGTGGCCCATGGCCATTTGGGGCTCCACACATGAAGAAGTAATGGACTTTAATTAGCTTGGAAGCTAAAGCGCACTTGACTAGAGTGGAAACTCTGGACACTGACTTTTTTCTAGCTTGTTAAACTCCCAGCTGCCCCTCACAGCCCTTGCAGCCCCTCACGGCCTCAGCTGACCCTTGCAGCCCCTTGCAGCCCTGGCTTTGGACTTGGCCAGCCCTCGCAGCCCCAGCTTTATTTGGAAGATCATCCAGACGGTTGTCTGGAAGGATGTCCAGATGGTCCTTCTGCTGTTATTTCTAATTAGCATATTAGCTCTTTATTATATAAGACTAAGGCCCGGTACATGAAATTCTGAAATTCGTGCAGGAGGCAGGGAAGGCAGTTCAGCCCAGCCTGCACCCTCTCGCAATTTGGTACCCCTTGGGGTTTTAGGCCTGATCCCTCAGGGATTCCTGTAGGATTGGGCCTAAACCAGCAATTGGACATCCCTCTCACAATCTGGGACCACTGGCTCCTAACTACTCACCTGCCTGCCTGCCTGATTGCTCCTAACTGCTCTGCCTGACTGTTTTGATCACTTCTAACCGCCTCTGCCTTGGCCCCCACTACTGTGGCTTTGTCCAAAAGGATGTCTGTAAGGTCATTGGGCTGTTCAGTCTAATTAGCATATTATACTTTTATTATTATAGATTATCTGCTGCAGAGGTTGGCAAACATTTTCTGTAAAGGACCATACAGAAAATATTTAGACATTTGGGTCTATGTAGTTTCTGGTGCAATTACTCAACTCTGTGTTGTAGCACATAAGCAACCATGGGCAAAAGGATATGGCTGTGTTCCAATGAAACATTATTTATGAACAATGAAATTTGAACTACACATAATTTTTAAATATCATAAAATACTGTTTAACCCCATCTGAAATTTCTCAAGTAATGCATTCACTTATATATTAAGACAAACACATACATTAAAATGTACTGAAATCTTCTTAAATGAATATAATTTTAAGTTCTTAAGACCAAAAACAAATGTGGTTATGTATAAAATACAGAAAGAAAAAAATAGATTTTGCAAGTAATCTGAAAAAGACAGCTATATATTTTTTTTCCTTTCCATTTGCATGGAAATTTTTTTGCCATCCTTTCACTCTCATCCTGTGTGTGTCTTTTGTTCTGAGGTAGGTCTCTTGTAGGCAGCATATAGTTGGGGCATGTTTTCCTATTACTTTAGCTACCCTATGCCTTTTGATTGGAGCATTTAATCCATTTGTGTTTTAAGGTTATTATTGACAGGTATGTATTTATTGTCATTTTAATTCTGTATGTCTAGGTTTCTCTTTTTTTTCTTCTCACTAGAGCAGCCCTTGTAGCATTTCTTGTAATGCTGACTTGGTGGTGATGTATTCTTTTAGTCTTTTTTTTTTTTGTCTGGGAAGCTATTTATTTGATTGTCTATTTTGAATAGTAACCTTGATGGATATAGAATTCTTGGTTTTAGATTCTTGCTTTCTGTTACTTTGAGTACTTCATGCCATTCCCTTCTGGCCTGTAGGATTTCTGATGAGAAATCAGGTGTCAGCCTTATTGGAAGGACATCTATATTTTAATAGCTCAGAAATAAAATAGAAAGTATATTTAGAAATAAAACTTTAAAAATGATTTTCTCAAGAATCAAACTAAAATAGACTTTACTTCTAGGCAATAGATGACCACTATCACTGAGTAATTCCAGGGCATTGGACAATTTCTAGCACCTCCAAATTCGCTCACTACCAGGTTCATAGTACCTAAAGTTTCCTTAAATAGTATGAATCCTTTTAGTCCATAAATACAAAGTTTCAAATAGAGTTAAGATGGAAAAGATTACAATGCATATTTACACCCATGGTGACACCCAAAAACTTTCCAACATAAATAGTTTTAAGGGATGTCAATCAACATCCTTATATTCCTTTTCCTAAAATTGATCTTCCTAAAATATCTGAGACCCCATTGGTATGAAAGAATGGCATACCCAGCTCCTACCCCAATCCTGAATCTCCCATAGTGCTAGGCTCTGGAATAAACACTTCTGAGGAGGCAGAGAAATATCGAAGGGAACCTCTTGGAATGATAAATTAAAGCATTATACTTTGTGGGGGTTTTTTAAAATATATTTTTATTGATTTCAGAGAGGAAGGTAGAGGGAAAGAGAAATAGAAATATCAATGCTGGGAGAGAACCATTAATTGGCTACCTCCTGCATGCCCCCCACTGGGGATCAAACCCACAACCCAGGCATGTCGCCCCAACCGGAATCGAACCTGGGACCATTCAGTCCGCAGGCCAACGCTCTAGCCACTGACCAAATCAGCTAGGGCAAGCATACATACTTTGTACAAATTTCTGTTAAGGGTTGAAGGCTATCCTGAGAAACAGGGTGTTTGACCCATTTTGGGACACCAAATTCATGACAGGACACAAAGAATGGATAATGATGCCTATTCCTTTCAGTGCAAATGAAATGTTTTGGAAGGCTACCAAAAACTTCAGGGATATTGGATAAAATCACCAGCTAAAAATGTAACATCACTTCTTTAGGTGGAATATGTTTATTATTCAAAAAGGTAGTTAGACCGGTTTCAACAAAACCTATCTGGAGACAGTGATTTCAGTTATAATCAACTATCCTATTTCATCTTATGAAATATTACTTTGTAATTTTGATTAACAAGAAATAGATGTGTTTAAATATGTAATACAATGTTAGTTCACTTAAAAATGTGCATGAAGGTACACAGATTTTTCTATTTATTGTAAGGGATAATTGGGAAAAAGTGTTTAAAGAAGATTGCCCTAAAGAAGTGGACAGGGCACTGGTTCCTATGGGGAGAATAAAAAGAGAAGGGGAGAGGCCTTGTGAAATTTGGGGAACAGCCCACAAAAAAAATGTTGGTGAAAAATCCAAACACACATCTACTTTGCGAATTTTCCAAAGAGCAGCCCTAATACTATCTACTAAACCTACCCTATTCCCCCATCTCCTTCAGAGACGGGCCAAGACAAAAAGGAAGAGAAATCAGCTTTACTGGGGTTTCTGCTGTGGGGAGGTACCAGTTTAGGATGGGCTACTTTGAATAATTTCAGTGGACCTTAGGCTAGAGGGTAGTCTCCAGTTGTCTGGTACCCTGCCCTGGGATGAGTTAAGGCATGGGAAATATTGGCTTGATGTGTAAGAATTAGACAAGGAAGTGGCTGGGGTTACAGATTTGGGAGTGATCAGTTTCTATATGAAAGATATGCGCCCAGCCTAGTCTTTGCTATCTCTAAGAACTGGTTAGCCCTGGGAGAGGCAGTCTCTCCGCAGCCAGAAAGCTTTGTAAGATGTCAAAACATCAGGAAATGAGACAGTGGCTGGGAGCTCAGTTGGTTAGAGCATTGTCCCAAAAAGCCACGGCTAAGGGTTTGATCCCTCGCTCAGGGCACATACAAGAATCAACCAATGAATACATACATAAGTGGAACAACAAATTGATGTTTCTCCAAAAAGTCAATTAAATATCATAAATTGCAGAAATTAGAAAAAGATTAATACAAATGATCTATACAAAGCTTTTGCCTACTTTTAAAATTGCTTGTCTTATTGTCTTTGTAAATTCTGAATAATAACCCTTTATCAGATTTGTGTTTTGCAAGAATTTTCTCCCAGTATGTGGCATGCTTTTTATTTTTTGTTAATGATTACACAATTTTTCTTAAAGTTATTATGATATCTTTTCTTATTATAGAATTGCTTAGTTCAGAGATTTTCAATCCTGATTTAGACATCAGAACCACCTGAGAAACAAATGTCTTTGCCTGTTCCCCCTTCCCCGCCCCAAGATTCTGATTTCATTTGTCACTGACCTGTACCCTCTGCTTTGATACTTTTTTTAAAGTTTCCAAGCAATCCTAATATGTAGCCAGGACTGAAACCCACCATGTCCAGGAAAGCGCATAGCAAGACTGTTGGAGGCCTGGTCAAGGCTTGTCGAAGAGTGGGCTTGTTTGACATTCTGTGTTCCCACCAATCAGTAGTCCAGCCCCATGGCCCACCCTCTTGGGTATCATCACCTGGTTGCTTCTCTTCTGAATGCTTCCTATGTGCCAACTCCTGTGTTTCATACATTTATGTATACTATCAAACTTAATTCTCTCAACAACTCTATAGGAGTAGATCTGATTGCCTCTTCAGGGATAAAGGAAATAAGCTAGAGAAAGACCAAGCAAATCACTTACCAAAAACATGAACTCTGTATTCTGACTCAAACTCGTCTTCTTTCATCTCCACCTCAATTTCCCAACAACGAGGCAGCACCAGGATGAGTCCACACTGCTCATTCTATAACATCCTTCTTCACCAGAGAATAGCATCCTGTGTAAAGCTGCAGAGAGCAAGGTATTTAAAGTGGAAAGAAAACTACAGCTTCATGCAAACTTCCTCAATAATCAATTTCACAGTGCCTTTCAGATTTGCTAAAGCAAATGTCCTACAAGAAGCCAGCAATGCTGAAGGTGAAAGAGAAGAAATGAGTTCCAGAACATTTTCACGTTTACGAAATTCACCCTGACTTTTAAAGCTAGGCTACTAGGAGGGTGGAGGGAGGCATTCATTAAAAACAGCCCTTTCTATCCGTGAGGGATGAGAGGAAAACCTCTGTTAAGTAGAAGAGGAAGAAATAGACCCCGGGACAGCCTCCTGATGTATTCTCTGAGTTTCATCTGAAAGTTTTAGCTTCTGGCTTTACACTCAGGCTGTCAAGAAAGAAAGTAGGGAGAAAGAAGGAGGAAAAATCAAACCATGTTGCAGGCTTTCATTTAGAAAAAGACACTAAGATATTTAAGAATAGAAAGTTGGTGAAGAAAGAATTATTTTTTAAAATTCTCCTAACTAATTTTCCAGAACCTGTAAAATCTTCACAAAGACACGTTTGAATCATTAAAGCTCAAACAAAAAAAGTGGTACAACTTATTTAAAAGTGTGCAGTCTTGCCGAAACCGGTTTGGCTCAGTGGATAGAGCGTCGGCCAGCAGACTGAAAGGTCCCAGGTTCAATTCTGGTCAAGGGCATGTACCTTGGCTGCGAGCACATCCCCAGTAGGGGGTGTGCAAGAGGCAGCTGATCAATGTTTCTGACTTTCTATCCCTCTCCCTTCCTCTCTGTAAAAAAAAAAAATCAATAAAGTATATTTTTTAAAAAAGTGTGCAGTCTTATAATGGGGGTATAAGAACACATATGTAATACCTTAATCATTAAAGAAATAAAAAAATAATAATAAAATAAAAGTGTGCAGTCTTAGATCTTTACAACTGAGGAAATATAATGTTTCTTGGGAAAAATAGAGAGGTTCTATGAAAACTCCTAAGAAGAGAAAAGGAGGCTTGGGTGCCAAGTAAACAAAGAAATAAAGACAGCACAAAGAGAATACTGTTAAAGGGAAAAAAATGAGTAAATTTATGTAAAAATCTTCTTAAATACTTGAGGTTATGAATTAAACCAACCTGACACTTTTAGACTGCACTGCTGGAAAGGTAAGAAGCATCAGAGTTGGTGTGCTGACAGGAAAACGTTCACAAAAGTAGTTACATAAATTGAAGGAAAGAAATCAAAAGAAAAAAGGGACAAAGGAAAGAAGAAAGCCCTTTGTGCAAGATCTCCTAAATAATGAATTCCCTAGGGCCTTTAATAATTAAGATAAATTACTTCTGAGAGGGGGCAGGAATGACATTAGAGAAAGAATACATACTACAGGTTTACCATTTCAATTACACCTTTGCCAGTTCTCTAAATTCCTATGCTCTTTATCTTTCTGCCATATCTGGCAAAACCCTTACCTGGATCAGCCCACCTGTGTGCTCTGACGGTGGCTGCACAAGCACAGCTTCCACCTGGCAGGGAAGATTGGCCCCACTACAAACTCAGGACCATCAGACAAGCTGGATTTGCCCAGGCAGCTCGCAGTCTTGTCTCCATGAGGCCATTTCCTCCAACTTCCAACCTTCCCCTCAGTATGCCCAAACCTTTGCTCTAAGTAATTACCCTATACAGTGGTCGGCAAATTGCAGCTCTCGAGCGACATGCAGCTCGCAAGCCATGGTTTGCCGCTCTGTTGACTGAGTTTGCCTACCACTGCCCTATAACACAAAGGAAATACTAGAAGCAACCCCGGGGACACTCCCTTACCTCTTCCAAATATGCAGACTCACCTCCACAGTGTGGGCACCCTCCCGTCTGTCCCCCAGGCACAGGACTTCAGACCTGGGCAGTGCTCTCCGTGCATGATGCTCAAGCAGTTTAGTAATCTAGTGAATTGGGTCTTAGCATTTCCTTTTCTAAGTTAAAAAAAAATACAAAAGTAAAACCTAAGCCCTACCTGTGTCATCCTAGATGAGTCAGGGTTAGGAGTAGTGCTGTGTCAATGAATAAAGCAATCTGCACTCGGCCACTCATTTATCTCACCCCTGACTCCCTAGCCCAGGCCTACTTCTCAGGGAGCGGGAGCTGCCTCTCTCACTGTAGCTGCCTGGGCCATGGTTGTAGGAAGTGTGGGTGGAGCCCTGATGACATAGGAAGATGCCGTAAAGAGGGGAGCTGGATGCCTGCACTGATCTTTATCAGCTTCAGCCTGTAGCCAAGTTCTTGCACTACCCAATGTTACCCAACACCCCAGGGTGGCACTTGGGCGTGGCTGCTTCACAATGCACTACACTGCACCAGCCCAGGGCCTTGTCTAGGAGACAAATGGGGAGGAGAAAAAGGAAGGAACTAATGAAGCCCTCCAGCTCATGCCTGTCCCTGGCACCTGGCCTTCCTCTGCTCTCCCTAGACATTCCCCTCCTTGCCACAGAGCCTTCTCCTCCAGGTGCACACCCCATGACCCAGGTGCTTGCTACGGTTGGGGGTTAGCACTGGGACACAGCTCCCTCCCTCCAGCTTCAGCACCGTGTCTGCAGGTGGTCAGCTGTGGGGAGGAAGCCACCGTCTATGCTAGTTAGACAGGAACTGGTGATACTGTTTTCTAATGTGTCTGATTTCAGTTCTATTCCTGCACAGGTGTAGAGGCTGGAATACCCTCCCTCTGACCTTGGGGGATGTGATGGCCGTCAGAATTCTTGGGTATCTGTGAGAGGATAGACATTCAAGAGGGAGATACTTAATTTCCTACTAGTTAAGCATTTGGGACACTGAATAGTTAAATTGAATAAAGAAGATATTGTAAAAGTAAATACATTTATATGTGATTTTGTGGAGTTGATTATTATTTTTTTAAAACCTTTATTTATTACACATGTCCCCTTTTTTTCCATTGACCCCATCTTGCCCGCCCCCTACCTGTTTCACTCCCCTTCTTCCCCCAGGCCTTCACCACACTATTGTCTGTGTCCATGGGTTGTGCATGTATTCATGCAAGTCCTTTGGTTGAACTCTTTCTCCCACACATCTACTCCTTTCCTCTGAGATTCGACAGTCTGTTGCAGAGCAGTTGATTACTTTTTTAAATGTAATACAGCGATCATTTAAACCTGTAGATTTATGTATACCTCCGGTTTTTAAAAGTTTTAAAAATTATGTTCCCTATCCTCTTATTTATACCAATTATTTATATTTTGGCTTTCAATTGTCTTTCTTTTGTATCTATTTTTTTTTTCTAAGTCAGCTTCATCATTTTGTCTTGTTCCTTTTTGCTGTAGGGTAAATTTTGTAAATTCTGTAGAGTAAAACAAAAAAGTTGTTTTACTTAAAACAACTTTTGAAGTTCATAAAATATGAAAGTACTCATTTAAAAAAGTTTTTAAAATATATATATTTTTACTGATTTCAGAGAGAGAGAGAAACATCAAAAATGAGATTCATTGATTAGCTGCCTCCTGCATGCCCCCTACTGGAGATCAAGCTGCAACCCATGCATGTACCCTTGATCAGAATAGAACCTGAGATCCTTCAGTCTGTAGGATGTCGATCTATCTGCTGAGCAAAACCAGCGAGGGCAAAAAAGTTTTTTATTTTTTGTTTTATTTTTATGAAAAGGAGCCTTAAAACACAAATGACATAATTCCAAGTGCATAGTTGAATGTAATGAACATATATGACCACCAGATGTCACTCTTGCTTCATGCATGCTGTTGCTTTTAAGCTTTTAAGTGGTGAAATATTTTATCAGCAGGGACGCATTACATCCTGTGATAAAGCAATAAAACATAAAAGAAAGTTCATTTTGATAACAGAATGATAAAAAAATTAATTGGCTTGAGTTATCAAAAGAAAGGTAATTTTTAAAAACATGTGACACTAAAAAATGAAGGAATTATCCCATGGAACTTAGCTTGCTATTATATACCGGTTTTATTAAAATGATATACCCAATGATCCACTCATAGTTTATTTTATGACAGTACAATTATGATGAAAATTTAAACTACCATTTTCTTCTAAGTTTGACAGAACTAATGAAGTTTAATATGAGCAGAAAGTAGAAATTATTAAATATGTTTGGAATTTTCCTCTTAAAGAAACAGTGTTAACTTTTGAAGGACATTTTTTTCAATGATATGTAAGGTGACTTAATTTCATAAGTACTATACAAAAGTTATCTTAAGGACTTTCACATTGAAAAAAATGTAATGTCAATATGTTAAATTGCTTTTCAATTCTCATTCTTAAAACTTATTGTGCACTTACTAGACACCTGGCACTGTTCAAAGAACTTTACATACTTGCACTCATTTAATCTTCTCAATAAACCTAAGAGTTGAACATACTGACTCTCAGAGGAGTTTAATAAACTACTCAGGACCTGGTTTTCAAACCAATGAAGTCTGGTGGCAGGCCCTACTCCTATGTCATCCAATAAACTTTTATATGCCAATAAACTTAAAAATTTGTAAAAGTTAGACTACCATAGGATATACAGTAGTTAGGTATTTTAGAGTAGTTTTACAAGCGTAAAACTAGACTAGATTATTTTTGTGTCTGTCTTACCTACTCACTTTCAGAGGCTAACGTTTCCAGTAGGAACAAACTTAAACACTTCTCGGCAGCTAGAAATATATACAAAACAAAACAATGAAGACTTTGAAGTTAAGGTGCTGACGGGGGTATGATGGTGCATCTGATTTTATTCCTTCCCAAACCATATTAAAACTACAGATAGGTTTTTTTCTTTTTGTGGTTTTATTGATATGTAATTGACATATAACATGGTAGTAGTTCAAGGTGTACAACATAATGATTGATATATGTATAGATTGCAAAATGATCAGCACAGTGAGCTTTGGAAGCATCAGTCTCCTTACATGGTTACAAAATTTTTCTCTTGTGATGAGATCTACTTTCTTAGCAACTTTCAAATATTATACAACACACTATTATTAACTGTAGCTACCATGGTGTACCTTACA